>SJYX01004672.1:92083-129242 GCA_006410675.1 Oreotragus oreotragus
AGATTCAATACAATCTCTATCAAGCTACCAGCGGTATTTTTCACAGAGCTAGAACAAATAATTTCACGATTTGTATGGAAATACAAAAAACCTTGAATAGCCAAAGCAATCTTGAGAAAGAAGAATGGAACTGGAGGAATCAACCTGCCTGACTTCAGACTATACTACAAAGCCACAGTCATCAAGACAGTATGGTATTGGCACAAAGAGAGAAATATAGATCAATGGAACAAAATAGCCGAGAGGTAAATCCATGCACCTATGGACACCTTATCTTTGACAAAGTAGGCAAGAATAAACAATGGAGAAAAGACAATATTTAACAAGTGGCGTGGGGAAAACTGGTCAACCACTTGTAAAAGAATGAAACTAGCCTGGTGGGCTGCCGTCTATGGGGTCACACAGAGTCGGACATGACTGAAGTGACTTAGCAGCAGCAGCAGCAGAACACTTTCTAACACCATGCACAAAAATAAACTCAAAATGGATTAAAGATCTGAACATAAGACCAGAAACTATAAAACTCCTAGAGGAGAACATAGGCAAAACACTCTCCGACATAAATCACAGCAGGATCCTCTATGACCCACCTTCCAGAGTAATGGAAATAAAACTAAACAAATGGGACCTGATTAAACTTAAAAGCTTCTGCACAACAAAGGAAACTATAAGCAAGGTGAAAAGACAGCCTTCAGAATGGGAGAAAATAATAGCAAATGAAGCAACTGACAAACAACTAATCTCAAAAATATACAACCAACTCCTGCAGCTCAATTCCAGAAAAATAAATGACCCAATCAAAAAATGGGCCAAAGAACTAAACAGACATTTCTCCAAAGAAGACATACAGATGGCTAACAAACACATGAAAAGATGCTCAACANCAGCTCAATTCCAGAAAAATAAATGACCCAATCAAAAAATGGGCCAAAGAACTAAACAGACATTTCTCCCAAGAAGACATACAGATGGCTAACAAACATGAAAAGATGCTCAACATCACTCATTATCAGAGGAATGCAAATCAAAACCACAATGAGGTACCATTTCACACCAGTCAGGATGGCTGCGATCCGAAAGTCTACAAGCAATAAATGCTGGAGAGGGTGTAGAGAAAAGGGAACCCTCTTACACTGTTGGTCAGAATGCAAACTAGTACAGCCACTATAGAGAACAGTGTAGAGATTCCTTTAAAAACTGGAAACAGAACTGTCTTATGACCCAGCAATCCCACTGCTGTGTATACACACCGAGGAAACCAGAACTGAAAGAGACACGTGTACCCCAATGTTCATCGCAGCACTGTTTATAATACCCAGGACATGGAAGCAACCTAGATGTCCATCAGCAGATGAATGGATAAGAAACCTGTGTTACATATACACAATGGAGTATTACTCAGCCATTAAAAAGAATACATTTGAATCAGTTCTAATGAGGTGGATGAAACTGGAGCCGATTATACAGAATAAAGTAAGCCAGAAAGAAAAATACCAATACAGTATGCTGCTACTGCTAAGTTACTTCAGTCGTGTCTGACTCTGTGTGACCCCATAGACGGTAGCCCACCAGGCTCCCCCGTCCCTGGGATTCTCCAGGCAAGAACACTGGAGTGGGTTGCCATTTCCTTCTCCAATGCATGAAAGTGAAAAGTCAAAGTGAAGTTGCTCAGTCGTGTCCGACCCTCAGAGACCCCATGGACTACAGCCTACCAGGCTCCTCTGTCCATGGGATTTTCCAGGCAGGAGTACTGGAGTGGGGTGCCATTGCCTTCTCCTCCAATACAGTATACTAACGCATATATATGGAATTTAGAAAGATGGTAATGATAACCTTATATGTGAGACAGCAAAAGAGACCCACATATATAGAACAGTCTTTTGGACTCTGGGAGAGGGTGAGGGGTGGGATGATTCGTGAGAATGGCATTGAAACACGTATAATATCATATAAGAAACGAATCGCCAGTCCAGGTTTGATGCAGGATACAGGATGCTTGGGGCTGGTGCACTGGGATGACCCAGAGGGATGGTGCGGGGAGGGAGGTGGGACGGGGGTTCAGGATTGGGAACACGTGTACACCCGTGGCAAATTCATGTTGATGTATGGCAAAACCAATACAATATTGTAAAGTAATTAGCCTTCAACTGAAATAAATTTAAATTAAAAAAAAAAAAAAAAGAAACCTCAGCAAAATGTCCTCACCCCCCTGGCCACCGAGCTTACCCTTCAGTCCCTCCTGCTCCGGGTCGGAGGGAGAATAAGAAAGATAAAAGCAATCAAGAAAGAAGAGACAGCATAGCTTACATAACTTTAGCTCCACAAGTATCTGAGAGAAGTAATATTTAATACACTTCAACTCTGATCACTTACAGTAATAAAGGGAATAACTTGGCCAAAAAGCCAAAAGTTTAGCCAAAACTTAAATGTTCTACGTTCGCTTTTTGTTTACTGTGGTAATAACAAGTAGAATAGACAAATTACTCAAGCTTTACTATTTACCAGAGAGCAGAAAGAAGGGAAACAATTTAGTTAATTTATAACTGAATTCCAAGCCCTGGAAAACCCACAGTAACCATCCATTGAAGCCGCCCTATCTCTCCTCACTTACAACACACAAATACTGTATGAAGCGACCCACTAGCAAACACAGCCGGTCGTTTCCGAACACTCCAAATATTTATTAAGCCAAACAAACCACAGGACTCTGGAGAAACGAGGGTCACAACGGAACTTCTAGACGAAGGGCAAACACTCCGATAGTCAAGCAATGACAAACCCGCGGAACGCCTGCGTTTCTCCACTCCAAGGGGGCACGGAGTCCGGCGATGTTCCCGGGAGTGGGACCAAACGTAGCTCCTGCCCTCGAGTAGCCTCAGGGCAGCAGAAGAGGCGCTCCGCATTGGGGCTCCGGATCCCGAAGGCTTGCACACCACGGGAGTTGGGGGGGGACGCGATCCCACCCTACACACACATACACACAAACACACACAAACGGTTTAAGTCGGGATGTTACAACAACACGCATCTCTAACACTGGGCAGAAAGGGGGCGTGGAGAGCGCGAGTGAAGCTGCAGCAAAATCTCAACCTCCGGGCCACCGAGCCCACCCTTCCGTCCCCCTGCTCCAGATCGGCGGGAGAACAAGCAGTCCGACCTAGAATTCACGCTCAGGAAAAAAGTAAGGAGGGAACTGGCTGATGCTCGCAACAANCGAGTGAAGCTGCAGCAAAATCTCAACCTCCGGGCCACCGAGCCCACCCTTCCGTCCCCCTGCTCCAGATCGGCGGGAGAACAAGCAGTCCGACCTAGAATTCACGCTCAGGAAAAAAGTAAGGAGGGAACTGGCTGATGCTCGCAACAAACGAAACCCCGCAAACTTACCCCACTGGCACTTCGAAGTAAATCTCGAAGCGGCCGAGACTGCGAGAGAGGCGGGGTCGGGGGGGGCCTTCTGGGGCCGGAAAAAACCGGTCTCGACAGTGGGCGCGTCCCCTCTGGAGCGACGCTCACAGAGACTGACGCTTAAAGGGATAGACCTAGTTAATTAGAAAGGGAGGTTACGGACCCCACTGGCACGGGCTCCGATTGGTTGATTCCCACGAGGGGGGTCAAAGAAGACTCCTCTCTGATTGGCCAGCAAAGTCAAGCGGGAACCCGGAGGTGGGGGTTGGGGGAGTTGGGAAACAAAGTTGTTACCCAGGCAACAGAGCGACGCAGAGCTCTCCGCGGTTTCTTTTCGGAGCCAAGAGAGCCACCCCAAAAGTGACACAGGTGAGGAAACCTGACCCTTAGGAGGGGAAAAGAAGGGGTCCTCAGATACCTTAGCTATCCAAGAAACTAGGGAGGCCTATAAATACTAACGGCTCTAAGACATGCCCCGCAAACGCCACAAGTTGCAGATAAAACAGTCTTGTTCTAAATCCCCCCAGCCTTTGGTGCTAGAACCAGGATTCAGCTTTAACAAAACTCAGTCTATTAGAATGTGAGTGATATGAGCCAGTTTTGCTAGACAAGGGATGGATGCCTCTTCAATGTCAGAAGGCCAAAATGAGCCTGTGACGCCTTACCCACGTCTTTAAACACTCACACGCACTTAATGGTAGTATCGCTAATCTGAGAGTGAAAACTTTTTCTTTGTAGGTAGATCTGGGTGCTCCAAGTTGGAGCAGCCAGTGTACTTTTTATTTTACACGTATAGGCATGATTTATCTTGGACCAGCATGCTTGGTTGCGATATATTTTTAGGGGATATTTTGCTGTTCAGACTGTCCCTTGCTACGTGGACAATGCCCTGTGTGAGGGAATGTGAATGCTGTGGCCTGAGAGCTCTGAGGAATGTTGGTCAGATCAGTTGAGTGAGAAGCGGTCAGACGGCACTTGGGGGTCTGGAGCGTGGTGTGTAAAAGACTACTTGTACCTACCAAACCTGCTACTCACCAAGGGCTGATTGAGATAGCACTATATTGTTGTTGAACTGTTCGCATCAGAAGGTAACAGACTGTGACAAAAAATAAAATCTGAGTGAGGGTCGAGAATAGAGTTTGAGCCGAGAGTTAGGGGTCATTTCTCCTAAGAGCTTTGATTCAGAACAGAGACTATTTCCTGAAGAAATGAATAAAGCAGACCTGTTGACTTGGGGAGAAAATTTAAAAGTACTAAAGGACAATGAGCCATCTCAACTTTTCAGATAAAGGTGAAGTATGGGAATGGGACAGAAACAACAACAAAAATTATTGGCAAGTGTATTAAGTTTGGCTAAAATAAAAAATAGTGGATATAGGAAATACTAAATCAAGTAGCTCATTTCTTGACCTTTATGTTTATGAAATATCCCAGGTACTTTCAAAACTCATCTTCCATTAAATATTTTTAAATTGTAATTAAAACTCTGTTAAGTCCCCATAGTTACTTCTGACTTAGTACACTTGATGGCAGTGAAAGTTAGAGACCTAAAATAAGAAAATTATTCTTGGTATTTTAAAAACAGAGTCAAAATGAATTAGTTTTAATAGTCAGTGGTTAAGATTCCATGCTCTCAATGAAGGGGTCACCAGTTCCATCACTGGTCGGGAAGTTCCTAAAGCATGCACAGGCATAGTGCAGCCAAAAAAGAAGGAAAACAAAAATAGGGAAGCATTGAAGTGTATAGTTGTCAAAAATGTAAAAAAAAAAAAAAAAAAAAAGTTAACCAGTACATTATAATTTAACTCAGACATAGGCAGCAATGATGCTTATTTTTGTGTTTTTGGAAGAATTTTAATACAGGAATCGTTAAATAAGTCACTATGTAAATAAAGTTGCAGAAGATATGCCAATTTTAAGACAGTAAATGAACTTTTAATACTTTCAAATCATTCAGCTGTAAACAGCATTCTACATGGGGATATGTGTTTACCTGTTAAACAAGTTCCCAAATGATACTATTTGGTAAGTGTTTATTACTCTAATTTTATTTGCTATATAAACTTGAATCAATAAGATATCATTTCTTTTTGAATAGTGTGTAGTTCAGAGTTTTCACCAATTTAACCTAGACTTTCCTCCAATTAGTTCAAGTCAGAGAGCCATTCCTATTAACACTATAAAAATAAAAAGAAATAAAAAGTAAAAATAAAAAGGAAGCATGACCCCAGCCCTCTTAACTACAGTCTAACTTAATCTCAAGTTATCGATATTATTGTTTCAGTACTATCAGTCTGGAGTAATCCTATTTGATCTTGTTTAGCCCCTAAATGGCTCCAATATTTTGGTTAAAGAGCTTATCCTGAAGCATTTGCCCCTTTAGCTCACTGTGGCTAGTACCAAGAGAGATCCCCCCATTACCTGTGAAGGCCCTAATGTTTCAAGTTGATGTGGGAAAAATGAAAGGTACTGTCTAGAAAAATCTGCCACTGGAACTGGCCTGCAAAAGAGAGTGCTGCTACTGCTGCTACTGCTGCTGCAGCTGCTTAAGTCGCTTCAGTCGCGTCCGACACTGTGTAACCCCATAGACAGCAGCCCACCAGGTGCCTCTGTCCCTGGGATTCTCCAGGCAAGAATACTGGAGTGGGTTGCCATTTCCTTTTCCAATGCATGCAAGTGAAAAGTGAAAGGGAAGTCGCTCAGTTGTGTCTGACTCTTCGCGACCCCATGGACTACAGCCCACCAGGCTCCTCCGTCCATGGGATTTCCAGGCAAGAGTACTGGAGTGGGGTGCCATTGCCTTCTCCAAAAAGCGAGTGAAAGAAAACAAAAGGGGGAGAGGTCTAGAAAATTTATTTTCTATATAACCAAACCTCAAACAAAACATTTAGCAATATATTTTTAAAATGAAATTCCTAAACTGGCCTTAAATTTATTCCTGGACTGTTTAAGTGGCAATGCCAGAAAAATCACTATGCTCTCACTACTGTAAGCAAAAGGAATACATTCCAAAGTACAAAGGCAGGAGATTATAGGGTATGTTTAATTAGAAGTTCAGTTTTTAACAGAATGCAGATTACGTGTAGGAGAATAATAGGAAGGATAGGCAGAAAATTAGGCTGGGGTTATATCCTGAAGGTCCTTGATTGCCAGGCTCAAAATGAACTTTATATCAAATTTACAAATAAAAGATAGTCCTACAAATAAATAACAATGCATAACTCATAAAAAGGCATCTTGCTCTAATTTTTCCAATGTGATCTATTTGTATCAAATGAATTACAATAGGTTTTTAATAGCTTAATGAATTATTCTTGATTTGTTAGACTTCTAAAAAAGCTAGTAGAATCTTCATTTCCATTGAACTTAGAATATCGTTTTTTAACAATTCAAATTCTTGTTTTTCTCCTTAGATACTTTTAGTTCTTTGATTAATATTGCTGATTCTTTTGTTTGTTGGAATACAATATTGAGAAGCTTGTCATGGTTTATTATTTTGTGCTTATAGGTGATTGTTATAGTTGCTATGGTAAAAATTATTTTTGCTGGCATGCCAACTTCATTATAATATTTCTACTTCAATCTATCTAAGTATGAATCTATGCCATTCTATGCCAACATGATTTGGAATTTAAGAAGTCTGATTCCTAATATACTTCATATATAAAGAGCATTATTAAAAATTATTGTGATTTGTATTACATCCCACGGAGTGGTATTCCCTTCAAAGCAGTCACTTTGGAAAACTATCCACTTATTATAATGCTGTTGTTATTGCTCAAATTACTTTTGAAACTACTCTTTTAGAATTGCCTTAAGGCTTGTAGCTCATTTTTTTGAATATCCTCAAATATCAGATCTTCATAGTTTGAAAGTAGATGTGATATCTAGATATAGCTAGAAATCACTTGGAGACAAATTTGATGTAGAGTGATACCATAATGACACCTGGTTTTTTTGGTGATACATATGAAGGCAATTCCAAAATATTTTGAGCATTGATAGCATAATTTCCATCAATGTATAACCTTCCAAGATGACTAGGAAATCAACTTTTGTATAAATTTAATCATTCTTTGTTCAGTATTCACCAACTGCTGACTACATGCCAGCTCTAGTTACTGAAGACACTCAGCTTCCAGGTGTAGCTTCCCATTGCCCACACTGCTCTGTCTTTCACCAAATGAGAACAAGGCCAGAGGTACTTCCCCACTGATGTGCATTTAGAATTAATCTGCTTTTCCTAAATACAGTATCCAATGTACCTAATGAACTGCAGCCTTCCTTCATAACCTCTCGTGGGACATTAGAAAGCCTCTGATGGAGTGCCTGGTTCCTCTTCTCTCTTCTAGTTGTGATGTTGAACCCTACCATATTCTGAACCTTTCTCTGGCTGCCAACTCCTACCTCAAGAACCCCACCCTGCCTCCTGTACCCCTACCTGTGGACCAGGGTCCTGCTTTTACCTAATAGACCTCGCTGTAACCATGGCTATTCAACCTTTCTGCTGAAACACTGTTCATGTCCTGAAACTCTCGCTGCCATGTCACTGCCAAGCTGATGAGTATGCATGAATTGCAGTTCTCATTGCTATCTCAGATGCTGTATTTGGGACTTCTGAATGCCCTTCTTCTGGGTTAGCTCTGCTGGTTCCAGTTTCTTCCTCTCTCACCAGCCCACTGTTGATCTCTAGCAATCCTCATCATTGTGTACCTGTGGTGCTGGCACTATGTACCAAATAATAATGATATTTTTAGAAAGCTTTTCATATTTTAGCAAACTCTTTCACCCACATTGCATAATATAGCCATCACAACAATACTGTGAGGCAGATAATGCTGGAATAACAAAGCAATTTCTGCTATATTTGTTTTTTAAAGTCTCATTGTATAATCTCAACTCAAAATACCACTTATTGCATCTGATATCTGGATCCATTTTTCCCTTTCGTTGTCTAAGGTAGAAAATGTTTCAGTAAACTTTTTGCTTTTAATGTTAAGTAAATATTTAATGAACATATAATCAGCTAGGACTTTAAAAATATAAACAGGAGCCTCTTCATTTAATTTAATGTGTCAAATATTCATTTCCATAGCAGACTACCAGACCATACTGTGAGAGAAGATTGTTTTATTGCCTCTTATTTCACTTTTTCCAATTTAATGAGTTTTCAGTGTAATGAGTTTTATTATTAAGGTATTTGACATCATTATTAGAAATGATATTCATGCCCAGCAAAATTAAAACTTTAAAGAACCAATAATAGCTAACATGTGTTGAGTACTTGCTATGTGCCAGGCACTTTTCCCAGCTCTCTTATGTGTATTAAGCTACTTAATGCTTGTAACAACCCTATGAAGTAGCACTATTATCATTCCCATTTTATAGATAAGGAAAATGAGGTATAGAGAGATTGAATGATGTGTCCAGAGTCACAGAGCAGGAAGTAATGATAGATACATACGTAGGCAGCATGACTCCAGAGCCCTTACTCTTAACTGTGATATTGCCTCTATGCTAGATGTACAGAGTTATTTAACATTTGTTTCATACTCTTGACATCTCCAATAAGAATTCAGATCAGTTTTCCTTTTAAAAAGGAAAGTCATAATAATGGTAAAACATAAGAGTAAAACAATAGATTTGTAAACTGCCATTACATGCAGTTGATTTTGACAGGAGATTGTACCAGCACTCTTTTGAGAATCCTTTTATATTACTTTTCTATGCACAATGGAAACATTTTAATGGATCATTTAATATAAGTGCTAAAGAAATTTTTCCTATGAATTAATTTTATAGAATAATGTTTGAAAAATATCAGCAGAAGTGTAGAAAAGATTCCTATTATATTTGCCCAAATCACTAATAATAAGCCTAATTCTACAGTCTTTATTCAGGTTTTTCATTAGAGTCTGACACTTTCAAGATTTTTAAAAATCCTGAACTCCTACTATAAATACAATGGTAGAGAGTATTTTAAAAGACTGATGTCTGGTTGGTAGGAGTACAGGTATTTGTGATTTTCTTATTTCTACTTTTAATGTATTATTTCCTAAAATTTCCACAATAGACATATATAGTATCACTATTATAATCAAGAGAAAATTTATTTCCATGAACTTTCACTAAAGTTAATGAACCAACTCACTAGAGGACTCAAACAGCCGTATAATGCGAGGCATCATCAAGGGTTGATTAAAATTTTAAATAACAGAAAGTACAGGGCTGCCTGCGGCAAAAGTGTGAAATGAGTAACTTTCCTTGAGACATTCACCCCAGCAAACATCCTTTTCAGTTCACTAAATAGAATATACAGCTTAGACAGCATAAAAGAGACAAGGTAAAAAGGTAGTCTGCATAAGTACATTTCTAAATAATGATGTACATTCTACATGACACTGATATACCCTTTCTCTAGAGTTTAAGGATGTGCATTTTACTTAACTCTCCAGTGATTCTTAAGCACACTAAAACCTGAGAACCACTATGTAGGTGCTCAAGAAATACTTGTTAGATTGAGCATGAAGTTTTAATAAAGCAAGCTGAATACTTCGGTCTACTTGCTGCCCTGTGAGTCTGTGAGTCTCTGTGAATCAGCATAATATATATATTTGAAGGAGTGTACAAGGACTTTCAAGGAGGAATAAGAGAATGGAGCAACCCAGGGAAAGAAGGGAGATAGGACAATTTAGAAAAATCTTCATGTCTTAAATAAAATAGAAAACTAAAATACCTCTTTCTGATTATCTTCTTCCTCAGAATATGGAATCTGAAAATATGGAAACAGAAAATATGGATTTTGAAAATATGGAAATTGAAACAATTTCTTCAGTTTCAGCATTGCAGGCTCTCTCTAAGCTACTTTATCCTGAAGAGGATGACTTTGAGTCTGAACAGGTGGTCGTATACTTACAGATGAATTAGTTCTGATCACACTAAGTCGTGAAACTGTATTTGAACAACTTGTTCCAACCTTCCTGTGGGAGCAGGGCTGTGTCATCTAATACATTCACAGGAGGTTGCAGGGCTCATTATGCATGAGAGTATAACCTCTAGTACATTTCTAGCAAACATAATTATATTTTTTCTAAACTACCTGAACACTGAATAGGAAAATAGTTCTGTAACTATGGTAGCAATAGCCACATTTCAAAATGTTTGTCATTTATATTTATGGCCAGAGAATGCTTGACAACCAATGCAAAGAGTGGTAGCTAGGATTTTTAAGCCTAGACAATATTTCTATAAAACAAATAATTTTATTAGGCAGTATTAATTAAACCCCCCAAACCCTTAAATTTTTTGATTTGTCTACACATGAAAGCAGAACAGAAAATATTTTGAGCCAAATAATGGGACAAACTAGCTTCAGCCTATTAAAATTGGCTTCCGGCTGCATGCTCAGATAGAGCTGCGGAATCTGGTTAGCCAAATAGCATTTGGGGTCAGGAAAGGGAGCCTCGGGGAGTCTTGCAGCAGCAAGATGGGCTTCATTTTGGGTAGGAGAGTTGCATGAATTGACCTTTGACTATTTCACACTCACTGCCAGTATGCTCAGAATACTCAAAATACTTCCATGTAACCCCTTGCTCTCCATTCTCCATCTCCGTGGATATTAGCAAACTTTGACTATCAGACTGCCAGTGTGAAGGCACACAAAATTTGTTTGAAGGCAGAAATCTCCTAGTATAGCAGAATATATCAATTTGCTTTAAATTATTTTAATGTTCTTTGTTATCATGGCCAGTTTACCATGAATAAACCATCTCCCATGAACATACATATCAATTTTCTCCTCCCCAAATTCTTTTTTCCCATAGTGTGGAAAAATAAGTAGTATAATCTAAATAGGCAACTAATTCAATGGTTCAGGTTGACACTGGATTGAGCTTCTACCCTCCAGGAAGAAGTTAGGTGGAACAGGGCAAGTAAGACTTGCAGATGGAAATAAAATTTGTAGAGGAGGGGAACTGAGTTGGCTTGGAGCCAGAATTAGTAACCAAGAAGTTTTAATCAGGGAAAATTCTTAGTAGAGGCCAAAGAAAGAAAAATCAGGTCATTAGTAACAGCACTGAAGATATACAACCAATAAGACCCAGAAGAAAAATTTAAGAGCAATATGCCAATAAGTTGGGAAGGCAAACTCATTTTTGCTACCTTAGCTGAGATAGGGTGGTACATCCTGGGAAAGGCAAGGTTATGGCATATAGAAAAAGTATAGTCAGTGCTTGAGAAATAGTGATCATGAATAAAGTGAAATGGAACTTGTAACTGGAACAGATTCATAGATAAGAATGTATCCTGGTTACAAAACCTGTTTCCTTTGGCATTTATACATGGTGATGTTTATTTACAACTAGAGGCATTTTCAGGGGAAAGATGAGTGCTTATGAGAATAAAAAGACTAGAATCATTTTACCAAATTGTACAATTTATAGAGGAAAATTACTATAATAAAGTACAATTCTGTATATCTGGGTTATAAGCAATTTTGAGATAATTGGTCATTCAGATGCCACAGTACAGATATCATTAGAGGATATAGAATTGGAGTATCAGAACAATGGGAGAATAATTAATGTTTCTAATGAACTATTAAATTTTCCAGGAGAGAAATAGCTTTTCATTTTTTAACATGCATTAATCTTGGGAACTGCAGAATGATTACATGAGTGATGTGTTTTTGAAAATACACTTACTGTAAACAGCATTTAGAACTGTTGCATACACATTGGTTTATTTACACTATCCTCACCATGAATTGTTAAGAATATAGGAGATTGGGAAAGAATATGTCTGTTATCTTTTAAACTCACAAGGGGATTTTAAGACCTTGGGAAATAAGGTTCACCACTTTGCACAGATAACATACCAAGGATGTTCTAACTCTCTTACATATTGCAGCATGGCATGAATTGCAATGATAAATTGCTCAGATAATTGGATGTAGATTCATGATAGAGGCCGAAATGATAATCTTATAGAAACAATTGCCAGATGGTTTTACTGTTTTTTATTATCCTGATCCATCTTTTCAAGTGAAAATTTTATTTTTAATTATTTATTTTCATTAGGTTAATCACCTTAAACTCCCCCTGTGTTCTGATATACTGATCCAATCATCAGTGTTCATAGAGGGCATACCAATTTTTGTCAGGAATGTTCAAGTTTTTATTTCTATGGATTTTTATTTGCTATGGAAGGAAGCACTCAACAAAACAAGATGCTCTCATGTTCCAAAAAATTCTTTACCTTGATTGACTATTAGTATTATTAGTATTCTGGTGATTAATAACTTAAGAAAAGCACTGCAATTTTATATGACTTTAGTGATTTAAAAGAAAAAAAAAGTACTGAAAATTATCTTGGGAGTTGCACATTAAAATGCTTGTAACACCTTAAGGGCTTCCCTGGTGGCTTAGTAGTAAAGAATCTGCCTGCAATGCAAGAGACACAAGAGATGTGAGTTCAGTCCCTGGGTCAGGAAGATCCCCTGGAGGAGGAAATGGCAACCTACTCCAGTATTCTTGCCTGGAGAATCTCATGGACAGAGGAGCCTGGCAGGCTATAGTCCATGGGGTCACAAAAGAATCACACAATTTAGCAACTAAACAACAACACCTTAACCACAGACATAGCACTTTTGAAGCAACTTTCTGGAAAGGAATAGTTACTGCCTAAGAAACTGTTGAAATGTTATAGATTAATTTATAACTAATAACCTACAGCTGTTGGAATAATTTAACATAATAAAGACAGGTGAGATTTTCCACCAGCTTTCAAGGACAGACCCTATTTCTCTTGCCCAAACAGGACATTTTAACTTTTGTACTTGTCTGAAATCTTGGGAGATAAGGGCAGCATCCTGGAAAGGGAGAGTTAGAGGTGCTGGTTGGCCAGGGCCAAGTGATAAGAAGTTTTGACTGCCAGCAACGGAGTGAATTGGAGCCACAGAATCTGACGTCAGCAAGAACAATTAGTAAAAAATTGGGATTTTCTTAAAATATCGAAGAGCTCCTGAGAGGGACCAATGAAGTGGTTTCCAGTATATTGAAGGTGTAATGTGTGTTATGGCAAATAGATGGGGAAGTAATGGAAACAGTGAGAGACTTTATTTTTGGGGGCTCCAAATCACTGCAGATGTTGACTGAAGCCATGAAATTAAAAGAAAATTGTTCCTTGGAAGAAAAGCTATGACCAACCTAGACAGCATATTAAAAAGCAGAGGCATCACTTTGCCAACAAAGATACATCTAGTCAAAGCTATGGTTTTTCCAGTAGTCATGTTTGGATGTGAGAGTTGAACTATAAAGAAAGCTGAGTGCCAAAGAATTGATGCTTTTGAACTGTGGTGTTGGAGAAGACTTTTGAGAGTCTCTTGGACTGCAAGGGGATCCAACCAATCCATCCTAAAGGAAATCAGTCCTGAATATTCATTGGGAGGACTGATGCTGAAGCTGAAACTCCAATATTTTGGCCACTTGATGCGAAGAACTGACTCATTGGAAAAGACCCTGATACTGGGAAGGATTGAAGGCGGGAGAAGAAGGGGATGACAGAGGATGAGATGGTTGTATGGCATCACCAACTGGATGGACATGAGTTTGAGTAAGCTCCAGGAGTTGGTGATGGACAGGGAAGCCTGGCGTGCTGCAGTCTGTGAAGTCGCAGATTCAGAAACGACTAAGCAACTGAACTGAACTGAATGTGTGTTATACTTAGTTGAGAAAAGAAAACTATTCTGCTGGTGAGCCAGAGGCAGTCCTGTAAGCTGTGTGTTGAGGGGTATGTATGCTTGTGCAGAAGATGGCGAAGTATATCTGAATTTGCCTGAAGACTGAAGTGGTTCATCATGTGTTTGACACTTTGGGATTGCTGTTTAAATTCACTCATTTAGTGTCATGAGGTGGTGAGATGAAGTATTTCATACCCACGGTGGAAAGAAGTAAAAGCTATTAAGACTTTTAAATGAGTTGTTTGATGTCTAAATAGTTGGACTCTATTTAGTTGTTTTGTTTCCATTTCTATACAACTTTCCCATCCTTCTGTTCCCCATCTAACTATGACCAGACAACTGCCAAAATCCAAAATCCATGTTATACTAATGCTTGGTTATAATCCTCAAAGAGATGAATGTCGCTCATCCCCCTATCCCCAGAAATACATGATTCACTGGGCTGAAACTGGGGATTTAGTCTGATCAAAGATCAATTCTGCCTTAGGGTCTATTAAACCAAATGCTTTTTGAAAGGACAGGGAAAACACATTTAAAATAATACTTGACATCTATCTCTTGGTTGTATAACAACAATGGATAATTAAACTGGGTAGCTCAATGAAATTGTACCTGGAAAGCTTATCAAATTTAAAGTATATAAGTTATACAAGTAGTAATTATAGAACATTGGACTTTTTTCTTCTCCTCCAGTCAAATAGTTCATCAGCAATGGGAGCCATGGGACCTGGAAATATTGGACCACCAAAAAGAGAAGAGCATGAAGGTAAGTTATACTATAAGAAGTATAGCATATAGATCAATATAATCAGTATACTCTCTTCTTTGGGAGCAAAATTATAGGGAGAGTAATGCTAACACTAGCACTTATCAAAGATTAACTCAAATAATTATAGGGATGATGAACAGCTATTTACATATAAAGATGCAGTTTTTACTCTATGTTGCAGGTAAGTTGTTTTTCCAGTAATTGAAGTTAATTTGCCTTGAGTAATTCATGTTTCCTGAGATAGAAAAATAAGAAAGTCCATGTGGTTAGAGAACTTTTAAAAAATTATTTAGAGTCTAGTTACCAAGATGCTTAGCTTCTTCACCTTCTATGCTGCTGTATTCTGGCAGTTTCACAGAATTCACTCATTAATTCATTAAATAAATATTTGTTGAGAGCCTATTATGTACCACGTAGTATGGTCATCTCTGAGACTATAATGGAGATCAAAATAGAGACATTGCCCCCATTTGAACTAATAGTCTTCTGGAAAACACAATAAAACAAATAACCACAAGATTTCATCTAATGTTGAAAAACATAAATTAAAGCCCATGGGGTGACTTATAAAGTCATGGGTCCAATAAACTAGAATAAATATTTTTTGGATGTTTTACTTGTGTTTTGGCTTGTACATTTTCACAGAGTTGAACATTTTACACAACTTAAAAAATCTAGAAAGTTCTAATTCTATTGGTCATGTTACCAGAGGGTGGACTGGGAAAGGAAATGAAGTACTTAGGTAATTGTAAAAAATTTTGTCTGGAAAAATGTTTAAAATAATGACTAAAATGATGTCTGAGTGGACAATTTTTAAATTTCACTAGTTATTATTCTACATACTCAAGAGTATATTTGCCTTATTCAAGAGATATTCACTTCATAGAAGACTAGTTCAAATTTGGATGTATTTCTGTGCTACCTGTATTTCTTATAATGTTACTTCTAATCCGAAATTCTGAGAACAATGAGTCATATGCAAAACTTTATATACATAAAACTGTAATTATGGTTTACAAAGCCCATGTTAGATAGACACAGATCATTTCAAAAGAACTGGCAGAATTGAAAACCTGACAACCAGGTACATTTCTGGGAATGCTTGAAAGACTCAAAATACTGTTCTACACCTAATGTGGGTTTGCCATTTGCTGTCCCAATAGTTGGAACAAATTCAAGCTAGGGTTTTGCACGCTTATTTACTTTTAAACATTCGAATATGACATGTAGAAACCCAGGAACGTGCTCAGTTTGACATAAAAGACAAGTAAAAGAGATTTTTTTTAGAGCTCACATCTACATGAGGAAAATACTGGATTAAAAACGATCATTGTCTCAACTGTTTTCTATTTCTTTCAATGATAGAATTTTTAAAGAATTATGTCAGGCTTGCATGCAGTTCAGTCGCTCAGTCGTGTCTGACTCTTTGCAACCACAAGGACTGCAGCATGCCAGGCTTCCCTATCCATCACCAACTCCCAGAGCTTGCTCAAACTCATGTCCATTGAGTTAGTGTTGCCATCCAACCATCTCATCCTCTGTTGTCCCCTTCTCCTGCCTTCAATAATATAGCTTAGTACAAGATAAAATATCTCTACCCAAATCATCTTGATTGCATGTTTGATTTGTCCTTTGGTGTAAAAATATTTTACATATGATCCTATTTGTTTCTGAAAAACAGTGTAATATTTATTTGCACATATGTTGTGCAATATATTACATATATAAGATATATTTTATATTCAATGTTATTTTATGTACTAAATATTTATATATTATATGTTTTATATGTGTATATGCACATATATCAGAGAAGGCAATGGCATCCCACTCCAGTACTCTTGCCTAGAAAATCCCATGGACAGAGGAGCCTGGTAGGCTGCAGTCCATGGGATCGCTAAGAGTCGGACACGACTGAGCGACTTCACTTTCACTTTTCACTTTCACGCATTGGAGAAGGAAATGGCAACCCACTCCAGTGTTCTTGCCTGGAGAATCCCAGGGATGGGGGAGCCTGGTGGGCTGCCGTCTATGGGGTCGCACAGAGTCGGACACGACTGAAGGGACTTAGCAGCAGCATACACATATATGTGTGTATATATATATATATTTGTAGATATAGAGGGATATGTGTATGTACACATATACAGAGAGAGACTAGGAAGATATACACCAGAATGCTATCATTGACTCTCTATGAGTGATTGGATTGTAGATTATTTAATTTTCTTCTTTTTAGCTTTTATATCTTTTCCAAATTTTCTACATATATTATTACAATTCTTCAATGTATTGGTTGTGTGTTAATTAAAAACTTTAAGTCAACTGTTATTAACTTAGCTTCCTTTGACCAAAAAACAAGCTAGTGATTACAAATAGAAAATGTTTCACTTCAGTGATCCCAAATTTAATGTGAGGAAGGACAGGAGGAATTTCAAGGGGTAAAAGGGGCAGGAGGTTGAGCTTTATCTCCCCTTTCTTCACAGTCATCCCACAAACTAGTAGTGAAAATTGTGAAGAAATCTGGAATCCAGAGGAAATTTCAGACGGAGCAGAGTATCACGATATGTGGGATGTTAGAGACACACCAGAGTAAGTCAAATGAAGTCAGGTACAAGTTTGGGAGTTTTAGATGTGTCATCTAATACTGTTCTATTTTTGACAAGATTCACAAAGTAATTTCTACCACATAAAAGGTAAATA
This sequence comes from Oreotragus oreotragus, assembly GCA_006410675.1. Classification (NCBI taxonomy): domain Eukaryota; kingdom Metazoa; phylum Chordata; class Mammalia; order Artiodactyla; family Bovidae; genus Oreotragus; species Oreotragus oreotragus. The sequence continues at coordinate 109,699 of SJYX01004672.1, forward strand.
TGGTGACACGCAGAAGGCATGTGTAATTGATTATTTTTTTCCTTCTAGTGCAGAAACAATAAAACATAATACCTTTCTTTCCGTTATTATCTAGCAAAAGATGAAAAATACAGTCACTTCCATTATAAATTTATATTTAGTATCATTTAGTTGTATAGTGTGTAAGTACCAGTGGGTAAAACCAGCCCATTAAATTACAAGCATTCATACAAACTAAATTATTATGCCATGTTTTTGTGCCAAAGACTTGCTTTTAATTACTCACTGTTCCATAATCTGAGTTAAATGCTATGTTCTCCCACCAATTATCAGCTTTTACCTGGACTTATTTACTACTTATTTTAGTGTTGTGTTTAGTATATTTTGCAGGCAGGATTAAAGGCTTGCTTTCTAGCCTTTTCAATAGGAATCATAAATATGAATTTTAGGATTATCATAAAAAGCCTTGCATACTAATAAAAGAAATCACTCATTCTTTTAAGATTAAAGTATGTTTACATACATAATTGAAATTAATGATTTAATACACTAAGCTTTAAATATATTTATTTTAAAATAAAATCTTAGTTGAATATTTAGAATAGCTTGAAAAACAAAGGCATACTTATTGAATTACAATGTACTTTAAAATGTATTGAAAACTTTTATGGTAAGTGATCTGAGAAATTTTCTAATTCCGACTGTAAAACTGTGTCCAATATTAAAGAAACAAAAAACTATGCTTCTATCGTCTACCTCAGTTCTGAAAATAGAAGCAGTGGGAGGCTGCAGATAATTAACTGGAAAAAAGTAGTCAACTTTCAAATAAACAATGTTTTAAAAAAAAGTAAATCTCATAAAAAGAGAAATCAAAGGGGATTTTAAAACATTTCCATCTGCATCTTAAATATCAAGGGAGTGAATCCCAGGTTATGTTTATACAGTGCCCACACATTCCTGTGAAAGGTAAGAATTAAATCATTCATTTGTCATATAGTTGAGTGAATGTCAAGCAGCCATATGTGGCAAGCTCCAAATCTGAGTAAATTTTTACTTTTCATCCTGATGTTTGATATTCTGTCAAAAGAATATCCCTCAAAACTTTAAATGAAAAAGAATTCCAGTAAGGATATGAAGAAAATTGCTTTAAAAGATTTTTTAATCTTTACTTTCTATCTTATGCAAATACATTTCAAAATGTCCTAGTTGATAAAGAACAAAATGGATATAGAGTGGGAACAGGTAGATCACAAAAGAAGAATCACAAGTTACCAAATAAAAATAATAAGGAGCTGAGCTAAGTCACTGACCTTAGAGAGAAATATGAGGGTATTTATCTGAGAGATATTTGAAGGAAGATTTGGTATTTGATTAGGTATGATGAATAAGAGGAAAACATCAAAGCTGATGCTGAGGTTAGTCGCTTGGATGACTGGGTGAAGAGTGAAGCCAATAATTGGGATTGGGAAGGTAGTGAAGTAGAACTGGTGGGAGTTTGATTTTGGGTGTGTGGATCGTGAGGTGCCATGGGACCTTCAGGCAAATATATATAGAAGGCGGCTGGAAAACTGCATCTGGAGATTAGGGGAAGGGCAACAGCTAGAGCAAATCCATGTGGGAGTCCAGGGCATGTAGATCAATATCTTTTTGTTTTGTTTTAACCTGGTTTCACCTGTGTAAATACCTGGGAGCTGTTATAGTCTCTTAAGAAAAAAGTGTTCCATCTCAAAATGCTGTTTACTCTTCGTCCTATTCCAACTCAGAGAAGTCCCTCTTTCATCCTTGGGTATTCCGGTTCGCAAGTGGTCAGAAGTTCAATGTTGTCCTTTAGTCTTTCTATCCAGAGACTTGCCACTTCTTCATTAGAGTAGAATTAAACAGACAAGATTATTTGTAAATGTTAAATGTTTGCTTACTTCATTCCATCTAAAAAGATAGGGTTCATTTCTGGCTGTGGGTTTCTATAAACCACTGTATCCCTAGGGTCCCAAACTTGGGGCCTAGGAAAGTTTTGTGGATTGTCTTGTGTGAGGTAAAATACCAGGAAAATCATTCCTTGAACTAAGGATTCTGTAGATTCTAAACACTGTGGTTGTAGCTGTGCTGTCTACATGATCAGTATTTCTACTGCAGAATTTTTGAGGTGGAAAAGACAATAGAGATCATTTAGTTCAAACTCACCCCTTTCCATAAATTGTACAAATCCAGAAGCTGAGACCACATGAGTTTGCGACTTGACCAAGATCACGCAGTTAATGACAGAGTACTAAGCCTGGATTTTTCTCACTCTAATATGTGGCTTAAATTTGGCAGAAGGTTTCTTTCTATCCATGAAACTCTGGATTATGGGCCCACTATTCTTCTGAGCCATTGTTTTCCAGGAAAGGACCTTCCTTTTTTCTTCTACTTTTACTGTTTGTATTGCTCTGAAATAGTTAACTTTTATTTTTAGACAATTAAGTATATACAGCATTAATCCTGCTTTACAGTCTTAGGTATTTTAGACTAAATTTCTGACTTCTATTTTCTTTATGTTATGCTACATGCCTGAAAAACTGCAAGCACTTTATTTATTTTGTCCTTTTATTTTTTGTAATAACATGTCCTCATAAGTTTCTAGTTTTCTGCTCTGTGACAGGAAATTGCTCTTTCGTTTGAGTCTCTATATCACTGGCTTTTTTTCAGATATGACATTGTATTCAAACAGCAGGTGGGAACAGAAGATATGTTCCTAGGATTGACCAGAAAGGATGCATCAACTGCATGCTGCAAGGATCTAGTGGTAAGCCTCTCCCCTCTTCCCCATTTTCCATATGACCATTATAGTTAAATTGACTGTTATTCAAGGCTGTAAGCCCTTTAAAAATAGTGGTTGCTATGTTTGAGGCACTAAGGGAATAATAGAATAGACTATTTGTTTGAAATTGGTAAACATGTACAAAGTAAAATAAGTTTACACATGTGGGTAAGATTTACAAATAAATAGAATCATATGATGCAACACACTATTTCTAGCCTAATAACACCACCCAATCTAGACTGAATTTTATTTCATCCTAGTTCTGTCCTATCCATACCATCTGATTGGCTATTAATTTCTGATGAGTTGACAGTCAATCAGAATGAAATATTTCCTTCCCTGAATCTGTCTTATCTCTTATATCTGTATCTTTAAATGACTCAGCTTACATTAGGGAATGTAAAAGGAGATTTTTTTCCCCTTAAATTTTGTATCTGAGCTACCAACTTAACACTCTAAAAAGACATCCAAATTGTGGCTTTGCTCCCTTATCTGAATGACGTACAGCATGTTGGAGAGCAGCAAAGGATGTTTGTTTCTCTGTAACAATGGCGATACCAGTGATATCAGTGAGACTACCTTACTGGATCTAACCAAGAGTGTGAAGTGCAACTCACTTTGGCAATATACACTAGTAATTCTGGTGTCTGGTGCTGGGCGTTTATCTTTTGAGAGTAGAGGCTGTGCATCTGTATTTTCCCATCCCTCTCTTAGAATACTCTATGACATAGAATACTGACGTGCCCATAGGAGATGCTTAATATTTTTTCTTAAGCAAATGGTAAATGGATTCTCTTTTGCATAAATTTCAGGTTTTCTCTTATTAACAAAATCTAAGACATTCAATTGGATCAAAAACATAATGGGAATAGCATCTTTAAGGACCTCAGGAGATTTTTCAAACTCTAATGAGTTAGGTTTCAAGTGATCTTGAAGTAATTAGCTCCCAGGGTTTTACCAGTAATATTCAAATTTCTCTCTCTTAAATGACTGTAAGATTATGTTTTTGATGTTTGATACTGTGAATTACTCTAAACTCTAAAGAAATTTTAGGCCCTAAATAAATAAAACTGTTTTGAGCCTTTCTATTTCTCTCATGAAAATTGATCATTTCAATTCAGTTCAGTTGCTCAGTTGTGTCCGACTCTTTGCGACCCCATGAATTGCAGCACGCCAGGCCTCCCTGTCCATCACCAACTCCCGGAGTTCACTCAGACTCACATCCATCGAGTCAGTGATGCCATCCAGCCATCTCATCCTCTGTCATCCCCTTCTCTTCCTGCCCCCAATCCCTCCCAGCATCAGAGTCTTTTCCAATGAGTCAACTCTTCACGTTAGGTGGCCAAAGTACTGGAGTTTCAGCTTTAGCATCAGTCCTTCCAAAGAACACCCAGAGCTGATCTCCTTCAGAATGGACTGGTTGGATCGCCTTGCAGTCCAAGGGACTCTCAAGTCTTCTCCAACACCACAGTTCAAAAGCATCAATTCTTCGGCACTCAGCTTTCTTNGCATCATTCCTTCCAAAGAAATCCCAGGGTTGATCTCCTTCAGAATGGACTGGTTGGATCTCCTTGCAGTCCAAGGGACTCTCGAGTCTTCTCCAACACCACAGTTCAAAAGCATCAATTCTTCGGCACTCAGCTTTCTTCACAGTCCAACTCTCACATCCATACATGACCACAGGAAAAACCATAGCCTTGACTAGGTGGACCTTAGTCGGCAAAGTAATGTCTCTGCTTTTGAATATACTATCCAGGTTGGTCATAACTTTTCTTCCAAGAAGTAAGCGTCTTTTAATTTCATGGCTGCAGTCACCATCTGCAGTGATTTTGGAGGTGAAACTGTTTCCACTGTTTCACCATCTATTTCCCATGAAGTGATGGGACTGGATGCCATGATCTTCGTTTTCTGAATGTTGAGGTTTAAACCAACTTTTTCGCTCTCCTCCTTCACTTTCATCAAGAGGCTTTTTAGCTCCTCCTCACTTTCTGCCATCAGGGTGGTGTCATCAGCATATCTGAGGTTATTGATATTTCTCCCGGCAATCTTGATTCCAGCTTGTGTTTCTTCCAGTCCAGCGTTTCTCATGATGTACTGTTCTTTAGAACTCTGCATTCAGAAGGATATACCTTTCTTTTCTCTTTTGCCTTTCATGTCTTTTCTTTTCTCAGCTATTTGTAAGACATACTCAGGCAATCATTTTGCCCTTTTTCATTTCTTCTTCTTAGGAATGATTTTGATCACTGCCTCTGGTACAATCTTATGAAACTCTTAGTTCCTCAGGCACCCTATCATCAGGTCTAATCCCTTGAATCTATTTGTAACTTCCATTGTATAATCATAAGGGATTTGATTTTGGTCATTCCTGTATGGTCTTGTGATTTTCCCTATTTTCTTCAGTTTAAGTCTTAATTTTGCAATAAGTAGTTCCTGATCTGAACCACAGTCAACTCTTGATCTTTTTTTGCTACTGTATAGAATGCAGAGAATAGAATCAATCTATATTTCGGTATTAAACATCTGGTGATAGAGTGTAGAGTCGTCTCTTGTGTTGCTGGAAGAGAGTGTTTGCTATGTCCAATGTGTTCTCTTGTCAATATTCTGTTAGCCTTGCTCTGCTTCATTTTGTACTCCAAGGCCAAACTTTCTTGCTGCTCCAATTATTTCTTGACTTTCTACTTTTGCATTCCACTATTATTTAAAGTATATCATGTGTGTGTGTGTGTTTGTATTATTTCTAGAAGGTCTTGTAAATTTTCATGGACAAATCAACTTGACCTTCTTCAGCATTAGTAATGGGGACATAGACTTGGATTACTGTGATACTGAATGAACAGAGATCATTCTGTCTTTTCTGAGATTATGCTCAAGTACTGCATTTCAGACTGTTTTGTTGTGTATGAGGGCTATTCCTTTTCTTTTAAGGATTCTTGCCCACATAGTAGATATAATATCATCTGAATCAAATTTGCCCAATCTGGTCCATTTTAGTTCATTCCTAAAATGTTGATGTTCATTCTTGCCATCTCCTGTTTGACCACTTCCAATTTACCTTGACAAGGATCTAACATTTCAGATTCGTATGTAATATTGTTATTTACAGCATCAGACTTTACTTCTACCATCAGATACATCCAAAACTAGGCACTGTTTATGCTTTTATTCAGCCTCTTCATTCCTTCTGGAATGATTTTTCTGCTCTTCTCAACTAACATATTGGATTTATCATTGAATTGAGTTTGTCAATATCATATTATCATTGAAATAAGGATGGGCAAGGTGGTTTCAAAATTTGGCGTTAAAAATCTATAATTCTCAACTCATACATTTATAAAAATCTTAAATTCTTGTTCTACTTTAAAGATATAAAAACTTCAAAGTATGTCCTATGCATTATGGATTTTTTTGTGTGCAAAAATATAGCTCCATTTGGCAGACTTATTTTTAAAAATGGGTGTTGGCTTACCATCAAAGATTGAAAGATAAATATATATTTGTACATTTTAAATGAATATAAAAATGCAATGTATGGATCTTTTAAAATAATTCCATGTTTTAACTGATGCAAATTAATAAGCATGAAGCTAGATTAGATATTTTATGGTCCCTAAATATTCCTGGCCATAGGAGAGCCCAGACCCAAATATTCTTTCTTTGTAACATCAGTAAGGATTTTGTCTCTAGAGTTTTACTACCCAGGCTAGAATCTGGCTTCTCTGATTTACAAAGTCTCCACTTGATTTCTTGCCAAACAAACTCTTAGCCAGCTTGCACTCACACTATTTCTCAGCTGCTATCTACGATATCAAGATCCTACCGCGGTTTCTGACATGTCACGATCACACCTTTCACCTCTGCCTCATACTGGTTAAGTAGTGAGAAATTGTATACCTCTGAAATTTTTGGTTATTTTTCTTCTGTTAGGTACCAAGAAAGTAGTAATCAAGACAGCACCAGGTATAGGCTAATTTTTTTTTTATCCCAGAGACTGTTGCCTCCTGTCTGTTAATGGTGCAGTTCCTTGGAAAATTTAAGAGGCAATTTGACCACAGATGCATTTCTCTTGTTAATCACCATGTCATTAGTGTTAATAAGATTAATTTGTAGTTAAATTTACCATGTCTCAAACCAACGAAATCGAACAGTGAGGAAATCATATTTCTGTAAGTGTTTTATTTATTTCTAACCTTTATTTCATAAAGCCTGAATAATCTGTGGAGGTTACATATGCCTGTCATCATGCCTTGGTGATCAAAAGTTAAGCAGATCAAAGAAATGCAAATTAAAATCACAATGAAACATAACCTTACACTTTTGAGAATGGCTACATCAAAAAGACCATAAATAACAAATTCTGGGGAGGATGTTGAGAAAAGGGAACTCTCGTGTACTATTGGTGGGAATATAAATTGGTACAGCCACTATGAAAATAGCATGAAGGTTTCTCAAAAAGCTAAAAATAGAATTACCACGTGACGTAGAAAATCCACTCCTGAATATCTGAAAAACATGAAAAAAACAACAGTAATTCAAAAAGATACTTGTAAAAAAAAATACTTGTACCCTAATGTTCACAGAACTATTTACAATTCCCAATATATAGAAGCAAGGTATGATATGTGCCTGTTAACAGATGATTGAGTGAAGAAGATGTGCATACATGATAAACTACCGCTCAGTTATAAAAATGAATGATATTTTGCCATTTGCAACAACATCTGTAAACTTATAAACTTGAAGGGCCTAAGTGAGAGTATTGTGAAATAATAAGTCAGGCAGAGAAAGATGAATACTGTATGCTACCACATATATACAGAATCTAAAAAAATAAAATAAAACTAGTGAAGGTGACAAGAAAAAAAAACTCACACATAAAGATAAAAAAACTAGTCATTGACAGTAGAGAAAGGGAAAGGGGAAGTGACACATTAGGGATAAGGAACTAAAAAAGATACACATTACTATATATAAAATAAATATACTGAAGTGGTGTACAACCCAAGGAATATAGCCAATATTTTATAACTACAAATGAAATACAACTTTTAAAAACTGTGAATCACTATGCTGTACATTTGAAATATATAATGTTGTACATCAACTACTCCTCAATCATTTTTTTAAAAGATGCTAAAAGATTCAGCAGAATAGTGGCAAAATGGGGACACATAGAGAAATAACAAAAACTTTTTTACTGGCCCACTCTTTTATATATATATAAAAATTTATTTTAATTGGAAGTTAATTACTTTACAATATTGTATTGGTTTTGCCATACATCAACATGTATCCACCGCAGGTATACACGTGTTCCCCATCCTGAACCCCGCCTCCCTCCTCCCTCCCCATACCATCCCTCTGGGTTGTCTCTGTGCACCAGCCCCAAGCAGATGAATGGATAAGAAAGCTGTGGTACATATACACAATGGGGTATTACTCAGCCATTAATAAGAATACATTTGAATCAGTTCTAATGAGGTAGATGAAACTGGAACCTATTATACAGAGTGAAGTAAGCCAGAAAAAACAAAAACAAAAACAAAAACACCAATATAGTATACTAACCATATATATGGAATTTAGAAAGATGGTAATGGTAACCCTGTATGCGAGACAGCAAAAGAGACACAGATGTATAGAACAGTCTTTTGGTACACTCTTATTCCTGGGACACTGAAACCCAGGGTTGGCAAGATTACTGGGGATCCAGGGTTAGTGGGATTCCTGAGGAGATGACCTATTTATTTAAATCAGTATTGTCCTCCAGCTGGAATATTGGATGTGGGTAGATGTCTTCCAAATGTCAAGGACTTCATAAAAACCATAAAACAAATATGACACAAATTATGTGAATTATCCTAAACAAACAAACCCATAGAGACAGAAAGTTGACCAGTGGTTGCTAAGATCTTGGGGAAGGAGGAATAAGACATAGCAGTTAATGACTTTTGAATTTCTTTTTGTGGTGATGAAACTGTTCTGGACTTAGTAGCAATGGTGGCATACTTTGTAAATATACTAAAAAGTGAACTGTGCTCTTTAAAATGCCGAGTTTTATGGTATAATAATTAAATCTCAAATAAATGAATAAAAATTTAAAATCATAGTATGGAAAGAAAATTTGCCATCCCCAAATGTTTCTCTTTGTCATGAAAATTAAGCTAAGCTAATTGTTTTTAAGACACAAAAACAAAACAGCTGCCTAAAGAATCTAAAGGGCCTATTTCCAGAATAGAGCTAAAACCAGAAATGTCTGCAAGAAATATGATATAGTTTGATGGGAGTAACTAGAAATCAGAGTTCTTTCTGTGTTCCATTGTCTCTGTATAAACCAGAAAATTTTTGTCTTTCCATGTGAACTTTTCTCCTACCCTTTGAAATTTCAATTCACTATATTGTCTTTTGACTTCAGCTAAATATGATATTTGAGGTGAGGTTTTAGCCATTTGGTGGGTTATTCAGTTTTTCTAGGTCTAACCCATGTACATATATTTTTAAACTTGTGCTTGATTTTCTCTTGTTCATATGTCTCAAGGCAATTTCACTTTTAGACCAGACAGAAGAACCTCAAAAAGTAGAAAAAACTTTCTTCTTTTCCAACATCATAAGATCAGGTTAAAACAGACCAGTTACATCAGAACATCTGGGACACAGACTCAAGCATATAACCAAAGAAAAGAGATCTTGAGCCTCTGCTCTTGCATTGAACAATCTCACATGGGAAACCATGAAATCATTTAAAAAAAAATGAGAAGTGGAAGAATTTTGTGACCCACATGTTCATACCGTCTTAAAAATTTAACTGGAAAAAGTTGGGAGCTACCTTCAATAACAAAGAAAGGTTAGTTCATAATTATGTCACTATTTTTTTTTGTATTTATTTATTTTTTTACACGAACTCCCAAACATGAACCCCCCTCCCANGTGCCAGTCTCCTCTCTCCATAGAATTCTCTAGGCAAGAATACTGCAGTGGGTTGCCATTCCCTTCTCCAGGGGATCTTCCCAACCTAGGGATCGAACCCAGGTCTCCCACATTGCAGGTGGATTCTTTACCAGCTGAGCCACCAGGGAACCCAAGAATACTGGAGTGGGTTGCCATGCCCTCCTCCGGGGGATCTTCCCGACCCCTGAGTTAGACAACCAAGGGTTGTCAACCGTTTTAAGCAAACAAGTAACCAACTCAATATGGTTTTTTTGAGACATGAATGTGGTGGAATTATAAAGTAAGAACTGAGCTGGAGGAAGAGGCTGAAGTAGGTGCAAATTTGGATGCATAAGGTGAAAAGAGATCAAGGCCTGAACTGAGGTGATTCGCCTCCAAAGTGAATGGAAATGTATGACTTTAGGGGCTTCCCAGGTGGCGTTAGTGGTACAGGAACCTGCCTGCCAATGCAGGAGATGCTGGAGACAAGGGTTCCATCCTGGATCCAGAAGATTCCCCGGAGGGGGGCATGGCTACCCACCCCAGTATTCTTGCCTGCAGAATCCCATGGACAGAGGAGCCTGGTGGGCTACAAGAGTCGGACACGACTGTAGTGACTTAGCAAGCAAGCACACACACACATGTGATATTAGAGCAGGGATCAAACACCACAAAATTGAAACTCATAGGGTTTGCATTTATTTTTAATTTGGAGAATATGAAGACAAAGGTGTGGGGGAAACAGCCTCACAAGTGTCATCTAGGAAATTTCTCTTCAGTTCATGGATGTCGGATTCTGAACTGAAGATGAAATGTTCTAACATGAATGTTCTGGAAGAAGCAGCACAGAGAGGCCAGAGGAACGAAGGATTCCCTTTGAAAGTTAGAGCTCAGGTGTTCAGTTTTTCCACAAAAGCCACTAAAAGTTTTTCATCCTCCAAAAGAAGAAAACCCCCAGAAGAATCACTTGCATGGTGTTCAAGAACCCCACCGGAGACAACCGGCCTTGGCTCAGATGATGTCATAGGAAACCCTGCGCCCCTTAGGAATTTAGCATCTACCTTCTATGTCTTTCTTTTAAAAACGTGTGTGTACTCAGTCCCTCAGTCCCATCCGACTCTTTGTGACCCCATGGACTGTAGCCTGCCAGGCTCCTCTGTCCATGGAATTTTCCAGGCAGGAATACTGGAGCGGGTGGCCATTTCCTCTTCCAGGGGATCTTCCCCACCCAGGGATGGAAACCTCATCTCTTGCATCTCCTGCTCTGGCAGGCAGATTCTTTACCACTGCACCGCCTGGGAAGCTTCCCTGAGAACATAAGTAACTTCAATCGAAAAAAGAGGTATGCTTTAATCCTTGGTCTCAATGAGTGGTATTTCAGAGCTGTGATTAATTTGTGATTTCTCCCATGTTAATTAATTCACCTCTGTCTCTCTTTTTTTTTTTTCTTTTCTTTTGGTGGAAATGCTGGGAATGAATCACCTCTCCTCTTTAAAGCTCCCTTCAAGAACCCTTAAAATTCTCCAGAAGAGAAAAGTGTGCTGTTCTTCTTTATGAGTTGACTTAAGGGAGGAATGAAAGTTTAAGAGAATTTTGTTGTTTATTAGCTAAGTCGTGTCTGACTCTTTTGTGACTCCACAGACTATAGCCCGCCCGACAGGATTTCCCAGGCAAGAATACTGGAGTGGGTAGCCTGTCCCTTCTCCAGGGGATCTTCCTCATCCAAGGATTGAACCCTGGTCTCCTACCTTGCAGGCAGATTCTTTACCACTGAGCTGCTAGCAAAGCCCTTAAGAGACTCTGTAGAGTCAATATATTTATTACAGATAATTTGGTGATTTAAGTCAGAGTCCATGTTAGAAATTTGGTGTTTCCACGGCCATGACCTGCAATACCCCTGGATTCTCTTGGCTTCTTGTGAACACCAATGGTCTGTCTAATGTTATAATGTTCATAAGAGAAAATCTGTAAGCTGTAATATCCAAGTCTCCACTTAGTAGAATACTGATAATAAATGTAATCACTTCTCCTGTGGTCAGTTATTTAGTAGGATATCTCAGAATCAGGATGCTGTAGTTGAAGCAAAGTTCAATCATAAGAACTTCATAAGAACAGATAGGGTGCATTCTTCAAGTTTACTGGGGAAAATCGGTGAATGTATTCAAAGGGTACACATGTCCAGTTGTAAGAGGAAAATATTTTGGGGAGGCAATGTACAGCTGGTGATGATAGTTAATACTATATTGTCTATTTAAGAGTCATTAAGAGAGCAGATCTTAAAAGTTCTCAAAAAAGTTTTTTTAACTGTTGTGGTAAATGGGTTAACTAATCTTACTGAGATAATCATTTCACAATATGTACATATACTGAATCATTACACTGTACACCTTAAACTTACAATGTTATATGTCAGATATAGCTTTATATCTCTAGAAAAGCTAGGAAAATTTTTGCTTAAAAAAACTGGGTGTTGCAACTGTTCATTCTTCAAGTCATTCAAATTAAAAATTAAAAAGAATATAATGAAAATAGTTTTGCATCAAGCTTCCAAATCCTTGTGCTATATACTTCTTTTATTGGTAGGCAGGTGCCTTTATATAAGGGTTTCTCTTTCGAGTCTGAAAAAAAAAAAAGTACATTTCAGGAAGAGGGCAGGATCTGGTTTTCTGGAGAGGGGAGAGAAACAGATGCAATGTGCAATTTCCTTTTCTGACTCAGTTTACCAAAATCTTCACATTTCAATACAGAGGGAGACCATCCATTTTGAGAACCATAGGTAAAGTAATTTTTTTTCCCCAAATTCAAGATTTATTTTCATTTTCTTAAACTGGATATTTCAGTTTACCCGGAAACCTGAGCTTTTGTTCATTTCCTCCAAAAACTGAGCTTGGGGAGGGGAAAGGGTGCAGGACCCTTGCACGCTGTGTCTACAGCGAGGGGGCCGCCATGCAGATCTGGCTGTCTGAAATCTGGCCAGTCAGCCTCTCTGGGGATGATCCCACACTTGCAAAAATAAAACACATCTTTCTAGCCAGGAAGCATGGGTTGAGATTCCTGAAAACCTCTCTTCTCCCTCCACAATTTAAATCGAGCTCTTTCAGAGTCAGCATACTACATCTTAATGGAAGCCTGAAAAGGTTATCAATAGTAAAGGCTGAAAGTTTTCCACAAAGGTAGGTAGATGGGGGGCGGGGGGGGGGGGGAGAAAAAATGTTTACATCGAACCGAGGGGGAGGTACCCAGAGGTTCCTGATCAGCACCTCCCTTGAGGACCACCGCACAGCCATCCTGAAGAAACGCAGAGAACGAGGGCTGTGCTCGCCTCCGAGTTGACCCCTCTGTGCTTGTGTCTACGTCCCAGACCAGGGACAGAACACCCGTTTCTTGAAGCGAGCCGTGGCACAGGAAGCTGTGCCGGTGACGATCAAAACGGTGCAGGCTCTGTGTGGTCCCCTGCACCCCGGCTACCCCTGGGAACGGCCTGCTGACGACCAGTTTCCAAGCCGGAGGATCTTTTTCCTCTTACTTCAAATTCCTCCGAGTTTCATTGGAAACTGGTGCTAACGAGATGTATCAGGGGTTAAGGCTGATGTCAGAACTGCCGCGATCTTTACAGAAAGTGCTGTGAGAATGCGAAAAGGGCCCTGGTCTGGGTGCTCCCCACCGGGGAAGGGGTGCTCCCACGGGAGGGGAGACTGGCCGCCGCATTAGTTGCATAAAGTTTTACAGCTTCTAAAGCCCTCTCAGAAATCTCTCACCCAGGCTTCCCAGGTGGCTCAGCGGTTAAGAATCTGCCTGCCAATGCAGGAGACACGGGTTTGATCCCTGCTCCGGGAAGAGCCCACGTGCCACGGAGCAACTAAGCCCACGTGCACCGCAAGCACTGAGGCTGCGCTCTGGAGCCCGGGGAACCCGGACTACCGAGCCCATGCTCTAGAGCCCGCTCTGCAACAAGAGAAGCCACAGCGTGGAGAAGCCTGAGTGCTACAACTGGAGAGCAGCCCCCGTTTGCTGCAACGAGGCAAAACCCGCAGAAAATCAAAGAGCAGTACAGCCGAAAATAAATCAATACATAAAAATTTCAAGAAAGGAAACCTCATACCATCTGACCTGCAGACCAGCTCCGCAAGGCTCTTCCATCTCTAGCAGAGTCCCTCATAACTCCTGTGCAATTAATTTTTAGTGAGCCACTTGTTGAGATTGAAGAGTGTCTACGTCCCAGACCAGGGACAGAACACCCGTTTCTTGAAGCGAACCGTGGCACAGGAAGCTGTGCTGGTGACGATCAAAACGGTGCAGGCTCTGTGTGGTCCCCTGCACCCCGGCTACCCCCGGCAACGGCCTGCTGACGACCAGTTTCCAAGCCGGAGGATCTTTTTCCTCTTGCTTCAAATTCCTCCGAGTTTCATTGGAAACTGGTGCTAATGAGATGTATCAGGGGTTAAGGCTGATGTCAGAACTGTCGCGATCTTTACAGAAACTGCTGTGAGAATGCGAAAAGTTGTCTGGGTCTGGGTGCTCCCCAGCGGGGAAGGGGTGCTCCCACGGGAGGGGAGACTGGCCGCCGCGTTAGTTGCATAAAGTTTTACAGCTTCTAAAGCCCTCTCAGAAATCTCTCACCCAGGCTTCCCAGGTGGCTCAGCGGTTAAGAATCTGCCTGCCAATGCAGGAGACACGGGTTTGATCCCTGCTCCGGGAAGAGCCCACGTGCCACGGAGCAACTAAGCCCACGTGCGCTGCAAGCACTGAGGCTGCGCTCTGGAGCCCGGGGAACCCGGACTACCGAGCCCATGCTCTAGAGCCCGCTCTCTGCAACAAGAGAAGCCACAGCGTGGAGAAGCCGGAGTGCTACAACTGGAGAGCAGCCCCCGTTTGCTGCAACGAGGCAAAACCCGCAGAAAATCAAAGAGCAGTACAGCCGAAAATAAATCAATACATAAAAATTTCAAGAAAGGAAACCTCATACCATCTGACCTGCAGACCAGCTCCGCAAGGCTCTTCCATCTCTAGCAGAGTCCCTCACAACTCCCGTGCAATTAATTTTTAGTGAGCCACTTGTTGAGATTGAAGGGGGGAGGAGAAGGGGATGACAGAGGATGAGGTGGTTGGATGGCAGGACCAATTCAATGGACATGAGTTTGAGTAAACTTCAGGAATTGGTGATGGACAAGGAGGCCTGGCGTGCTGCAGTCCATGGGGTCGCAAAGAGTTGGACATGACTGAGCGACTGAACGGAACTGTGCATAACCATGCACTGGGCAATCAAGGGAGTCATGGCGGCTGTTCCCACCAAGTTCAGGGGGCACAGGACAGAGCACCAAAACCGGCAAAGAGAGCATCAAGGTGACTTAGGAGAGGGAGAGAAGGCCTGAAGAAAACTCGTCAGGGCACCATGTTGCAGCGACCAAGGTTGGGAGCTACTCAGAGTGGTGATGCTTGAGCTCAGAGCTGAGCGTGAGGCGGAGCCACCGGGAACCCAGGGAGGGACATGGGGCCGCAGCAAGTGCAGGCTCGGCAGCTTCCAAGCAGGAACATGCGGCGGCATCTTCTGCAAACAGACTGGCCCAGCCAAGAAGGCGGATGGTAAGAGGTGGGCTGGAGTGTGAGCCGCCAGGCGTAAGGAAGCAAGACGGGAGGAGGGGAGGAGACCAGCTCGTGTCTGCTGGGTGTTTACTCTGAGCCAGGCCTTGAGCCAAGTTCAGGGTTGTGAGTAGGGAGGCGGTGCCTTGGCCCAGGGCTCCAGACCATGCCATCCTGCCCAGCCCACACTCTGCCATCTGGGACGCCAGCTTCAGTTTACCCAGGTGGAAGGAGGGCACATTCTACCTGCCAGCCTATCCCCCGAGTGATTTCACATGAAGGACATCATCTGGGCCTGGATTTTAAAAATCGGCATTTCTCTAACGCTGAGGAATATCGTCTTCACTTCCTGTCTTTGGTGGCCTCTGGGTTGGAGAATCAGCTGACTGGTTCTACGCTCTGGGATAAATTCAAGCACTGCAGATAGAATATACTTATCAGATGAAAGTGAAAAGATGACTGAAAAAGAAAAACAAACAAACAAACAGATTTAATGCCTCGAGGAAATGAAACCGAATGGATCCTGCTCGGTGCTACAAGGAGAAGATGATATCAATTCTTCCCCCACCCTCCTTTACGCAAGTTTGAATAATCTCCCTGTCACTGCTTTTACATGAACTCAAATTGCTTTAGAAACCTGTCACAGTGAATTAGCAAAAGCAGATAGTAATTCAGAGGGGTGCCAGTGTGGCGTTCCTGAACATTGCTGGTTGGAAGGCTTCCTGCAGCATTATTCGGGGACAATAACTCACTTTGATCACCTAGTGTCAGGGTGAGCAAATGATGGGCTTCCTGTGGTTTTTAGATTTAACTTTCTTAAAAGTCCATCATAAAGATGAAAAGTGCACAGAGAACATCTGCCTTCATCCACACAAGAACGAGGACACAGGCACACCCAGGGCTGGCCCCACCCTGCAGTCACTGGGTGTGGAGGAGCCGGGAGACATGCAGCCCAGCAGACACGCAGGTTTCAGAGGATCCTTGACCTACTTTCCTGGTGGCTCAGAGGTTAAAGCATCTGCCTCCAACGCGGGAGACCTGGGTTCGATCCCTGGGTCGGGAAGATCCCCTGGAGAAGGAAATGGCAACCCACTCCAGTATTCTTGCCTGGAGAATCCCATGGACGGAGGAGCCTGGTGGGCTACAGTCCACGGGGTCGCAAAGAGTCGGACACGACTGAGCGACTTCACCTTCACCTTGACCTTGACATCAGGGGCAGCCTCGAAGGTTGGGAGAATGAGAAATCGAGGAATCCATCACAGAGACGTGTAAAATGGAATATTCTTCCCAGTGATCTTAGCAACGGGTCACCTCCTCAGAGAAGCCTTCAGGTCACCACCATCCTCTCACGCGCCTCATCACTCTCTGTCATGTTCCCTCATGATTTTATCTTTCTTCCCAAGATTTTTAAAGAATTACTCAGTTCATCTCATTCCTTACCTACATACTTCTGTTTCCCCACCGAGAGCACAATCTCCACGAGGAACAGGATTCCACAGTCTTTCATGAGCCCCTAGGAATGACGCCCAGAGCCTGTAGGCCCTCAGTGAATGTTTACTGAAGGACTTTTGAATTCACAAAATTCTTATTATACCAGAGGCTATTCTGTATTAACAGCATTGTTTGATCAGCTGTCATAGCAAAGCCTGTGCAAACGAGAACCTGGGCTGTCACCATGAACCATCCTTGGCTCTGCTGACCAGAGGCTGACCATGACCAACGGTTACTTGGAGGAAGGAATCTTAGCTGGGGAGCAGCTGCAAGAAACTTCTGCACAATGTAAGTCTACTCCTTACCGAAACTGCGTAAGCCCCTGTGTCCCTGTCTTTTCAAGTAAAAAGCTGACTCAAGAGTTAATGATTGGGAAAGGCAAATAGGTAGAAAACAAGAATAGCTGTTGGGCTAGGGAACTGGCCACAATTTGGACTAGAAATCTGCCACCCGGCAGGTGGGGGATTCACCACTCCCAGTTCCCTGAAGATACAGAAAAAGGTCTGACACAGGTCCCTAAGTTGTTTTTACAGGAAGCAGACTCCCTCCCGATGAAAACTGCTGACCACAAGAACATAGACCCTAGACTCGGTTGAAACCAGAAGGCTGATGATGCTTGAAACTTCACCTTAAAGCCAACTAGTCTGAGAACCATCCTTGAGCTGAGGGCCCACCCTGCAGTCCCTCTCTCACGCTGTCTTTAAAAGCCCTTCCCTGAAAGTCATCAGGGAATTCAGGGCTTCTGAGCATGAGCTGCCCATTCTCCTTGCGAGTGCCCTGCAATAAAGGCTGCACTTTCCTTCCCCACAACCCAGTGTCAGTAGACCAGCTTTGCTGTGTGTAGGGGAGTGCGTGCAAGGCTGGTTTGGCAACATTAGTAAGACTGAGAAAATGTTATCCAAACTCTCAACAATTACTGTTTGATCTGTTTTGTGGAAGACTTAGCTTATTGCTGAGATTTCCCTACTTCACAAAGTCTAATAGTTTCTCCAACTTTGTATTTCAAAAAATATTTAAGTCTAAATCTACCAAGGAGTACAAGAATTGCTACCCTGGGCATTCTGGATGAACTGGCAATTTTCTGTCACATTTGCTTTCCCTCTGCTTGTACATGAGTGTGTATGTATGAAAGTGTACACATGTGTCTATGTATGGGCAAATATGTGTACATGTGAATGTCTATGTGCATGTGTATCTGTGTGCATACCAGCATATATGTGTGCATGTGTGTACATATGTATGTTTTTGTGTTTCTGTATCTGTGTGCATATATGGACATGTATCTGTGCATGTCTATATCTATGCGTGCCCCTGTGTGTTTTGTGTGTGTATATATCTCTGTGTGTGTGTGTGTGTGTATGGGCATTATGTGTGCAAGTGAGTATATGTGAATGTACGTATATTTTGGCTTGAGCTATTTGGGAGTTAATAATTAATGTCCTTCATCCCTCAATACTTTAGCATGAATCTCCTAAAACCAAGAATAGTCCCCTACATGATGATTACCACACTCAGGAAATTTAAAATTGATAACTCTATTATTGACTAATCGGAGAAGACAATGGCACCCCACTCCAGTACTCTTGCCTGGAAAATCCCAAGGACAGAGGAGCCTGGTGGGCTGCAGTCCATGGGGTCGCAAAGAGTCAGACATGACTGAGCGACTTCACTTTCACTTTTCTCTTTCATGCACTGGAGAAGGAAATGGCAACCCACTCCAGTGTTCTTGCCTGGAGAATCCCAGGGACGGGGGAGCCTGGTGGGCTGACGCCTATGGGGTCGCACAGAGTCGGACACGACTGAAGTGACTTAGCATTAGCATTATTGACTAATAAGCAATTGGTTTCCAAATTTCCCCAAGTGTCCTAACGTGCTTTATAACATCTCATTTTTGATGCAGGGTCCAACCAAGAATCACACGTTATGCTCAGCTGTCCTTCCTCTTTAGTCTTCTTACTCTAGAATGGCCACCCAGCTATGCCTTTTGGGGGGTNGACTCTCAGATTGCACCTTACTCTACAATATGTACACTTCAATTCTCTTAATTTCATAGAAAGTGACATGCAAAACTAGTTCCAAGCTTCGCTCCATCCCCAGAATGCATGAGCACTGCCTCTTGATTCTTCCTATGTAGCAACTGCAGAGAACCCCCATGTTCAGATGATGAGCAAGGTAACCGTGTTACTGCTTCAGAAGCTTTAGATTTATCTTTTCCCTCAAATGTTTCTTCTGGAGCTTCCCTATAAGTCAATAGCAAACTTATTCTATGTGTTCCTCAGGTCTGAACCCCCAGTGTTACCCATAACACTATTTTCTGTCACTTCCTAGATTTTACCCATCAGCAAGTCCAATTGGTAAGACTTCCCACATCTTCCATCCCACTATAGTCCAAGCCAACCATCATCTCCCACCTGGATGACTGCACTAACTCCAAAATGATCTCTGCTTTTATTTTCACACTCCTAACTCCTATAACCTCTTTTCAATACAGCAGCTAAAGAAACTCTTCCAAAATGTCAACTGTACTACATTACCCCTTTGCTTAAAATCCTCAGGTAGCTCACCAACATACTCGGAGCAAACTCGATGTCTTTATCAGGAGAACCACAATATTTGACATAATCAGGCCACCTGCTCTCCATCCTTATACCCTACCACTCTCCCTCTTTCTGTCACTGCAGCACAGGCATCTTCACTGATCCTTAAACATGCAAGGAAGCTCCTCTATTCTACTATCATCATGAGAACCCCTTCCTAAATAAAAGAACAG
>SJYX01004672.1:137836-166863 GCA_006410675.1 Oreotragus oreotragus
CACACCAGGCCTCCCTGCCCATCACCAGCTCCCAGAGTTCATTCAGACTCGCAACCATCGAGTCATCATATTGTGATATTAAAAAAGTATCAAATAAACACTTTAACTTACAATGTTATATTTCAATTATATCTCAATAATTATGAATTAATTACATATTTAAAATGCTTACCTGAAATAAAAATATACCCATGGATGGGTGAATAAATGGACAAAGAAAAATATGGGATATACATACAATGGAATATTATTCAGCCTTAAAGGAAACGCTGTCATATGTCATAACATGGATGAATCTTGAGGCTACTATGCTAAGTAGAAAAAGCCAGTCACAAAATGATACTCATGTACTGCAGGATTTCACTTATCTAGGTATTCAAAGTAGTTAAACTCACAGAAACAGACAATAAAGTGGTGGTTCCCAGGGGCAGGGGGAAGGGAAGTGGGGAGCTGTTATATGCAAGTAGTGTTTCAGTCACACAGAATTGGGGTGCCTTGCAGGTCCATGGCACACTGATGCGTCTGTGGCTGACAATTCTGTGCTATATGCTTGGAAACTTGGGAGGGTGATTTCATGTGATGTGGGGGGTTTTGCTACAATAAAATATAAGACATAACAGCAACAGAACAGGATAATACTGTCAGAGAAACACTGAACGTATAAGGCTGGAACATCAGGCCAATGGAGGGAGCAAAAGCCTCCACCTGGGAGATCAAGGAGGGCTTCCTGAGGAGGAGCGATCATAGCAGTTCACCAGGCATGAAGATGGGAGGGGAAATGGCCCAGGCCAAAAGGTATGATGCAGTGAAGGCCTTGGATTGCTGTAAGGAGTTCCAGAAGCCAGCACAGAGCTGGCATCAGTCACTGCCAAAGAGGGGTCTGCTGAGTTGGAGAGGAAGCAAATGTGGGACCAGGTGCACTGAGCCGAGACATTCTCATCATAAAGATCGTCCTCAAGACAGCACAAACCCTGGGATCTACGCTTGAGCTACCATAACAAAATATCACAAATAAGCAATAGGCATTTATTTCTCTCAGTTTTGGGGGCTGAGAGGTCTAAGGTCAAGGTGTCGGCAGATTCAGTTCCTGGCGGAGATCCCTCTGCCTGGCTTGCCAACTTCTCATTGTGTCCCCACGTATCACAGAGAGACAGCTGTGCCTGCTCTTCCTCTTCTTCTAAAGACACTAGTTCCATCATCACAACCTCATCAAAACCAAACAGCCTACAAAAGATCTCACCTCTAAATACATCACCTTGAGGGTCAAGGCTTCAACACATGAGATGGGGGTATAGGACACAAATATTCAGTCTGTAATACTTGGCCTCATGGACAGCAGGCAGCTGATACAATGTATGTACAAGAAAGAGCGCTACTCACACATTTCAGAATAGAAACAGAGCATGACTCCCAGATTAGTGCAACAAGTAACACAGAACCAAAAGGACACCCTGGGATGCTAGTGTTGTCTGGGGGGTAAGAATTTGTGTTCTAGATTCTGACTGAGGTGGCGGAGTCAAACCCTGGTTCTGCTGGCTGTTAGCAGCCATGTGACCTTAATGTTTCTGATCCTCCAGTTCCTCCTGTGAGACAACAGTGATGATAATAATAGCTACACCATAAGGGATCTTGGAAGACCTAAATAAGAAATGCTCAGGACAGTGCCTGCCAGAAAATAAACACTCAATAAACATTACTGTGGTTGCTTTTATTACTATCTGTTCCAGATATTATAGGGTTTTCTCCGGTGGCTCAGTTGGGAAAGAATCCGCCTGAAATGTGGGAAACCCAGGTTTGATCCCTGGTTTGGGAGATCCCTTGGAGAAGGAAATGGCAACCCACTTTAGTATTCTTGGCTGGAAAGTCCCATCGACTGAAGAGCCTAGTGGGCTACAATCCATCTACAGTCCATGGGGTCACAAAGAGTTGGACACAACTTAGCGACTATACCACCACCACCAGATATTATAAGTCACTTACAGAAAAGCGGAATTAAAGATTATGTCACAAGTTGATGTTTGCAAGCATATTACTTGGCATCCATCATGTTTTGGAAGCTATCAATGAAGTAAACCTAGGCAAAGCATTTGGACACATACACACACACCCAAACACACCCACACGTACCCCAACAAACAAACTTGTGAGCAGCAAAATGAAGTGAATCCACCCTAATGCAAACTGCCTTAATAAATTACATATTTGTAGAAATGTTCACACATTTATGTAACACTTTATTAAATGTCTTCTTTAGTATTTCTGTTAAAACAAAAATAAAGTGTTATTGCTGCTTAGACCTTATAAATGTTTAAGAGCTTCAGTTCATTTAGTTCACTTTTGTTTTTTAATTGGCACAAGTTTGTTTTCCCCTTCTTAGCTAAAACATATCCAACAAATGCATTATCCAAAGTAATTTCATTACTAGAAGAATCTTCATAAAGATGTTTCTGAAGTCCCATGGTTTTATACAATCTGCACTTTGTTCAGCAACTTTCAGGGCAAAAACATCTCCAATTTTAGGGCCAGAAACACTTTAAAAGCCTTTTCCCACCTGTGCTTCTTCTCATAGATGAGTTACGCTTCTCCATGGGTGAGAGGTCTGTTCAAACTCCCAACCCAATTTTAGACTCAAACAAGCTGGACCCACTGAGTGAAAACACAAGAAGCTGCTCTCAAACAGGAATTTCTCAGGGAAAGCTGCATCTCTCTATCCTGCTTCTCTACTGTCCTTTTAATTCTAGACTATGAGATACCAGAGTTGCAAGAAGCTTTATATACTCCTTAATTACAGAGTAGAGAAATTAGGCTGCAGCTAGAGGAAGGGAGTGCTCAGAAGCAAACAGCCTCTGGAAAGGTCAGGACAAGTCCCAGAGACCTGCTACCTCTACTGTATAACCCTGTATCCCCAACACCTACTCCCCATCAATAAAGCAAAAACATTCATTTATACACGCTTCCTATGTGGACCAGTGGTAAAGAATCAGTCTGCCAATTCAGGAGACGCAGAGGCAACCCATTCCAGTACTCTTGCCTGGCAAATCCCATGGGTGCAGGAGCCTCGTAAGGCTGCAATCCATGGGGTTGCTAGGAGTCGGACATGCCTGAGAGACTTCACTTTCATGCATTGGAGAAGGAAATGGCAACCCACTCCAGTGTTCTTGCCTGAAGAATCCCATTGTGTATAAGAGACAGCACCTACTCCCCATCAATAAAGCAAAAACATTCATTTATACACACTTCCTATGTGGACCAGTGGTAAAGAATCTGTCTGCCAATTCAGGAGCCGCAGAGGCAACCCATTCCAGTACTCTTGCCTGGCAAATCCCGTGGGTGCAGGAGCCTCGTAGGCTGCAATCCATGGGGTTGCTAGGAGTCAGACACGCCTGAGAGACTTCAGTTTCATGCATTGGAGAAGGAAATGGCAACCCACTCCAGTGTTCTTGCCTGAAGAATCCCAAGGACAGGGGAGCCTGGTGGGCTGCCGTCTATGGGGTTGCATAGAGTCAGACACGACTGAAGCAACTTAGCAGCAGCAGCAGAGGAAGGGAATGTCCAGAAACACACAGCCTCTGGAAAGATCAGGACAAGTCCCAGAGACCTGCTCCCTCTACTGAATAACCCTGTGTCCCCAACACCTATTCCCCATCAATAAAGCAAAAACATTCATTTATACATGCTTCCTAGGTGACCCAGTGGTAAAGAATCTGTCTGCCAATGCAGAAGCTGCAGAAGATGCAAGTTTGATCCCGGAGTTGGGAAGATCCCCTGGAGTAGGAAATGACAACCCACTCCAGTATTCTTGCCTCAGTTGCTGGTGGATACAGTCCATGGGGGTCGCAAAGAGTCAGGCATGGCTGAGCACACACATAATAGTCACTTGACTGTACACTTGAAACACTGCAAATTCACTATACTTCAATACAAAATGTAAAGATAAATAAATTAAATTGCTGCGATCTGTTGGGTTTATTCTCCCCTAAAAATTGGCTGTGGAGTCAAATACAATACCTCTTTTCTTTGCCATCATCACAATTTCTTTCTCAAAGTAAGGACAAGAGTCTGTTTGATCCCGGAGTTGGGAAGATCCCCTGGAGTAGGAAATGACAACCCACTCCAGTATTCTTGCCTCAGTTGCTGGTGGGTACAGTCCATGGGGGTCGCAAAGAGTCAGGCATGGCTGAGCACACACATAATAGTCACTTGACTGTACACTTGAAACACTGCAAATTCACTATACTTCAATACAAAATGTAAAAAATAAATTAAATTGCTGCGATCTGTTGGGTTTATTCTCCCCTAAAAATTGGCTGTGGAGTCAGATACAAAAACTCTTTTCTTTGCCATCATCACAATTTCTTTCTCAAAGTAAGGACAGGAGTCGTTATGATTGAAAGCTTCTATGGCTAATCACTAGGAGGAATATACAAAGGAAAACCAAAATAACAGAGCCAGGAAAAGTACGTTGTTTTGTGAATTTCACAAATACCTGGAAGCTATTGTTTCATCTAGAGGCTTGGACCCCCTTCTGAGACAATCACTGGGAGTCTGGTCTACTTTCTGCCATCTTCATTCTAAAGCAAATTCAGCGTCCCCCTCACCCTAGCCCCTGCTCTCAGGAGGATATCATGGTGACTCATTCCTTTTGAAGGTCTTCTTACCTCACTATACCTGAAGGGTACTGGGTAGAATTGGAAGAAAGGTAAATAATCAAATCAGCCTCCCTGAGAATTTCTAGAGAAATGTGGTGGCGACTTCAAAGGGCTTCTAAGATTGGAACGGTCACCTTCCAGCACTTCCTCAAACATTGACTCTTTCCTCAGCTTTATTTTGAAACACTGTTTCCTTTTGAAACAGTGCCATTCCTCCTGAGACTTCCATATTCTCCCTTCTTTATCTCCTTAACAGGAGTTCAGTACAGTCCATCCTCTCCCTAGGACTGAGTCATTTAATCTCATTTTCTCCATCAAAAGTGAGCTCAAAACAGAAGCAAAATCAAAGGCCCAGGTGTGCCTTTTTTTTTTTGTTCAGGCGGTTAATCCAGACAGGATGGAGCCAGGTGGAGGTGCTGAAGGCCATGTGGCCTCCAGCCACAGGAAAGCACTTCTGAGAAGAGCCAGACCCAGCGGAGGAAAATAGCACCAGCCCCAGGGTGGGAGAGCGTGTGCCACTTCTGGCCAGCTGCCGGAGGCACTGGGGCTCAGCTTATCAAGCGGTACCAACATGCAGTGAATCAAATGAAGTGCTGCAACTGACATGGACGATTCCATCCACGGAACTCCATCTCTCAGTCTTCCCTGCCTTCTCTCCCTGTTCTCCTCCTGCCTCTCACTCCTTCTTCTCTTCACTACTGGTGGTCCTTCTTCTGCCCACCCTCCAAAAGTTGAGGGTTTTATTCTCATCATGCTCAAAACATATCCCTTTACTTGACCCTGTTTATTTCATTGTTTTAAATTCCTATTAGAGAAGACTCCCTAATCTAAATATTCAGTCAGAAACCTCATTATCACTTCAGGTCAACAGATGCAGTTGAACCAGGTGCATACCTGAAGTAGGTTGTCTACTGTCAAGGATATATCAGGCTACACCTATCCCTGTACTTACCCAATGACATGAATCCCCATAGAAAATGGTCTTTAATCAATTCGTATTATATAAATTATATAAAATACACTTGTCTATATATAATGAACAGTACAAACTTACACTGTTAGGAACAAACTCTAGAGCCAGCCTTCTGATCCCTGCCCAGCTCTGTGACTAACCTGGAGACAGCAAGCAGATACATGAAAACTACACCTGGGTTTTCTTATAAAATGGAGACAGTAATCGTAATTTTCTCATGGAACTTTTGTTACTATTGAATAAGTAAACATTTATAAAGTTCTTGAAGAACTCAGCATCTAGCAAGCATTTACTGAATTGTTACTATTATCATTATTTCTAATTAGATTACTATAATATTTTATAATATTGTTATTTCCCCCGCCCCCCACTTTCTCACTTCCCAAATACTGTAAGTACGTTTTGGAAAAAGACAGTCTTTGATCCATCTTATCATTCTTTAGCAATCCCAATGAAATGAGCTTCATTGTAGACTGCTGTTGTTCACGTCCAGTTCTTGCAACTCTTCATTAAGTCATGTCCAGTTCTTTGCAACCCCATGGATTGCAGCATGCCAGGCTTTCTTGTCCTTCACTGTCTCCAGCACTTTGCTCAAATTCATGTCCATCGCATTGGTGATGCTATCTAAACATCTCATTCTTCATGTATCACAGCCTTATCATGATGAAGGGGCTTGAGTAACTCAATGAAGGTGTGAGCCATACTGTGCAGGGCCACCCAAGATAGATGGGTCACAGTGGAGAGTTCTTGAGAAAACGTGGTCCACTGGAGGGGAAATAACAAACCACTCCAGTATTCTTGCAGTGAGAACCCATGAGTAGTATGAAAAGGCAAAAATATATGACACCAGAAGATCAGTCCCCCAGGTCTGAATATGTCCAATATGCTACTGGGGAAATGCAGAGGGTAGTTACTAATAGCCCCAGAAAGAATTAAGTGGTTGGGCCAAAACAGAAACATGATGCCCAGTCGTGGATGAGTCTGGTGGTGAAAGTAAAGTCCTATGCTGTAAAGAACAATATGGTATAGGAACCTGAATGTTAGGTCCATGTACCAAGATAAATTGGACATGGCCAAGCAGGAGATGGCAAGAGTGAACATTGACATCTTCAGTTCAGTCACTCAGTCGTGTCTGACTCTTTGTGACCCTATGAATTGCAGCATGCCAGGCCTCCCTGTCCATCACCAACTCCCAAGTTCACTCAGACTCACGTCCATCAAGTCGGTGATGCCATCTAGCCATCTCATCCTCTGTCGTCCCCTTTTCCTCTTGCCCCCAATCCCTCCCAGAATCAGGATCTTTTCCAATGAGTCAACTCTTTGCATGAGGTGGCCAAAGTACTGGAGTTTCAGCTTTAGCATCATTCCTTCCAAAGAACACCCAGGACTGATCTCCTTTAGAATGGACTGGTTGGATTGACATCTTAGGAATCAGTGAACTAAAATGGACAGAAATGGGTGAATTTAATTCAGATGACCATTATATCTACTATTGCTGCTAAGTCACTTCAGTAGTGTCTGACTCTGTGCAACCCCATAGGTAGCAACTCACCAGGCTCTGCCATCCCTGGGATTCTTCAGGCAAGAACACTGTAGTGAGTCATTTCTTTCTCCAGTGCATGAAAGTGAAAACTGAAAGTGAAGTTGCTCAGTCACATCCGACTCTTTGCGACCCCATGGACTGCAGCCTACAGGCTTTTCCCATGGACAGAGGAGCCTGTAGGCTGCAGTCCATGGGCAAAAATCCCTTAGAGGAAATGGAGTAGCCCTCATAGTCAACAAAGCACCTGAAAGGCAGTACTTGGGTGCAGTCTCAGAAACGACAGAATGACCTCAGTTTGTTTCCAAGGGAAACCATTCAACATCAGGGTGAGCCAAGTCTGGTCCAATCACTGATGCCAAAGAAGCTTAAGTTGACTAGTTCTATGAAGACCTACCAGACCTTCTAGAACTAACACCAAAAAAGATGTTCTTTTCATACAGGGGATTGAAAAGCAAAAATAGGAAGTCATTGTAGATACTCAGTAATATTTAGTGAATGAATGAGGGATGAATGTCTAAAGAACAAACCAGAAGCACTGGGAGGATAAGGTGGATGACTGAGAAGAGGTGGAAGGAGAGAAAAGAGAACGTTTGGATTAAGAAAAAAAAGTTTTATAAGCCAACAAATTCAACAAGAAGATAGTATAGATGAGAAATCAACAGAAGAGAAGCATGCTTCAGAATTACTGTGGCCTGTGGTGCTGTGTTTGAGCAGAAACTCCCTTTTGCATTTTCTCTCTGAAGAAATGTCATCCTGCCCTTGGGAATCTGTTTCAAAGTCGGACTGACCTTTGAGTTTGGGCTGTTGAAGAGACAAGGCCCGTCTCTTCCCACCAGCTGGAGAGAGCACGGCCTTTCCTCAAAGCCCTGTCCTCTTGGCCTCGTAAGAACGTCTTAGCCTCCTGCTCGTCAGAGAAACCCTGGGGGATCCTTGCTTGAGCTTAGAATGAGCGAGTCAAGAGACGAAGTTCTGACACGTCCCTGCCTGACCCTAACATGGACAGTGAGGGGGATCCTGAGGGCGCCCGGGATAACGCCTGTGAACACAGTCCAGGAGTTTTGTAAAGAAGTGCCCACTTTGTGAAAATCTGATTATATTTCCTAAGGACATTTCTCTCCCAGATTCCTTTCTGCTGGTTTAGGATTCAAATTAGTAGGGACTAATGAGAAAGAACATCAAACATTTACTCAGGGGAATATACAAGCAATCTTTAAATTTGCTCAAATTCATGTCCATTGCATTGGTGATGCTATCTAAACATCTCATTCTTCATGTATCACAGCCTTATCATGATGAAGGGGCTTGAGTAACTCAATGAAGGTGTGAGCCATACTGTGCAGGGCCACCCAAGATAGATGGGTCACAGTGGAGAGTTCTTGAGAAAACGTGGTCCACTGGAGGGGAAATAACAAACCACTCCAGTATTCTTGCAGTGAGAACCCATGAGTAGTATGAAAAGGCAAAAATATATGACACCAGAAGATCAGTCCCCCAGGTCTGAATATGTCCAATATGCTACTGGGGAAATGCAGAGGGTAGTTACTAATAGCCCCAGAAAGAATTAAGTGGTTGGGCCAAAACAGAAACATGATGCCCAGTCGTGGATGAGTCTGGTGGTGAAAGTAAAGTCCTATGCTGTAAAGAACAATATGGTATAGGAACCTGAATGTTAGGTCCATGTACCAAGATAAATTGGACATGGCCAAGCAGGAGATGGCAAGAGTGAACATTGACATCTTCAGTTCAGTCACTCAGTCGTGTCTGACTCTTTGTGACCCTATGAATTGCAGCATGCCAGGCCTCCCTGTCCATCACCAACTCCCAAGTTCACTCAGACTCACGTCCATCAAGTCGGTGATGCCATCTAGCCATCTCATCCTCTGTCGTCCCCTTCTCCTCTTGCCCCCAATCCCTCCCAGAATCAGGATCTTTTCCAATGAGTCAACTCTTTGCATGAGGTGGCCAAAGTACTGGAGTTTCAGCTTTAGCATCATTCCTTCCAAAGAACACCCAGGACTGATCTCCATTAGAATGGACTGGTTGGACTGACATCTTAGGAATCAGTGAACTAAAATGGACAGAAATGGGTGAATTTAATTCAGATGACCATTATATCTACTATTGCTGCTAAGTCACTTCAGTAGTGTCTGACTCTGTGCAACCCCATAGGTAGCAACTCACCAGGCTCTGCCATCCCTGGGATTCTTCAGGCAAGAACACTGTAGTGAGTCATTTCTTTCTCCAGTGCATGAAAGTGAAAACTGAAAGTGAAGTTGCTCAGTCACATCCGACTCTTTGCGACCCCATGGACTGCAGCCTACAGGCTTTTCCCATGGACAGAGGAGCCTGTAGGCTGCAGTCCATGGGCAAAAATCCCTTAGAGGAAATGGAGTAGCCCTCATAGTCAACAAAGCACCTGAAAGGCAGTACTTGGGTGCAGTCTCAGAAACGACAGAATGACCTCAGTTTGTTTCCAAGGGAAACCATTCAACATCAGGGTGAGCCAAGTCTGGTCCAATCACTGATGCCAAAGAAGCTTAAGTTGACTAGTTCTATGAAGACCTACCAGACCTTCTAGAACTAACACCAAAAAAGATGTTCTTTTCATACAGGGGATTGAAAAGCAAAAATAGGAAGTCATTGTAGATACTCAGTAATATTTAGTGAATGAATGAGGGATGAATGTCTAAAGAACAAACCAGAAGCACTGGGAGGATAAGGTGGATGACTGAGAAGAGGTGGAAGGAGAGAAAAGAGAACGTTTGGATTAAGAAAAAAAAGTTTTATAAGCCAACAAATTCAACAAGAAGATAGTATAGATGAGAAATCAACAGAAGAGAAGCATGCTTCAGAATTACTGTGGCCTGTGGTGCTGTGTTTGAGCAGAAACTCCCTTTTGCATTTTCTCTCTGAAGAAATGTCATCCTGCCCTCGGGAATCTGTTTCAAAGTCGGACTGACCTTTGAGTTTGGGCTGTTGAAGAGACAAGGCCCGTCTCTTCCCACCAGCTGGAGAGAGCACGGCCTTTCCCCAAAGCCCTGTCCTCTTGGCCTCGTAAGAACGTCTTAGCCTCCTGCTCGTCAGAGAAACCCTGGGGGATCCTTGCTTGAGCTTAGAATGAGCGAGTCAAGAGACGAAGTTCTGACACGTCCCTGCCTGACCCTAACATGGACAGTGAGGGGGATCCTGAGGGCGCCCGGGATAACGCCTGTGAACACAGTCCAGGAGTTTTGTAAAGAAGTGCCCACTTTGTGAAAATCTGATTATATTTCCTAAGGACGTTTCTCTCCCAGATTCCTTTCTGCTGGTTTAGGATTCAAATTAGTAGGGACTAATGAGAAAGAACATCAAACATTTACTCAGGGGAATATACAAGCAATCTTTAAAAAAAAAAAATAAATGAAATTCAAAAGCTGGGAGTTCGTGTAAAAAAAATAAATAAATACAAAAGAAAAAAGAAAAAAGCTAACACCTATGGAATAGGAAATGGCAACCCACTCCAATATTCTTGCCTGTAAAATTCCATGGACAGAGGAGCCTGGCGGGCTACAGTCCATGGGGTCTGAGAGAGTCAGATACAACGGAACAACTAAACACGCACACACAAAAGGCCTATTGGGACCAAACGTGTGTGAAATGAAAGCAGATGGCTATTCTTGAAAAATTCAAGTTCCAGTATATTTTAAAAACAAAGCTTCAAATTTAAAAATGAAAGCTAATGCCTAAAAATGACCTTTATACTGCCTCTTCTCTTCAGGCTACTAAGAAAGCCCTCATTTTATCATCTGCACTTCAGATCCAGAGTATTGTCTTTTCTCCTAAATTTGAAGTCAGAACCTGTCACGTTCCTATTTAAAACCCTTTGCTGGCCATCCTCTGGACTTTATTCTGACAGCAGGATGCAGTTTGGCCCCACCTACTTTCCTCTCAGCACTTTCATTTTCAACTCTGGACTCCATGCTTATCCACCCACTTGCAATGCCCCCAAAGGATATCCTCCGGTTTTGCTAGATATAAGAAATCAAAATAAATGATGCCAAGTTAAATCTGAATTTCAGCTGAACATCTTTTTAACCAGACCACTTTACTGCCTCCTGAGAAACCTGTATGCAGGTCAAAAAGCAACAGTTAGGACTGGACATGGAACAATGGATTGGTTCAAAATTGGGGAAGAAGTACATCAAGGCTGTACATTGTCACAGCCTTATTTAACTTATATGCAGGGTATATCATGCAAAATGCCAGGCTGGATGAAGCACAAGCTGGAATCAAGACTGCAGGGAGAAATATAAATAACCTCAGATATGCAGATGACACCACCTTTATGGCAGAAAGTGAAGAGGAACTAAAGAGCCTCTTGATGAAGGTGAAAGAGGAGAGTGAAATAGCTGGCTTAAAACTCAACTGGAACCTATTATACAGAGTGAAGTAAACCAGAAAGAAAAACAGCCAATACAGTATGTGTTTGTGAAGTTAAGACTGCAGGGAGAAATATAAATAACCTCAGATATGCAGATGACACCACCTTTATGGCAGAAAGTGAAGAGGAACTAAAGAGCCTCTTGATGAAGGTGAAAGAGGAGAGTGAAATAGCTGGCTTAAAACTCAACTGGAACCTATTATACAGAGTGAAGTAAACCAGAAAGAAAAACAGCCAATACAGTATGTGTTTGTGAAGTTGCTCAGTCGTGTCCGACTCTGCGACCTCATGGACTGTAGCCTACCAGGCTCCTCCTTCCATGGGATTCTCCAGGCAAGAGTACTGGAGTGGGTTGCCATTTCCTTCTCCAGGGGATCTTCCTAACCCAGGGATACAGTATACTAACACATATATATGGAATTTAGAAAGATGGTAATGAGGACCCTGTATGCAAGACAGCAAAAGAGACACAGATGTGTAGAGCAGACTTTTGGACTCGGAGGGAGAAGGAGAGGGAGAGGGTGGGATGATTTGGGAGAATAGCATTGAAATATGTATACTGTCATGTAAGAAATGAATCGCCAGTCTATGTTCGATGCAGGATGCAGGATGCTTGGGGCTGGTGCATGGGGATGATCCGGAGGGATGAAGTGGGGTGGGAGGTGGGAGGGGGGTTCATGTTTGGGAGTTCATGTACACCCATGGCAGATTCATGTCAATGTATGCCAAATCCAATACAGTACTGTAAAGTAAAGTAAAAAACAAACAACAACAACAAAAAAAAACTCAACATTCAAAAAACTAAAGACCATGGTGTCCAGTCCCATCACTTCATGGCAAACATGGAGAAACAATAGAAACAGTGACAGGCTTTATTTTCTTGGGCTCCAAAATGACTGCAGGTGATGACTGAGGCTATGAAATTAAAAGATGCTTACATCTTGAAAGAAAAGCTATGACTGATCTAGACAGCATATTAAAAAGCAGAGACATCACTTTACCAACAAAGGTCCATAAAATCAAAGCTATGTTTTTTCCAGTAGTCATGTATGGATGTGAGAGGTGAACCAAACTGAGTGCGAAAGAATTGATNATGCTTACATCTTGAAAGAAAAGCTATGACTGATCTAGACAGCATATTAAAAAGCAGAGACATCACTTTACCAACAAAGGTCCATAAAATCAAAGCTATGTTTTTTCCAGTAGTCATGTATGGATGTGAGAGGTGAACCAAGCTGAGTGCGAAAGAATTGATGCTTTTGAACTGTGTGTTGGAGAAGACTCTTGAGAGTCCCTTGGACTGCAAAGAGATCAAATCAGTCAGTCCTAAAGGAAATCAATCCTGAATATCCATTGGAAGAATGGATGCTG
This sequence comes from Oreotragus oreotragus, assembly GCA_006410675.1. Taxonomy (NCBI): domain Eukaryota; kingdom Metazoa; phylum Chordata; class Mammalia; order Artiodactyla; family Bovidae; genus Oreotragus; species Oreotragus oreotragus. The sequence continues at coordinate 150,793 of SJYX01004672.1, forward strand.
AAGTTGACACTCCAATACTTTGCCCACCTGATGAGAGAAGCCGACTCGTTAGAAAAGACCCTGACGCAGGGAAAGACTGAAGGCAAGAGGAGAAGGGGGTGACAGAGGAAGAGATGGTTGGATGGTATCACCAACTCCATGGACATGAATTCGAGCAAGCTCTGGGAGATGGTGAAGGACAGGGAAGCCTGGTGTGCACAGAGCCAGACACAAATGAGCGACTGGACAAGAAATGCAATATTTAGGACACACTTACATTTTTAAAAAATCCATTGTTTACATAAAGTTCAAATTTAACTGTTCATCCTGTATTTCATATGGCAGCCTTTGCCAGACTCTTGAGAGTCCCTTGGACTGCAAGGAGATCCAACCAGTCCATTCTGAAGGAGATCAGCCCTGGGATTTCTTTAGAAGGAATGATGCTAAAGCTGAAACTCCAGAACTTTGGCCACCTCATGCGAAGAGTTGACTCACTGGGAAAGACTCTGATGCTGGGAGGGATTGGGGGCAGGAGGAGAAGGGGACGACAGAAGACGAGATGGCTGGATGGCATCACTGACTCGATGAGCGTGAGTTTGAGTGAACTCCGGGAGCTGGTGATGGACAGGGAGGCCTGGCATGCTGTGATTCATGGGGCTGCAAAGAGTCGGACACAGCTGAGTGACTGAACTGAACTGAACTGATGTTCTTCATTTTTATAGAACTTACTACAGTATTTACACTTATCTGTTTACTTCTAAAGCTCAACCACTAGATTATAAATTCCACAAGGTTAGGGATTATGTCTTATCATTATATCCTGAAAGCTTAAAAAGGTATCCACAGTACAGTTGTTAATTACTTATTAAAATGACTAGAAACTTATTGTTTACAAAGAACTTTTACAATTCAACAAATTATTTTTGTACAAATCAAATGGAAATGTAAGTTTTCTGTCCAGGGTATTCCAAGGGGATCTTTTGGAGTATCAGTTAGAGCACTTTATGCTCCTGATCAAAATCTTCCAATGACTGGCTACCACAGTTAGAACAAACACTCAAGTCCTCTCCATGACTTGCAAGTCCTATGTGATGTGACAGCTGGCTGGAGCCTCAGTCCTGTCTCTTATACACATCTAGATGTGTATAAGAGACAGGGACATGGAACAAGGGATTGGTTCAAAATTGGGGAAGAAGTACATCAAGGCTGTATANTCCTCTGTCCATGAGATTTTCCAGGCAAGGATACTGGAGTGGGTTGCCATTTCCTTCTCCAGGGGTCGAACCCAGGTCTCCTGCATGCCTAAGTTTAGGATATCACTACAGCAGAGTAAAATAAACAACTCAGCGGAAGACATCACTTCTCCTGTTATCCCTGAAGCATTCCTTCCTGATCCTCTTTCTGTAGTTTCTGGTCTCATGCTTTATTTCTTAGGAAGCTTTATTCTCTAAACTCTTCCTCATGCCCTCTTCTTTCCTTCGGAGTAGCTGAGCCTTCAATTCAGTGATCCTTTATAGGTAGGTTGATTCCAGTAGAAGTGTCAGAAAGCATGAGAAGAAAGTGAGAAATGCTTCCAGCACAGAACATGCTGAGACCATAGGTCACATGTTGTGGAGGTTGGGTAGGGATATTGGTGAGGACAAGGAAAGGTAAACAAATTGCACACGTTTCACAACTATGTCAAGAATCAGTACCCCACTATCTGGCAATGAGGATGGATAAATGAATAACAAACCTGACTTAGGGGCACTGTGCAAAAGGAAGGAGAGGATACTAGATTAGATACTGTCATTAGAATAATCTAGATGGGTGAGAACAAAGAATAGTGTAAGCTGTCTTTCAGTATATCTTCCCAGTTAAACCCTACATTGATCTGAACTTCTGGGTCTTGAACCACGCGTTGCCTGCTTGGTCTCACTAAAGATTACAGTCATTCTGTGTGGAGCTATTATAATGTGCATCTCATCGTTGGGGCCTCCTCTTCCTTGCCCTTGGCCCTTTAATTTCCCATCACCATACTGTAGGGTCTATTGCCACCCCCAGAAGCTCCCTCTGCACTCCCACCTCAGCCTTGGCAAAGTATCTTATCTTATACATCAAGCATATATGTGCAAACTACATCAAAGTACCTCCATTCATCCCCATTAGATTCATCGTGTATTTTGCCACCTCTAACTCAAAGAAAGTCTTGTCTCTAATCCTTTCCAAGGCAAACATTCCCATGTGTACTCAAGATTTCAGTCCCTCCATATCATCTGAAAAGTTAATTTTTAATAAATCCCTTTTATAGGTTCACTCTTTTCCTCTCCGCCCATTCATTCTCCTCAACCAGCATATTCAGGTATCTTTCACTCCCGAAACAATTTCTTAATTTTTTCTTTCATTTTTAGCACTCATGCTCTCCTTTCACTTCCCGATAGCCGTAATTTTTTGAAAGAGTAATTGAAATTCTCAGCCTTTAATTGATTATTTTCCATTTAGTCCTCAGCTTAGTTTCTGTTTCCACTATTGCCCTGTTAAAGTTGCTCTGATGATGTCATCAATAGCCGAAACTCAGGTAGGATCTCAGGCCTGCTTGAATCTTGGAAACATAAAACTGGAGAGGACAGAGAGCTCACTTCTGAGACTGGACTAGTAGGATTAGGGAAGTAACCCAGACACAAACATAAACAATGAGCAACACAGGATAACATTTAGAGTAAAATGAACTATAGATGGGAAATTATACATATATTTATATAATATTCTTGAAAAAGTTAAATAAAATTCAAAAATATGTGCAACGCTTTGAGTGAGTAAAGAGCTCTAAAAGCTATTCATGAAGTTTGAAATATGTATATATATACATAATAGAAGACAATATACATCTAGAAAAGACTAAAAGATATTCACCAAGATGTTAACTTTGATGGCCTTTTTGTGTGTGAAATTGTGGGTGACCCTGTTTTCATGTTTATAAATTTTTATTATTTTTAAGTGTCTAACAATTTTTTTCCAGAGATACAGTTTGTAAAGGAAATATCATTGTTAACCTTTTCAACTTTTCAGTGTTTCAATAGTCAAATTTTCACTGTAAGCATCTTTTCTTCTTGCTTTAGTCTATGGTTCACAGCTATGTTCACAGATAGGCACAGATGTGTGCATAAGAATGATCACAGTGCTTACAAAAAAAGAAAAACAAAAAACTGATTCTGGACTCCACCACTCCAACCAGAGATTCTGTTTCTTTAGATCTTCCATTCCAGGGATCTGCTCATTTTAATAATTTCTTCTATTGGTTCTGATGCAGGAGATCATCCCTATATCAGACTAGATGCATCACGGAATGTCAATTATTCTTCTCAGTATGCAATATTAGCTTTTGTTCCCTTAAGGTAGAAGTCCAGAAAAAATACATGGTGGTAATAAGGCAGAATCGCTCTTTTCTTTGTGGCTCTTGGAGCCATTGACCATATTCTAAGAAAAGAACCTTAAGAAGACCAAGATCCAATTAAGGGGTCAATCAGATGCCTAGACCTAAGTCGAAGAATTAAACAAAGAATTACACCTAATATACCAAGCGGCTAATGCAAAGCTATTGTTCAGATTCAGATGGAAGATTATCATCCTGACACTTCAAGTACAAAATTAGAGGTGCTTGAGCAGCTAAGACAGCTAATGAATAAAAAATAGAGAACACCAATAGTCAGAGGAAGTAGATCTACAGAAATTCTCAAACTTCATAATGAGCAATGACGGTGCTTTTATTAATCTCCTGTGCATACCAGAAGAGTAGGTACAAAATTCCTGAACTTTTTATCTGAGCTCTAATCTACATTTCCAGCTACCAATGAAATACTGACAGCTGATTATCACACAGGCATCAGGGACTCAAATTTTTAAATCTGAACTCATTACTTTTCCTGCTAATCAGATACTTACTGTTTTAATCTCTTCCTCCATTGAAACTGTCACTCTCTACCCATTGGCCCCAGTAAGAAGTCTTTATCATCCTGTACTTTTCCTTTGATTGCAAAACCTCATCTTCTGGTTTCACCATAAGCAATGTGATATTGGTTATGCTATGCATCAAATAGAGAATTGACAGCACCTAGCTTAGCACCTGGACAAAGTATGCATTTTAATATCCACATCTTTGCATATATGGTATTACCTGTTAAGGGATCTTTTCCTAATTGACCTTTTAGGTAACTTTTTCAAAAGACCCAACTTAAACACTCATGCATTATAAGATCTCACTGTATAAGTCTATTTTAGTATTTAAACTTCACTAGATTATAGTTACTTATTTATCTTTCTACCATTTGGATCAAGAGAAACAGACTGCACACTATAAGGGCCTAAGTGACGTTCATCAATGTGTAGCAGATATTTCTCCAAACCATTTTAACCTGGGGTTGTGTGCAAGGGTCCAATAATCACAAATCTGACTTTGTAACTAGACTTTCTTGGAACTTTAGACCTCGTCTAAGACCTCTTATCTGATTTTAAGGTGTGTGCCTGACCTCAAAAGCAGCCCACAACAGGCAGACAATATCTATTTTTTATATAAATTTATTATTTTAATTGGAGGTTGATTACTTTACAATATTGTATTGGTTTCAGTTGTAATGAGGTGGATGAAACTGGAGCCTATTACACAGAGTGAAGTAAGTCAGAAAGAAAAACACCAATACAGTATACTAACGCATATATATGGAATATCTATTTTATATTCAACTTCTTGGCCCACCCAGCTACTGCGGGACTGCCCAGACATGCTATACTCATTACCCTGCTACCCCATGTCAATGCCGTTCCTCCACAACTGCCTCACCGAAGCTGACATCTGTTGTCTTTATCTGGAACCCTGACTAATCTTCTGATAATAGAAATCCTTTTTCTAGCTCAGAATTCATTCTTGTGGTAGCACAGATTTGCTAATGAAAATTCTCTATTATTGTTTCATTCTCAGGAAGTACTCAGGAAATAGTATACGAACCATGCCAAGAAAATCAGAGCCCCTGCTGGGACTGCTCTAAACGGGAAGGCTGTGATTCTGGGGCTGGTTACCGTCTCACCTGCCACGTAAAAATGGCATACTTGCAAAGTAAAGTTACACAAAGCTGTAGAGCTTAGAGAGTAAGCTAGAGCCCTTGAAGCTTGTCATGTGAGCCAGTAAGTTTCACTGTGGTTTAAATTTGAGTAGGATTTCTATTATTTGTAACTACAAGAGTTCCAATAGCTTCTAATACTATTTTTACCATGGAACCTAGACTGCCTGTTACTTGAGCAAGTGACATTTGTGCATTGCCAGGACTGAGCCCCTGGGATGCCTTCTCCCCTGCCCTGCCATTGGAGACGTGTCATTCTACTCCCGCAACTTCTTGCTACCTAAAATCTCATCTGTAAATCCTAAGCCTTAGCCCCTAGCTGTCCACCACAGCCTGGTGCTCTGCAGTAAGTTATTTTGCTTCAGCTTCTAAAGAATGAATGAAGATCTCCTTCTTAACCCCTTTTCAGAGGCAAGAAAACATCTTTCTATAAAGGGCAAGGTGATAAATATTTTTGTTTGTTATAATAATAATGTCTTTGCTGGCCACACTCACATCTGTTGTAACTATTCAGTTCTAACATTATGAACATAGACAATATAAAATGAATGAACATTCTGTGTTCCAATACAACTTTATTTATGAACACAGAAATTTGTCTTTCATGTAAGTCTCATGTGTTACAATTTTTTTTAAAATTAGTTCTCTGAAGTTTTTCAACTAATTGAAATTGCAAAATCATTCTTAACTTGCAATCTGCATACAGATTGTAGATTGCCTATCTCTGCTCTAGGCCACAGAGTCCCCCCATCAGTACCCTAAAATAATTTCTTCCCCTTCCTATGCCCATCCAACTCTCTACTAGAATTCAGTCAACAAATTCAAACTATTTGAAATTATTCCCTAACCTATCTATCCAATATACTAGCCCAGGTTTGTTATATGAGACATCATTCAACACAAGTCTGTTAGATGACTGGATGAAGAAAAGCTAGTGGAAGAAATTACAAAATTAGAAGGGAAAATTCCTCATTCTTTCTTAAATTAAACAAGTTTTTAACATAATATCTTTTTTCCTCGCATAATTTCATCAGAAAGTGAAAAGACCATGCAGAATCGTACTTTTGGAGGACACCCAAAGCTGTCATCTCAGTCAGGGGAAGGATTCTCCTAGTGAGCCAGTTAAAAGAGCCAAGTTGAATGTTACAGGAAAAGATTGGCCAGCTGGACCCCTGTACTTTGAATGTGGACTCTGAGAATTCACTGTGGAGAAGGGGAGAAGAGTTCTAAACTGGCAGCATATTCGGGGTTGAGTGAATCCAGACACGAGGCTGAAAAATGACTAATTTATCATTTTCAATTAATTTAAAGTTTTCTGATATTCAAACATTTTCATATTTACCAAATCAATTTCCCTGTGGAATTTAAGCATTCTGGTAGGAAATGAAGTAATTTTTCAAATTTAAGTTCAAATATCTTGTGTTTTAATGTAATAAAGATAAAATGATATGTTATTGCCAAGAAGGAGAAAAAGCCATGAGTTCCATCCCAAACACCCCAGTCCCTGGCCACCCCGTGAACCCGCTGCATCTACCAGAACTCCTGTTTCAGGCAGACTGTGTGGCTGCACATACATGCTAACCTCTAAGGGTATCTGGTTTGTTAAACAATTACAGCTCTAAGAGTCTGGAAAAACCACATCTGGCACACAAGAGTGAGAGTCTTGGGACTGACCACATTAACAAAGGTGGAAAATCCCTACTTTCAGTGTGTGTAAAACAGAAAGTCAGAGGCTCCCAGGCACATGGCCTTGAACATTCTCATATTCTGATCTCACCTTGATTCCTCCCTGGCTTTTTGTCTTTTTTTCTCTCTTTCTCTCACTCCCAGATTCTTCCTCCTTCAAAGAACAAAACAAACAATTGATTTTTTTACATTCCAATACACTCAAATTGGAAGGATTTGGAAACTTTTCTTCCAAATGCATCAGGCAAACAACCATCTTTCTGCAAATAAATCCTCTAGCCCAGGTGTCCACTGCCACAGAATCATTCACCCGTACTACATGCCAGGAAGACACAGTTCTTGGTACTTAGGAAATGCAGTCGGCAGAAACTTGACCCCCATGACCTTTATTCCCCATTACTACTCCTGTGAATATGTTATATTACATGGCAAAGGGACTTTGCAGATGCAGTTAAGGTTACTAGTCAATTGACCTTAAAATAGGGAGATTGTTTTAGATTGCCCAAGTGGGCCCGATGTAATCACATGAGCTCTTAAAAGCAGAAGTAAGGGTAAAAGGAAAAGCCAGAGTGATTTGAAGCATACAAAGGACACAATATGCCATTATAGGCTGAAAGATGAAGAATCACATGCAAAAGAGTTGCAAGAGGCTTTTGGGATTTTAGGATCTGAAAGCAAAGACTCTGGTCAACAGTCAGCAAAGGATGGGGACCTCAGCTCTTCAACTACAAGGAGCTGAATTCTGCCAACAAGGTGAATGAGCTTGGAAGTGAATTCTCCCCTAGGGCCCCTGGATAAAAACCTAGGCTGGCCAACACCTTGATGTCAGCCTTGTGAAACCCTAGGCAGAAAACCCAGTTGAACCATGCCAGGCTTATGACCTACAGAGAACTGTGAGCTGATAAATTTGCACCATTTTAAGCCACTACATTTGTTGGCAGTTTGTTACTCAGCAGCAGAATTCACACAGGAAGCATCAGTGAACGGGATGGGGAGGCAGCTCTGCCGGCTTCAGGTAAAGATACTGAACAATACACATAACTAAAAACTAAGCAATACAGTGTGCTAGCAGTTGTAAGTACCAGGAAAGGAAGCAAATATAGGAAGGATGTAGGTGAGTGGTAACATAAGAAAAAGTAAAATGAAGAAATAATGTAGGAAAATGTAGACAAGAGGAATCGGAATGCTGTTTGGCTGGAGTGGTGCAGATGGCAATTGAATTAACAGGTGGTCAGAGCCTCACTGTGCCTGGAGAATCCCAGGGATGGGGGAGCCTGGTGGGCTGCCGTCTATGGGGTCACACAGAGTCGGACACAACTGAAGTGACTTAGCAGCAGCAGCAGCAGAGCCTCACTGAGCAAGTAGTGTTTGAGTGAAGAGACGAAGGAGGTGAGACACTGAGTCAAACAAATGCTTGGACTGGTAGAACAGTACAGTTAAACGTCCCAAAGCAGGGCAGGGCTGGTCAGGCTCCAGAAATGGCCAAAGGGGTGATGCTTTGTGGCAGACTTGTCAAGGGAAGAGGAATAGGAGGCAGGTCAGAGAGGTGACAGGAAGCTATATCACATGGGGCTTTGTTCACCTGCCTGAGTCTTTGATTTTACTCTGAGAAAGATGAGAGAGTCATTGCAGTGTTTTGAGCAGAAGCAAGACATAAGGCTCACCAAGAGTCTCGAGGTAAAATAAGGATAAGAGACTGCAAACCAGTAGAAGGCAAATGCAATATCCAGGTGATAATGATTACTTTGGACCTGGATAGTAGCAATGAATATTGTGAGAAAAAGTCTGTTTATATCTTGAAGACAGCCAACAGGATTTCCACTGAATTGGATGTGTGGCTAGGAGAAAAAAATAAGACTTTACAATGACTACAAGATTTTTAGACTGAGTAACTGAAAGGATAAGTTACCATCATCTGAGATGAGAAAGATTATAGGTAAAGAAAATTTTATGGGAAAGGAGAGAGTCAGACATGTTAGACTTAACATTCAGTCTTAGACATATTAAGTTTGAGGTGTCTTATATGTTAAACATGTAAGTGGAGAGTTTGATTAAGCAGTTGTATAAACTCAGTCTGTAGCTCATGAGAGAGCTCCGGACTGAACTGGTAATTGGAGAAACACCAGTATATAGATGATGTTTAAAAAACATTAGCATGAATAAGGCCATCAAGGCTATGATTCAATAAAAGAACAGAATCTAGAACAGAATTATGAAATTCCCTAATGTTAAGAAGCCTGTGAGAAGAGAAGATAAACTTACAAAGGTGACCTAGAAGAAGTTACAAATGACATCATAAACCTCATACATTTCCCTTACACCCTTGGCATAAATTCTTCTTTTCAATATCATTCCCACTGCATCCCTTCCCAGCATCCAAATGCAAGTGATGGAAAAGCAACACTTCAAAATCCCCAATATGCAAACTGCATGAGTAAGGAACATCTGGAAAAAGTCATTCTTAATTAAGCCCTATTGGCTAAATCAATCAATTTAGTGTCTTCAAGAACATATTATATGTTATTTTTTGGCCATTTGTTGTCATGTTAGTCCCAACTCTTTACCTTTCATTTCCCAAGCTCCAAAAGGGTATTTGTTTATATAATCTTCACATACATTGTCGGAATCCCTCCATTCTCTTCATTCATTGAATCTTTTCTTGTCACTAGATTAAACTCCCCTTGAGAACTGAAACTACGTTGCCTACTTCTTACAACCTCATAGTTCATAACAAGAATTTAACTGTATTTACTGAACACATCCATATAAGTTTATCTTCTTTCTGTTTCCACATATCTAATTTGCAAAAATTAATTGAATCTGGGTAAACTGCCTGCCAATGACAAGTTGGAATGATGAAAGTAACTCTGTTTCTCTTGCATCAGATTTAAGAATTGAGCTCATGATATGAGCCAAATCAGAGAAGGCAATGGCACCCTACTCCAGTACTCTTGCCTGGAAAATCCCATGGATGGAGGAGCCTGGAACTTGCAGTCCATGGGGTCGCTGAGGGTCAGACACGACTGAGTGACTTCACTTTCACTTTTCACTTTCCTGCATTGGAGAAGAAAATGGCAACCCACTCCAGTGTTCTTGTCTGGAGAATCCCAGGGATGGGGGAGCCTGATGGGCTGCCGTCTATGGGGTCGCAGAGTCGGACACGACTGAAGCGACTTAGCAGCAGCAACAGCCAACTGCTTTCAAACCTAGCTCAAAATATTTTCATTGGTCTCAGATACTATGAAAATGACAGCAGTGGCAGAACGTTTTAACAGGAAGCAAAGGTGAGAGAAAAATCCTAACAGCACTGTCTCTCATTTGCATCCCATTTAAAGTGTTCTGAGCCTTCATTATGATGGTCACTCATCTAGAGAATTTTTCTGGTTTTCACATGTTACTGCTGCTGCTGCTGCTGCTAAGTCGCTTCAGTCGTGTCCAACTCTGTGCGACCCCATAGACGGTAGCCCACCAGGCTCTTCCGCCCGTGGGATTTTCCAGGCAAGAGTATTGGANTGGTCCTAGTGTGATTAGATTAACTAGTTTTCTGTGAGTATGGTTTCAGTGTGTCTGCCCTCTGATGCCCTCTTGCAACACCTACTGTCTTACTTGGGTTTCTCCTACCTTGGACGAGGGGTATCTCCTTCCCGCTGCGGTTCCTGACCTTCAACGTGGCATAGCTCCTCTAGGCCCTCCTGCGCCTGCGCAGCCCCTGCTCCTCTGGTTGCTCCTCCTCCGCCCTGGCCTCGGGTGTGGGTGGCTCCTCCCAGCTGCCACCCCTGGCCCTGGGCTCGGGGTGGCTCCTCAGGGTCACCACCCCTAGGAAAACAGTGATTATATGTATAGACACATATGTATACATGCAAATATATGTATTTAATCATATTTTTCTGAGTTAAAAACTGATGGATCTAAAACAAAGAACTACTCAGAAGTCTACCTACAGAGAAAAGACAGCAAAAGCAGGGAAAGAGACAAGAATCTAAAAGCAGGAAAGGAGACAAGAATCTAGAACTCCCAGAATGCCTTAGTTTCATTATATATATATTTTTTTAATTTTAATTTTTACTTTTTTTTTTTCATCTTATTTTACTTTACAGTACTGTATTGGTTTTGGCATACATTGACATGAATCCGTCATGGGTGTACATGAACTCCGATATTTACACATTTAAGCAGAATTTTAAAAAATATCCACAACCTAATTAAAAAAAAAAATGATAGGAAATTGGTGGCATAGCCACATAACCACTCAGTAAAGAATACTTTGATACTTTAAAGTCCAGTATTTTCACTGTATTTCCCTAAAGGGATAAATTCTAACAACCACAACAACCTGCAGAGAAATCAAACCAGATGCAGCAATCTTATTAGTAGGTATATTAATATTTACACTGTAAGAAAAGAGAGCAAAAACATGTCAGAAACTAAAATTTTTAGCAGAGATTCAAGTATAAAAATCAAAGCATAAACCTTTTATTGTAAGCTTTGATTCGGAAATTTAATACCAACTTATTAATTTTCTAAACAACATGTCCTGTCTTCCAAGATGGCCTTAAACCAATAACAAAAGTATCCCTAAGCACCCAGCTTGTCAATTCTAAACACAAAAAAATAAAGGGCTGTTGGGGAAACAGACAATGACAGTCTGGGGCATAAAATGTATAAGATAAACTAGATAAAGGAGAATTTGTAGTTCAGAAAGTAAGAATACTATCACAAATGATGAGGCCTTTACAAAAAGACACAGGATTGAACTTGAAAGGACTTCCATTGGCCAAAAGGGGACCATTTGAACATTAAAAATAAATTAACAACACTATGCAGTCGAAACACACCAATAAGAAACACTTCAGAAATTCGTAACAATACAAAACAAAAAAATGAAACAATGAATTGGCCACTTCAAAGTATAGTAAAACTATCATCTCAGTATTCTGAAAACTAATAAAGAGAAAATACAAGGCATTGATCCATTTTTCATATAAAATCTTTTTTCAGGGAACCTAAATTATTTATAGAGGTTCTCCTTCAGAGAATTCCAGCTAATAAATGCAGAGGACTGATAGAATTTTTAAAATCACTATCCGATAACTATTAAGGACAGCAGCTCTAAATAACAACTATCAACAACTGCTGAAACTAGGAGGTGAAAGATTCATGGAGAATGTAAGGGGGCTAGGCTCACAACACCTGCGCCCACTTGAAGAGTCATCTGCTGCTGCTGTACCAAATACCACAAAATTAGCAGCTTAAAAAAAAAAAAAAATATATATATATATATATATATCTCACCATTCTGTGGGTGAAGAGTCCGGGTCAGCTTGAATGGTCTCTGCTGCAGGTTTTAAGCCAGATCCAAGGTGTCAGCCAGCCTGGGTTATAATTGGAAGGCCCTGGAAGAATCTGCTCACAAGTTCCTTCGGGCTGTTGGCCAAATGAAGTTTCCTGGAGTGGAAGGCCTGAAGTCGGGTTTCCTGCTGGCTGGCAGTTGGGTACCACCCTGAGCTCCTGGAGGCCTTACTCAGGCCCCCTTGTCCCCTCTGCCAGCCACAGCTCAGCACACTTTGGTCAAGCTTGCAGCTCTCTGATGCGGCTCCTACCGCTGTTCTCCTCCACTTCTTCTTTCTGCCGGGAAAGTGCTCTGACCTTTAAAGGCTCATTGTCTCGATAGAATCCACCTGGGCAACCCAGCTTCTCTCTTCCATCTGAAGGTTGGTAGAATTACATCTATGATACAAAGTCCCTTTTGCCCCACTGGTAACAAATTCCCAGGTTCCAGGATGAGGGTTTGGATATCTTTGAAGAGACAGGCTATATGCAGGGCAGGAAGCAACAGTTAGAACTGGACATGGAACAACAGACTCGTTCTAAATAGGAAAAGGAGTACGTCAACAGACTGGTTCCAAATAGGAAAAGGAGTACGTTAAATAAGTATGCTTCTTTAACTTCTATGCAGAGTACATCATGAGAAACGCTGGGCTAGAGGAAGCACAAGCTGGAATCAAGATTGCTGGGAGAAATATCAATAACTTCAGATATGCAGATAACACCACCCTTATGGCAGAAAATGAAGAGGAACTAAAAAGCCTCTTGATGAAAGTGAAAGAGGAGAGTGAAAAAGTTGGCTTAAAGCTCAACATTCAGAAAATGAAGATCATGGCATCCAGTCCCATCACTTCATGGCAAATAGATGGGGAAATAGTGGAAACAGTGTCAGACTTTATTTTGGGGGGGGCTCCAAAATCACTGCAGATAGTGACTGCAGCCATGAAATTAAAAGACGCTTACTCCTTGGAAGGAAAGTTATGACCAACCTAGATAGCATATGCAAAGGCAGAGATATTACTTTGTGAGCAAAGGTCCATCTAGTCAAGGCTATGGTTTTTCCAGTGGTCATGTATGGATGTGAGAGTTGGAATGTGAAGAAAGCTGAGCACCAAAGAATTGATGCTTTTGAACTGTGGTGTTGGAGAAGACTTTTGAGAGTCCGTTGGACTGCAAGGAGATCTGATAAGTCCATCCTAAAGGAGATCAGTCAGTCCTGGGTGTTCACTGGAAGGACTGATGCTGAGGCTGAAACTCCAATATTTGAACACCTCATGTGAAGAGTTGACTCATTGGAAAAGACTGATGCTGGGAGGGATTGGGGGCAGGAGGAGAAGGAGACAACAGAGGACGAGATGGCTGGATGGCATCATTGACTCGATGGACTATGGTTTTTCCAGTGGTCATGTATGGATGTGAGAGTTGGAATGTGAAGAAAGCTGAGCACCAAAGAATTGATGCTTTTGAACTGTGGTGTTGGAGAAGACTTTTGAGAGTCCGTTGGACTGCAAGGAGATCTGATAAGTCCATCCTAAAGGAGATCAGTCAGTCCTGGGTGTTCACTGGAAGGACTGATGCTGAGGCTGAAACTCCAATATTTGAACACCTCATGTGAAGAGTTGACTCATTGGAAAAGACTGATGCTGGGAGGGATTGGGGGCAGGAGGAGAAGGAGACAACAGAGGACGAGATGGCTGGATGGCATCATTGACTCGATGGACGTGAGTCTGGGTGAACTCCAGGAGTTGGTGATGGACAGGGAGGCCTGGCGTGCTGCAATTCATGGGGCTGAAAAGAGTTGGACATGACTGAGCGACTGAACTGAACTGAACTGAAGAAAGAGGGCCCTCCTTCCATAAAAACGGGCTTCCCTGATCGCTCAGTTGGTAAAGAATCCACCTGCAGTGCAGGAGACCCCGGCTCCATTCCTGGGCCGGGAATATCCGCTGGAGAAGGGACAGGCTACCCACTCCAGTATTCTTGGGCTTCCCTTGTGGCTCAGCTGGTAAAGAATCCACCTGCAATGCGGGAGACCTGGGTTCAATCCCTGGATTGGGAAGATCCCCTGGAGAAGGAAAAGGCTACCCACTCCAGTATTCTGGCCTGGAGAATTCCATGGACTGTAATAGGGTCACAAAGAGTCAGACATAACTGAGCAACTATCACTTTCCATAAAGACAGCTCACCCCCAAACTAAACAGACTCACCTCTGCTTTGACACAGTTCTCTTGTCCTGAACTGCAGTTCCTCTCTTATTCCTGAATAAACTCAATTTCTGGTAATTCAGACTTGCCTTAGTTTACCTCTTTATCTAAGTTGACAATGCAATGATACACCAGTACATGGTGCCAACTATAAATTATTCTGTTCCTGTCCCTGCCTCACCCATACATAGGCATGCTCAGTCGTGTCTGACTCTTTGTGACCCTATGGACTGTAGCCTGCCCGGCAACTCTGTCTCAAGAATACTGGAGTGGGTTGCCATTTCCTCCTCCAGGGGATCTTCCCGACCCAGGGATCGAACCTGCATTTTCTGCATTGCCAGGTGGATTCTTTACCACTGTGTCACATGGAAGCCATATATATATATATATATATATATATGGCCATATATAGAGAGAATCAAGCCTCCAGATCTAGCTAACAGTTTTACGGTAAATTAGAAGGATAAATAATACTTTTCAATGGCTTATGGTGTTATCAGCCAAATTTAGTATGTGAGAAATTCTAAAAGGGCAAAAAACTCAGGGTTCCCAACCAAAAATGGCAGAGAAAAACAAAGCATGGCCCAGATCTAGAACACTGACAATACCAAATACCAGTGAGCACAGAGCAACAGGAATTCTCATTTATCACTAATGCAGAATCACAATGATACAGCCACTTTAGAAGACAGTTTGGCAGTTTCTTACAAAACGAGACACATTCTTACCGTATGATCAGCAGCTGGAAAGGTATATCCATACAAAAACCTGCCTGTGGATATTTCTAGCAGCTTGATTCACAACTGTTGCCAAAACTTGGAAGCAATCATGATAGCCTTCATTAGGTAAATGGATAAATAAGCTGTGCTACATACAGATGATGAAATATTATTCAGCACTAAAATTACAGGAGCTTTCAAGGCATGAAAAGACACGGAAGAACTTTAAGTGCATCTCACTAACTGAAAGGAGCCAATCTGAAAAAGCTATAAACTGTACTATTCCGACTACATGACATTCTGGGAAAAGCAAACTATGGAGACAGTAAAAAGATGCTACTTGTGACAGGTTGGGGAAGGGCAGAGGGGATGAAAAAGAAGATCACAGAGGATGTTTAGAATAATGACAATATTCTGTGTGACATCATAATGATAGATGCATGTCATTCTATATTTGTCCAAACCCACAGAATGGGGTACAATGCCAAGAATGAACTGCAAGGTAAACTATGATCTTGAGTGATTATGATGTGTCAGTGTAAATTCATTGGTTATAAGAAATGTATCCATCTGTGGGTGATGATGATAATAGGGAAGGCTATGCATGTGTCAGAGCAGGGGTTTACAAGAAATCTCTGTACCTTCCACTCAATCTTGCTGTAAAACTAAAAATGTTTTTTTTTTAATCGCCATATTAAAAAGATAAAATAAAGCCAAAAATTATAAATAAATAAATGTGTGGGAGGGTTAAGGTGATTATAAATTAAAGAGATTTATGAGACAAATTACAATAGGTGGGCCTTCTTTGGAACCTAATATACCCAAACCAACTGTAAAAATACATTTTTTGTTTAGACTTTAGGAAAACTGAACACACATTGATTTTTGACGGTAACAAATATTTAACTGTGATACGTTAATATTATGGGGGTTTTATATAAAAAGAGGAACTAAAAAGCCTCTTCATGAAAATGAAAGAGGAGAGTGAAAAAGTTGGCTTAAAGCTCAACATTCAGAAAATGAAGATCATGGTGATTATCCCATCACTTCATGGGAAATAGATGG
>SJYX01004672.1:166969-180983 GCA_006410675.1 Oreotragus oreotragus
CACAAGTTGGAATCAAGATTGCGGGAAGAAATATCAGTAACCTCAGATATGCAGATGACACCACCCTTATGGCAGAAAGTTAAGATTAACTAAAAAGCCTCTTGATGAAAGTGAAAGAGGAGAGTGAAAAAGTTGGCTTAAAGCTCAACATTCAGAAAACGAAGATCATGGCATCCAGTCCCATCACTTCATGGCAAATAGATGGGGAAAGAGTGGAAACAGTGGCTGACTTTATTTTTCTGGGCTCCAAAATCACTGCAGATGGTGACTGCAGCCATGGAATTAAAAGACGCTTACTCCTTGGAAGGAAAGTTATGATCAATCTATATAGCATATTGAAAAGCAGAGATATTACTTTGACAATAGAAGTCCGTCTCGTCAAGGCTATGGTTTTTCCAGTGGTCATGTAGGATGTGAGAGTTGGACAGTGAAGAGGCTGCTGATGCTGCTGCTAAGTCACTTCAGTTGTGTCCAACTCTGTGTGAGCCCGTAGATGGCAGCCCAGTGCCGAAGAATTGATGCCTGTGAACTGTGATGTTGGAGAAGACTCTTGAGAGTCCCTTGGACTGCAAGGAGATCCAACCAGTCCATCCTAAAGGAGATCAGTCCTTGGTGTTCATTGGAAGGACTGATGCTGAAGCTGAAACTCCAATACTTTGGCCACCTCGTGCAAAGAGTTGACTCATTGGAAAAGACCCTGATGCTGGGAGGTATTGGAGGCAGGAGGAGAAGGGGACGACAGAGGATGAGATGGCTGGATGGCATCACTGACTCGACGGACATGAGTTTGAGTGAACTCTGGGAGTTGGTGATGGACAGGGAGGCCTGGCATGCTGTGATTCATGGGGTCGCAAAGAATCGGACATGACTGAGCGACTGAACTGAACTCAACTGAAGAAATCCTAATAGAGGAGAGAGGGAGCTGAGGTATATATCCACCAGTTTCTCTCTCATCATTGGTCAAGTGATATTTCCAGAGGCACTTACTGCGCCTCCCTGCCTCCCTGCCCTATATGTCAGTCAGGCCAAAAGAAAGTCCTTGGGTGAAGGTAAAGGTACATCTACACCAGTCCTAGAATACTTGTGTTCATGCAACCTCACTTTTTCTTTTTTTTTATAGACAGGGTATCTATTATTTTATATCTGTGCTATATCTTTTTGCTCTGAAACTGTTGGGGCTGTCAGTCAGAGACTCTTCCTCCTCTATAAAACCCTGGGCCAGTGAGGTACTCAGAGTAACTCAACATGCTGGACATAGTGATTATTTAAAGATATATAACTAAAAAAAAAAAAAAAAGCCAATAAGAATCCTTGAGGACTGATACACAGGTTAGTAGAGAGGCTCCCAAGTAAGGATACTACTTGAAAGAGCTAGATTAACCCAGTACTGCTTTCCTTAACTGTCTGCACTTAGAGACAAATCGCTTAATAATGAAGCCAACACAATGGAGGAAAAAAAATGATGGATTGAGACAGAGCCTTGGTGACACTACCTGTGTATCCCAGATCCATCTATGTCTAAATCTTATCCTAATCCTGGGACTTTGTAATTTCCTGAGACAATGAATATTCATTCTCTCTCCCTATCTCGTTTTAAAGATTTCTTTGCCTTACACTATTTTGAGTTGGTATTCAGTCACATGCATCCATAAGTCCCCCAAAGTATGAATTTTATAACTTGGGCAAATGGATACTATTGTTAAATATTGTTTACCTGAGTAATACCCAAGTTATATGCAAGAACATTAAACAATTAGGGGTGGAGATTAATCAGTACAATGTTGGCATCAGTCTTTTCTGTACATTTTTACACATTCAGAAAATATTTATTGGAAGTGGAAACAAAATGCACTAATGCATATTGACTCTCTAATAAGATTTAATATTCATTCATATTCTATGTTGTATAATCCTTGAAGAGATTCAAACCTTGTTTTCCCTTAGTCCCACAGCTAATACATTTCAGAAGGTAAGAACTAAACCCAGTTTCCTTGATTTCCCATTTTTTACAGCTCTTTTCTCCTGGTTACGTAGGTTTAAGCCAAGTACTATGGGAAAGGGAGCTATAGTAATATAAATAAGGAAGCCCCTGACTACAAGCTGAATAAAGCAAACACACTGACAAATGTTCTCAAAAAGTATATAATTGACTGTTTGCAGCTTTATGGACTATATGTAGCCCACCAGGCTCCTCTGTCCATGAAACTCTCTGGGCAAGGATACTGGAGTGGGTAGCCATTCCCCTCTCCAGGAGATCTTCCTGACCCAGCGGCCAAACCCAGGTTTCTTGCATTGCAAGCAGATTCTTTACTGTCTGAGCCATGAAGGAAGCCCCAGCATATAATCCATGTCAGGGCCATGTCCATGTACGAATGAAGATCTCCAGAAGAGAGGTAGCTGGGAAAGGTTGTGTGATGGGAGTGCCATATAAGCAGGATTTTGATGAGAAGGCAAGGTGGATATTCTAGATAGAGAAGGTAGCACAGAAGCACAGAGGTTATTCAAACTACAAATCGTATAGTGGCTCTTGGAGAACAGTTGGCAAAAGGATAAAGAATATAGTCAGATAGTATTTCCTAAACTTTATTCAGCTGAAAAACATCCTTACAATTATTTTTCACATCTGTAGGCTACCTGCACTATCACTTAATAATTTAAATAAAAGTAACTCTGAATCAACTCATTTGTTTTTGTTAAATTAAACAATAGTATCTGTAAAATCATGACTTGTTCTATATTTCTTAAAATAGACTATATGTAGCCCGCCATATTTCTTAAAGTAGTTATTGAAATAAATATATAATCATCAAAGTAGATTAACCATCATCTAAAATTATCTCTTCTACTGGTTTGGTGGTAAATTCAAGTGATTCAGAAGCAAACTGACTTGGTCTCTATCTGAACTTGGCCCGTTAACTTTGATCTCAAGCACTGAACTTCTCTGGTGTTTTGTTTCCTCATTTGGAATGTTGTGAAGTTTGAATGAAATAATGCATGTGGGACTCGCAATAAAATGATGTGTTGTTTAGACCCCTTCTCTTATTCCCTTTCCTACCCAGATGCTTGGGTAGGTGCTTTGTTTTGCTGAACCACAGGGGAAAAAAAACAAACAAACTGAGAATGAATGGGCAAACAGTTTTCTAACTATTTAAAGAAACCATCACAACATTGTCAGTTGGCTATACCCCAATACAAAATGTTTTTGTGCTAAAAATAGTAAAAAATAAAATTAAATAAAAAGGAAAGGATGAGTCAGTGCTTGCAAAAAAAGAAACTTTGGGACAAAAGCAAAGACACTTAGCATTCAGGGGTCATTTGACTATATGCATTCCATGTAACTTTACAGTCTCTCTCTGTGAACACAGCTCCAAAAACAGCCGTAATATTTGTTGATATTTTTAGAGTGTGTTTATAGGGTGAAAAAAGACATAAAAATTGACTGAGATTGACCTAAGAACATATAAGAAGAGGCTGCTGGTGGCATTGTTGAAGGAGATCAACACAAAAGAGAAAAATACATTGATAGGAATAATCAAGATGGGTTGGAAGGATAAGATATTTGAGAGAAAGAAAGAAAGTATAAAATCTATTAGCTCAGGCAGTGATAATAG
Organism: Oreotragus oreotragus; assembly: GCA_006410675.1. Classification (NCBI taxonomy): domain Eukaryota; kingdom Metazoa; phylum Chordata; class Mammalia; order Artiodactyla; family Bovidae; genus Oreotragus; species Oreotragus oreotragus. Next base: position 170,581 of record SJYX01004672.1, read on the forward strand.
TCATAGCTATGGACAAGCAAATAGATAAAAATGGGGGTGGAGGGCAATGGGGGGGGGGAAATATGAGAACAACTGAAAATAACAAGTTGCTGTCAAGCTTTGTCCAGTTGATTCTTATACTCTAGGCTTAGAGTCAAAAAAGAAAAGAGAAGCAAAAAAAAAAAAAAAAAAGGATGGTAATACTTTTATGAGAGTCATGAACAGTATTGACCAAGCAATCTAAAAAATTGAGTTTCTGTACTGTTTTTGAGAGCTTGTTTTATCTGATGCTTGAAAAGTTGAACCAACCCCATTTCCATTTCCTTTATCTAAACTACTATTGATCCATATTTCCCACTGGTGATATGGACATGCCTCAGGGTCAACTGAAACATAAGAATGAAAAGTAAATAAATTAAAGTACACAAGCTTTCTACTCTTCCAATTGTGTTCGTGCCTGGTAACATAGGCAGTGCTGTGTTTAGGATTATTCTTTGAAAAGTAGTTCAGTTTGAGACAAGTCAGTTTAGAATCAGGGCTCCATTTGGCTTTCCTTTATTAATTACAGTAATGGAAATCCTGCAAAACGTGTTGACAAACTTTGGGAAATTGTCCCTAAAACCTTGGTGAATAATACATGCCAAGCTTGACCAGCTGATGTGGAGTGACTCATTATGAATTATGATGAAGTAAAATGTGTCACGTTAGACTACAAAATGCATAAGAGCAAATCTGATTAAATTATCGTAAGTGATGACTGAACCTAACTAAGCCATCTGACTCATGGGTGCTAATAAGTGATAAAACCTCCCACACCAGGAGTTCTCAAACTCATACTAGGCCTTCTGTTGAAACCAGTACCATAGGGGATTCCCCAGACACACGCTTATCTACAGAGTCAAGGGAGGAAAGTGATTTCTTCAGTCATATCTTTTCCATATCATTAACTGTTTAGCATTTCAGCAGTTTGCTAACTGTTTACTTGCAGAGTCAAGTGGAGAGATTTTTTTTCATATACTCTGAGCATTTGTAACCATCCATCCACTTTCAGATTTGAAAATGCTTACATTTTCAGACTTGTTTTATAGGAACAAAGGTCAAAGAACTGGCATTAATCTGAAGTGTTAGCTTGAGTTTTTTGGAACTTGGTTGAACGTAATGAACTGAACATATATTCACATTTTCTTTGAAGAAAGAACAATGGGAATAGAAGGAAAATATCATATCAATTCAAACTCAGATTCCATTCACTGCATCTCAGCGGTTCAAATAAATGCCTATAAGTAATGGATTTCAATATTTGTGATGATTTCTCCAGTTTTATGGCATAAAATAGATGCTTATATGATTAAACTAGATCATTGTTATATTATACTTAGTGATAAAAACACAGATATGAATTCACAACAAGGCGATAAAGAGATCTAGAAATTTAGTAAGAAAGGCACACATGTTGGATGTTTATAATATCCCATACCCTGTGCCATTTCATTCATCATGTACTGTTAAACACTGCAATGACACTGTTATAAAGTATTTTATTCCCTTTTTCATAAAAGGGAAAACTCAGGATCAAAAAATCAAATAACTGGTAAAGTTTTCATAGATTGTAGCAAAGCTAGGACTGAAGTTCAAGTGTGCCTGCCAAATTCACATTCATTTTATAATTGTCAGAATAGAAAAAGCAAATATCACAATAAGTACATTGAGGAAGAAATAATATAGAAAACAAACACTTCATTACGGAATCAACTTTATAAACTGGAAACATCTTCTAAATAATGTGTTTCTTCCAACAACACATTTTAGAATTATTTCATTTTAGATGTGAAATTAGAAATTCAGACCACCAGCAATCAAAGAATGTCATCTTTTAAATATGTATATATAGCATAAATGAGGTTTGTAAGATGTCACAGAATGACATAATCCAATCTGGAACATCTTTGTCTTAATTTTGTCTTTTCAAATGTGAAGTTTAATTTTTCTTAACCTTAGGTTTTATTTAAAGGACAATTAGCCTCTGATAATGTTTAGCTCCATGCTAAATAGCATTTGTTTTTAATGTCCATTTACAAGGAAGACTTAAATCAGACTAATTCTGTGGAGGAGACAAATAACATCTCTCCTTTAAAGAAGGCAAAAAAAAATAAAAAATCCCGAAGTCTGGAAATAGTTATTGTTGTCTCTAACTGCAAGTGTGGTTTATTACACTCCTCAGGAGGACAAATTCTTAAAAGGCATATGAAGAACAGGTGAAGCTTTTTAAGTTCATTATTTACTGTGGACTCAAAGAAACATGCAGTTCACGAGGGGTTATTGGAGCCAGTTACAGAATTCCAAACGAAGCTCTATGAACAGCTTTCTAATTGAATCTCAAAAGACTGTAATTGTGTTCCACTCTGTAGTCAGCCTCCATTCCATGTGGCTACAGTCGGTTGTAGGTAATCAGATTACTCATGGGTTACTGCCTGCAGCCTGCAGGAGAGTGCCAAGAGTAAGAAGGCAACGTGTTGTAGGGTTAATGAAGCTTAATATGGTGCCAATATCACACTGAGCCATTGCCTACAGAGTGAGAAAGGATTATATCCCATGTTAATATGCCATTTGACCCGTGCCAGAGAAGCAGTCTAAATCACTGAATAAGTATGTAAGTCACCACTGAGAAGTGTTTGCCATGCCAGCTCTCATTGCTGTGAAAACAAGTTTTTCCCTGCTTGTGAATTTTAACTTCGGTGCTCTTTAAAGTACAGTTTCAACATTGGCTCCCAACATCCCTGGGAAGGCCATACAGACAGACATAAGATTCTCTAGATTATAGCCAATGCAAGAAAACATGCATGCTTTTCTTCAGTTTGAACTAAACTTCTCTGGAGAATAAATCTAAGGTCAGTGTACTGCAATTTCCCAACATCCATCAGTGATTTCATTTCTCCAAATCTGCCTCTAAACAAAGGGGTTTAGGCCCTCATGGGCCTTGGGATTTACTGCTAGTTAAATTTTTGGTCAGATGATATCCCAATTTGTGGAGTGAAGAAAACTCAGAGAATTAATAGGGAAAACAGCAAAATTCGTCCAGTTTGTACTGTGAGAGCTCAACCTCATAACAATAGGACAAGATAACCAATATTCCGTTTCCTCATTTCCATTATGCTCTTGACATGGTGGGATGAGAATCAAGTGACTCTTACTGATATAATGCTATTAGAGAATTTTGGTTGTGTTCTTAAATTCATAAATATTTAGGATTAAAAACCAACTTCTGAGGAGAACAAGATGGTGGAGGAGCAGGTGGACATAGAGTACATCTCTCTCCACAGATATATCAGGAATACACCTTCAGACACAGAAATCCATGCAGAACACCAGCTGAGAGCGGACAGGAGTACCTGACCAGCAGAAAAGAATATATAGACCCAAGCAAAACTTGGTAGGGCAAAGGAACTAGCGGGAAAAACAGGAGTCTTAGTAGGACTGGACCTGCCCTCAAGGGTGGGGGAACTGAAGCAGGCATCCAGTCCTCATATCAGGGCAATTGTCTGAGTCAGAGGAGAAACATTTAAGACTGAGAGTGAAACGGCTGATCTGTGGCAGCCTAAATGGAATGAAAATCAGACAGTCCTTGCCACAGCCATACATACCCTGGCCAGGGATGTAGATGCCCTGGAAGGTGCAGCGCCTGGGAGCTGGACTTTAGGGATTATGGAGCAATCCCAGGGTGAGGGCTGATATTGACTGCAGAGAGACAGATCGAGGGGATGTGAGGGGGGAGATTGTGGTGAGAAATGCCTGTGGAGGAAAGCCAGGCAGCCATGGAAGCAAGGCGATACTGCTGAGAGATGTGTATTGGGTGGAGCCATCACCATAGCCTCTCTCCCTCTATACGCCACCATTGGCAGCTGAACAACAGAGAGGCTGGCCCATCAGATGCCTGATGCATTGAACTATAGAGTAGGACCCAACCCAGGGTGCTCCTTTAAGTGCCTGATGTGATGATCTACAGAGTAGGACCCCAGCCAAGGGGGTCCCCTCTATGTGTCTAATGCACCAAACAACAGAGAAGGACCCCAGACAGGGAGACATCTAAGAGGCTGAATGGGCAGAGCTACAGAGAAAGATTGGCCAAAGAGGCCTTCTGATCACCAGTTACAAGAGGCTCTAAAAAAGACTCTGATAGGGCCATAACTCCTGAGGCAAAGGTAGTCAGTTGTCGCTGCACACTTGGCACCACCAGGGTCCCTGCAAGCCAAGCAGCTACGCCACTTTCATACTCAACTCTCACTGGGGCAGAGTTACCACAGGCAAAAAAAGTCTTGCATCTATGTGTGTAGGGTCACTTAATTAGTGTCCTACTCTTTGTGACCCTGTAGACTGTGGCCTGCTAGGCTTCTCTGTCAGGGAGGGGTGTTCTCCAGGCAAGAATATTGGAGAACATTGGCCAATACTTGTTGCCATACCCTTCTAGAGTGCTATATTTCCTGCTGCCCTAGCCAACTCCCCTGAGTACCTGGTGCTGCTGGAACCCCTGCCACCCAAGCAGCTGCACCACCTCCACACTTGGATCTCACAAGGGCAAACCCAGGTCTTTCAGGGCAGCCTCAGGAGCAAACCTCAGTGGACAACCCACATGAAGAAGTGGAAATAAAATCATAATTGAAACCCAGGGGCAGTGTGACTAAGGAAGACCCAAAACCTTCCCACCAGCTGTACAAGCTGCAGATCAAATCCACTTGATCAGCTAGGCAGATTCTGTGTCTACGAAATATATAAAAGGTCATTGAGAGCTCCCACAAAAGAAAGTGCACTAATTCTGATAGCTGTGGACATTGGAGGCAAGAACATACAGGAGTAGCCACCCCCCACAACAGGTCCAGAGATCAGCACAGTGCTGGAGGGCATCCTAGGGAGGTGAAGTGGACTGGGACATCCAACGAGGGAAAGGACTTTGACAGCAGTGACTGAAGAAAAACATTTATTATTTTATGTTTTGATTTGTTCTGTAGATTTTTTTGGATTTTTTTCCTTTTCCCCCCCCTTTTACTTCCCTCCTCTGTTGTAGTTATCAATTTTATTGGAACCATGAAATCTAATTAAGCTTTAGAGCTTTTTTTTTTTTTTTCCTCAGTCACATTTTTTTTATTGTTGTTATAAACCTCTGCATCTATGTTGGGCTTTTGCAGTTCTGGGGTGTTTTTTCCTTTTCTTTTTTTTCCTCTCTCTCCTTTTTAAAATTTTCACTTTTTAAACCTATTATATGTTTTCTACATTTATTCCTTTGTTTGCCTTTCCTACTATTCTTTTCCAATTGCAGTTACTCTTTAATGTATATATATCTTCTTCATCTGCCTCTATTTAACTTTGCATATCCATTCTTTCTTTCTTATATTTCTTTCCTTTCCTTTCAACATATTTATTAGTTTTGTTTTCATTGCTTTATTCCCCACTTGGCAGCTTGCTTTAGTTTTGTTTTTCACTTTGTGTTTTAGTTAGACTGTTCTCAACTGGTAAATATAATTTTGGATTTCCTTTGTTCATCAGGTCAATCTATTGTACTTTATTTTTCTTGAACTCTATTTTCTTTGCTCATGGATGTATATGTATACATGTATAGTCCATTATTTTAATTATCATTTGCCTGATTTTGTAACTGCCATTTGTCTAAGGTTCATCTTTGGTTTCTCATTTTTGGATATTTGTTTTAATCTCACTTAATGCCAAAACAAACCACTTGTGGAATCTTCATTCCTGACCAGAGATAAAGCCCTGAGCCTTTGAAGCGGGAGCACTGATTCCAAGAAAATAGTGAAAACTCACACAAAGGGAACCTTTGGAATACAATGCCAGTAGCAACCTGGGCAGGATGCCTCTTCTAAACAACAAACAAAACAAAAATACAAACCCGCTCCTCAGCAGACAGGATCAGCAACTCACTTGGCCTTGCCTATCAGAGGAAAAACAAACAAAAACTCAGCACAAATCTCACCCTGTACAAAGCTTACACAATCAATGGACCAAACTTAGGAGGGAAGAAAACAAAAGGAAGAAAGAATTCAACCTTGAAGCCTGGCAAAAGGAGATCTAAAACACAATAAGTTAAAAGAAAGAAAGAAAGAAAGAAAAGGCAGCAAAATACTACACAAAGGAAGGAATGAACTAGAAACACAGAAGTCCAAATAAATGAAGAGGAAATAGGTAAACTACCTGAAAAAGAATGCAGAATAATGATAGTAAAGATGATCAAAAACCTTGAAGACAAATGGAGAAAATGCAAGAATCAATTAACAAAGACCTAGAAGAATTAATGAATAAACATACAGAGACAAACAACACAATTACTGAAATTAAAAATACTCTAGAGATAGTGTATTAGAAATAGGAATCATAGCAGAATATCTGAAGCAGAAGAATGAATCAGTGATCTGGAAGATAAAATGGTGGGAATAACTTCTGAAGAGCGGAATAAAGTAAGAAGAATGAAAAGAACTTAAGACAGTCTCAGAGACCTCTGGGACAATATAAAATACAACAACATTTGAATTATAGGGATCCCTGAAGAAGAAGAGAAAAAGAAAGGGTATTAGAAAATTCTTGACACGATTATAGTTGAAAATTTCCCCAACATGGAAAAGAAAATAGTCAATCAAGTCCAACAGGCACAAAGAGTCCCATACAGGATAAACCCAAGGAGAAATATCCCAAGACACATACTAATCGAACTAACAAAGACTAAACACAAAGAAAGAATATTAAAAGCAGCAAGGGAAAAGCAACAAGTAACATACAAGGGAAAACCCATACACTTAACAGCTGATCTTTCAACAGAAACTCTGCAGGCCAGAAAGGAATGGCAGGATATAGTTAAAGAATTGAAAGGGAAAAATCAATGACTAAGATTACTGTACCTAACAAGGATCTCATTAAAAATTGATGGAGAAATGAAAAAGCTTTTCAGACAAGCAAAAGTTAAGAGAATTCAGTACCACCAAATCAGCTTTACAATAAATGTTCAGTTCAGTTCAGTCGCTCAGTCGTGTCCAACTCTTTGCGACCCCATGAATCACAGCACGCCAGGCCTCCCTGTCCATCACCATCTCCCGGAGTTCACTCAGACTCACGTCCATCGAGTCCATGATGCCATCCAGCCATCTCATCCTCGGTCATCCCCTTCTCCTCCTGCCCCCAATCCCACCCAGCATCAGAGTCTTTTCCAATGAGTCAACTCTTCGCATGAGGTGGCCAAAGTACTGGAGTTTCAGCTTTAGCATCATTCCTTCCAAAGAAATCCCAGGGTTGATCTCCTTCAGAATGGACTGGTTGGATCTCCTTGCAGTCCAAGGGACTCTCAAGAGTCTTCTCCAACACCACAGTTCAAAAGCATCGATTCTTCGGCGCTCAGCTTTCTTCACAGTCCAACTTTCACATCCATACATGACCACAGGAAAAACCATAGCCTTGACTAGGCGGACCTTAGTCGGCAAAGTAATGTCTCTGCTTTTGAATATACTATCCAGGTTGGTCATAACTTTTCTTCCAAGGAGTAAGCGTCTTTTAATTTCATGGCTGCAGTCACCATCTGCAGTGATTTTGGAGCCCAAAAAAATAAAGTCTGACACTGTTTCCACTGTTTCCCCATCTATTTCCCATGAAGTGATGGGACCGGATGCCATGATCTTCGTTTTCTGAATGTTGAGCTTTAAGCCAACTTTTTCGCTCTCCTCCTTCACTTTCATCAAGAGGCTTTTTAGCTCCTCCTCACTTTCTGCCATAAGGGTGGTGTCATCAGCATATCTGAGGTTATTGATATTTCTCCCGGCAATCTTGATTCCAGCTTGTGTTTCTTCCAGTCCAGCGTTTCTCATGATGTACTCTGCATATAAGTTAAATAAGCAGGGAGACAATATACAGCCTTGACGTACTCCTTTTCCTATTTGGAACCAGTCTGTTGTTCCATGTCCAGTTCTAACTGTTGCTTCCTGACCTGCATACAGATTTCTCAAGAGGCAGGTTAGGTGGTCTGGTATTCCCATCTCTTTCAGAATTTTCCACAGTTTATTGTGATCCACACAGTCAAAGGCTTTGGCATAGTCAATAAAGCAGAAATAGATGTTTTTCTGGAACTCTCTTGCTTTTTCCATGATCCAGCGGATGTTGGCAATTTGATCTCTGGTTCCTCTGCCTGTTCTAAAACCAGCTTGAACATCAGGGAGTTCACGGTTCACATATTGCTGAAGCCTGGCTTGGAGAATTTTGAGCATTACTTTACTAGCGTGTGAGATGAGTGCAATTGTGCGGTAGTTTGAGCATTCTTTGGCATTGCCTTTCTTTGGAATTGGAATGAAAACTGACCTTTTCCAGTCCTGTGGCCACTGCTGAGTTTTCCAAATTTGCTGGCATATTGAGTGCAGCACTTTCACAGCATCATCTTCCAGGATTTGAAACAGCTCAACGGGAATTCCATCACCTCCACTAGCTTTGTTCTTAGTGATGCTTTCTAAGGCCCACTTGACTTCACATTCCAAGATGTCTGGCTCTAGATTAGTGATCACATCCTCATGATTATCTGGGTCGTGAAGATCTTTTCTGTACAGTTCTTCTGTGTATTCTTGCCACCTCTTCTTAATATCTTCTGCTTCTGTTAGGTCCATACCATTTCTATCCTTTATCGAGCCCATCTTTGCATGAAATGTTCCCTTGGTATCTCCAATTCTCTTGAAGAGATCTCTAGTCTTTCCCATTCTGTTGTTTTCCTCTATCTCTTTGCATTGATTGCTGAAGAAGGCTTTCTTATCTCTTCTTGCTATTCTTTGGAACTCTGCATTCAGATGCTTATATCTTTTCTTTTCTCCTTTGCTTTTCGCCTCTCTTCTTTTCAGTGCTATTTGTAAGGCTTCTCCAGACAGCCATTTTGCTTTTTTGCATTTCTTTTCCATGGGGATGGTCTTGATCCCTGTCTCCTGTACAATGTCACGAACCTCATTCCATAGTTCATCAGGAACTCTGTTTATCAGATCTAGGCCCTTAAATCTATTTCCCACTTCCACTGCATAATCATAAGGGATTTGATTTAGGTCATACCTGAATGGTCTAGCGGTTTTCCCTACTTTCTTCAATTTAAGCCTGAATTTGGAAATAAGGAGTTCATGATCTGAGCCACAGTCAGCTCCTGGTCTTGTTTTTGTTGACTGTATAGAGCTTCTCCATCTTTGGCTGCAAAGAATATAATCAATCTGATTTTGGTGTTGACCATCTGGTGATGTTAAAGGGGCTTATATAGTCAAGAAATACAAGAGAAGGCAAAGGATCTGCAAAATCAACTCCAAACAATTTAACAAGTGACAATGGAATAAATATATCAATAATTACTTTGAATATAAATGAATTAAATGCTCCAACCAAAAGACAGACTGGCTGAATGAATATAGAAACAAGACCCATACATATGCTGTCTACAAGAAACCCACTTCAGTCCTCAAGACACATATAGACTAAAAGTGAGAGGATGGGAAAATATATTCCATGCAAATGGGAAGTAAAAGAAAGCTAGAGCAGCAATCCTATATTTGACAAAATAGACCTTAAAATAAAGATTACAAGAAGTAAGGAAGGACTCTACATAAAGATCCAGGGATTAATTCAAGATGAACAGATAACAATTGAAACTATGTATGCACCCAACATAGGAGCAGCTCAATACATAAGACACACACTAACAGACATGAAAGGAGAAATTCCTGGTAACAAATATAGTAGGAGAGTTTAGCACTCTACCCACACCAATGGACAGATCATCAAAACAGAAAATTAATAAGGTAACACAACTCTTACATGACACATTGGATGAGATGGATCTCATCGATATCTTCAGGACATTCCATCCAAATGCAGAAGAATACACTTTCTTCTTAAGTGCACATAGAACATTATCCAGGATAGACCACATCTTGGGTCACAAATCAAACCTCAGTAAATTTAAGAGAATTCAAATCATATTAAGCATCTTCTCTGATCACAACACTATGAGACTAGACATCAATTACAGAATAAAACTGTAAGAAACACAAATATGGAGATTAAACAACAAGTTTCTAAATAACCAATGGGTTACTAAAGAAATCAAAAGTGAAATTAAAAAAAAATTCTATATACAAATGACAATGAAAACATGACATCTCAAAACCTTTGAGATGTAGCAAAAACAGTCTTCAGAGGGAAGTGTATAGCAATATACACTATCTCAAGCAATCCTACCTCAAGAAACAAGAAAAACATTGAATAGACTACCTAATTTCACACCTAAAATAACTGGAAAAAGAACAACAAAGAACCCCCAAAATTAGTATAAGGGAAGAAACCATAAATATCAGAGCAGAAATAACTGAAAAAGAAATGAAAGAAACAATAGTAAAGATTAATAAAACTAAAAG
>SJYX01004672.1:182593-192756 GCA_006410675.1 Oreotragus oreotragus
TCTTTCAAAAAATTGCAGAGGAATGAACACTTCCATATTCATTCTACTAGGCCACCATCACCCTGATACCAAAACCAGACAAAGACAACACATAATAAGAAAACTACAGGCCAATATCACTGATGAACAGAGATGCAAAAACCCTCAACAAAATTTTAGCAAACAGAATTCAGCAACACATCAAAAAGCTCATACACCATGATCAAGTTGGGTTTATTCCAGGAATGCAAGGATTCTTCAATATACACAAATCTATCAATGTGATATACCATATTAATGACTTGAAAGATAAAAACCATATGATCATCTCAATAGATGCAGAAAAAGCCTTTGACAAAATTCAGCACCCATTTATGATTAAAACTCTTCAAAAAATGGGCATAGAAGGAACCTACCTCACTGTAGTAAAGGCCATATATGATAAGCCTACAACAAACATTATTCTCAATGGTGAAAAACTGAAAGCATTCCCCCTAAGATCAGGAACAAGACAAGGGTGCCAATTTTCACCATTATTATTCAACATAGTCCTGGAAGTTCTAGCTTCAGCAATCAGAGAAACAAAAGAAATAAAGGGAATCCAGATTGGAAAAGAAGAAATAAAGCTCTCACTGTTGGCAGATGACGTGATACTGTCCATAGAAAACCCTAAAGATAGTATCAGAAAATTACTAGAGCTAATCAGTGAATTTAGCAAAGTTGCAGGACACAAAATCAATACACAGAAATCACTTGCATTTCTATATACTAACAATAGAAAATCAGAAAGAGAAATTAAGGAATCAATCCCATTCACCCTTTGCAACAAAAAGAATTAAATATCTTGGAATAAACTTACCTAAGGAGACAAAAGAACTGTACACAGAAAATTATGACACTGATGAAAAAAAAAAAAATCAAAGACAACATTAACAGATATTCCATGTTTCTGGTTAGGAAGAATCAATACTGTGAAAATGACTATACTATGAAAAGCAATCTACAGATTCAATGCAATCCTTATCAAATTAACAATGGCATTTTTCACAGAACTAGAAACAAAAGTTTCACAGTTCACATGGAAACACAAAAGACCCTGAAAGCCAAAGCAGTCCTGAGAAAGAAGAATGGAGCTGGAGGAGTCAACCTTCCCAACTTCAGATCATATTACAAAGCTACAGTCATCAATGCAATATGATATTGGCACAAAAACAGAAATATAGATCAATGGAACAAGATAGAAAGCCAAGAATTAAACCTATGCATCTATGGGTACCTTATTTTTGACAAAGGAGGCAAGAATACACAACAGGGCAAAGACAGCCTCTTCAATAAATGGTGCTGGGAAAACCGGACAGTTATGTGTAAAAAGAATGAAATTAGAACACTTCCTGACACCATATACAAAGATAAACTCAAAATGGAATAAAGACCTAAATATAAGACCAGGAACTAAAACTCTTAGAGGAAAACATAGGCAGAACAGTCGATGACATAAATCAAAGCAAGATCCTCTAAGACCCACCTCCTAGAGTAATGGAAATACAAACAAAAGTAAACAAGTGGGACCTGATTAAACTTAAAAGCTTTTGCACAGCAAAGGAAATTATAAGCAAGATGAAAAGATAACCCACAGAATGGGAGGAAATAAAAACAAATGAAACAACTGACAAAGGGTTCATTTCCAAAATGAACAAGCAGCTCATACAATTCAATACCAGAAAAATAAGCCAATCGAAAAGTGGGAAAGAAGACCTAAACAGACATTTCTCCAAAGAAGACACTGATGGCTAACAAGCACACGTAAAAATGCTCAACATCACTCATTATTAGAGAAATGCAAATCAAAATTACAATGAGTTATCATCTTACACCGGTCAGAAAGTCCCTCATCAAAAAGTCTACAGACAATAAATGCTGGAAAGGGTGTGGAGAAAAGGAAACACTCTTGCACTGTTGGTGGGAATGTAAGTTGATACAGCCCCTATGGAAGATGGTATGGAGATACTTTAAAAAACTAGGAACAAATCCACCATATGAGCCAGAAATCCCACTCCTAGGCATATACCCTGAGGAAACCAAAACTGAAAGAGAGATGAATCCCATTGTTCACTGCAGCACTATTTACAATAGCTAGAAAATGGAAGCAACCTAGATGTCCATCAACAGATGAATGGATAAAGAAATTGTGGTACATATACACAATGGAATATTGATCAGCCATAAAAAGGAACACATTTGAGTCAGTCTAATGAGGTGGATGAAGCTAGAACCTTGTATACAGAGTGAAGTGAGTCAGGAAAAGAAAGATAAATACTGAATTCTAATGCATGTATATGGAATCTACAACAATCTACAACTGAAGAAAATATTTACAGGGCAACAGTGGAGAAACAGACATAGAGAACAGACTTATGGACATGGGGAATGGGGAGGAGAGGGTGAGATGTATAGAAAGAGTAACATGGAAACTTACATTTGTTCAGTTCAGTTCAGTCGCTCAGTTGTGTCTGACTCTGCGACCCCATGAACTGCAGCACGCCAGGCCTCCCTGTCCATCATCAACTCCAGGAGTCCACCCAAACCCATGTCCATTGAGTCGGTGATGCCATCCAACCACCTCATCCTCTGTCGTTCCCTTCTCCTCCTGCCCCCAGTCTCTCCCAGAATCAGGGTCTTTCAAGTGAGTCAGCTCTTTGCATCAGGTAGCCAAAGTATTGGAGTTTTGGCTTCAACATCAGTCTTACCAATGAACACCCAGGACTGATCTTCTTTAGGATGGACTGGTTGGATCTCCTTGCAGTCCAAGGGACATTGAGCATTCTTTGGCATTGCCTCTCTTTGGAAACTTACATTACCATATGTAAAATAGAAGCCAAGGGGAATTTTCTGTATGGCTCAGGAAGCTCAAACAGGGGCTCTGTATCAAAGTAGATGGGTGGGATTTGGAGGGAGATGGGAGGGAGGTTTAAGAGGGAGGGGAATATATGTATACCTATGGCTATTCATGTTGAGGTTTGACAGAAAACAGAAAAATTCTGTAAAGCAATTATCCTTCAAAAAAAAAAAAAACTTCTCATATCAGAAAAGTCTATATGATTTTCTACATGTTGTTAAGTCACTTAAAAATTATTTTAATTCCTAGTTAGAGAAGTAAAGGATTAATTCAAGTTAAGTAGACTCCAGAGCAGTGATGTAGTATTTTGTTAATATTTTCTTCTTGCAGTCCATTTGTTTGCTGTTTGAATAGGAAATGCATGTAAAGGGTGCAAACTCCAAAAGATACAAAAGCCAGTACAGCTCCCATTTCTTACAATAACCAATTGCTCCTACATCTTATCAGAAATATTCCATTAGTATAGCTGCATATATACACCTTTGTATTTAGTATTTATGAATCTACCTAGATATGCTTGTATATATATGTGTTGGTGGTTCAGTCGCTAAGTCGTGTCCAACTCTTGTGACCCCATGGACTGTAGCCTGCCAGCCTCCTCTGTCCATGGGTATTCTCTAGGCAAGAATACTGGAGCGGATTGCCAGTTCCTTCTCCAGGGGATCTTCCCGACCCAGGAATCAAACCCAGGTCTCCTGCATTGCAGGCAGATTCTCTACCAACTGAGCTACGAGGGAAACCGTAGCTATATATATATACACATACAAATCCATGCATGCACACACACACACACATCATATTTTTGACGAGTTTACATTTGCAGAGATTTACAGTTAGTTTTAAAAATAAGATATAAGTTAAAGGACAAAAAACTTCAATGTATAATTTGACGATATTTTACATAATACATGGTCACATAACTAGATTATTTCCACAACCTCACAAAGTCCCTTTTGTCACCTATCAAAAACTTTATCTTAATAAGAATAATATCACATACACACTTTTGGACCCATATTATTTTATTTGACATTATGACTGTGAAGTTTATCTATACTCTTGGGTGAACAGTAGGTCATTCTTTTTGGAGATTTTATTTTTTAGATTTAGCAAAATTTATAAGAAGGTATAAATTTCCTATATATTCTGGCCCTATGCATGCACATCATCCTCTATTATCAGTGTCCCCTGCCAGAGTCCTACATTTGTTACAGTTGATGAACTGACACTGATACATCAATCATAATTACCCAAATAGTCTATAGTTTACATTAGTGAAGTGAATGAGTCAGTCGATCGAGTCCAATTCATTGTGAGCCAATGGACTGTACAGTCCATGGAATTCTCCAGGCCAGAATACTGGAGTGGGTAGTCTTTCCCTTCTCCAGGGGATCTTCCCAACCCAGGGATTGAACCCAGGTCTCCTGCATTGCAGGCAGATTTTTTACCAGCTGAGCCACAAGGGAAGGCCAAGAATACTGGAGTGGGTAGCCTATCCCTTCTCTAGAAGATCTTCCTGACCCAGGAATGGAACTGGGGTCTCCTGCATTGCAGGCAGATTCTTTACCAACTGAGCTATCAGGGAAGCCCCTGTTTACATTAGGGAATTCATTCATTTTTTCATCTGATACTCCACTGAATGTAAAGAAAGTATCATAAAATAAAACAAGTCACACAAATGTTTTGGCTTTCCAGTGCATATAAAAATTATGTTTATACTACACTGTAGTCTACTCAGTGTACAACAGCATGATATATTAAAATGTGCATACCTTAATTAAAAATGCTTTATTACTAAGAAAATGCTAACCATCATATGAGCCTCCAGTGAGATGTAGATTTTTTGCTGATGAAGAGTTTCACCTCAGTGTTGACGTCTGCAGACTGGTGAGCATAGTGATTGGTGGAGGTTGGAGTTTGTGTGGCAGTTTCTTAAAACAAGACAATGAAGTGTGCCAATTGACTAACTGACTTTTATGAACAATTTCTCTGTGGCATACAATCCTATTCAATAGAATTTTATCCACTATGGAATTCTTTTCAAAACTGAGTTAATCCTCTCAAACCATGCTACTGCTTTATCACTAAGTTTATGTAATATTTTACATAATTTGTTTTTTATGAATTTATTGTGGTATAATAATCTGTACATTACTTTGCCACAAAGGTCCATATAGTCAAAGCTATGGTTTGAGAGATGCACCATAAAGAAAGCTGAGGTCCAAAGAATTGATGATTTTGAACTGTGGTGTTGGAGAAGACTCTTGAGAGTCTCTTGGACATCAAGGAGATCCAGTCAGTCAATTCTAAAGGAAATCAGCCCTGAATATTAATTGGAAGGACTGATGCTGAAGCTGAATCTCCAATACTTTGGCCACCTGATGCAAAGAACTTACTCTTTGGAAAAGACCCTGATGCTGGGCAAAACCGAAGGCAGGAGAAGGGGATGACAGTAGGTGAGGTNGAATATTAATTGGAAGGACTGATGCTGAAGCTGAATCTCCAATACTTTGGCCACCTGATGCAAAGAACTTACTCTTTGGAAAAGACCCTGATGCTGGGCAAAACCGAAGGCAGGAGAAGGGGATGACAGTAGGTGAGGTGGTTGGATAGCATCACCAACTTGATGGACATGAATTTGAGCAAGCTCTGAGAGTTGGTAATGGACAGAGAAGCCTGGTGTGTTGCCCTCCATGGGATTGCAGAGTCAGACACAACTGAAAAACTGAACTGAACTGAATATATACATCTAAAATGTTCAATCTGATAGGCTTTGACATGTGTTTAATTGTGAAGTAATTACTACAATGTAGATGACAAACATGTCCATCACCCCCAAAAGTTTCCCATACTGATATAATCTAGCCTTCCCTCCCTCCACCCACAGGCAACCACTGATATACTTTCTCTCACTATAGGTTAGTTTACAATTTCTAGAATTTTATATAAATGAAATCATAGAATATTTACTCTTTCGTGTTTGGCTTCTTTCACTCAACATAGTTACTTTAAGATTTATTCATGTTACTACATGTAATAACAGTTCTTATTTTCTAAATTGGGGCATAGTTGCTTTACGGTGTTGTGTCAATTTCTGCTGTACAATGAAGTGAATCAGCTATATGTAAACATGCATCCCCTCTCTCTTGGATCTTCCTCCCACCCCACTCCCATCCTACCCATCTAGGTCTCCAAGAGCACTGAGGTGAGTTTCCTGCATTATACAGTAGGTTTCCCCTAGCTATCTGTTTTAAAAATGGCACTACACATGGTGTTTCACAGTAGTCCATAATTTGTTTAACCACTCACTCGTTGATGAATATATGAGTTATTTCCAGTGTTAATTATTATAAATAAAGGTGCTATAAACAATGAGAAAAAAGTCTTTGTGTGGATATTAGCTCATGTTTATTTTGGGTAAATACCTAGGGGTAGAATGACAAGGTTGTATAGTAGGTGTAAGCTTACATTTTTTTTTTTTAAACTGTCAATATGTTCTTTAAAGTGGTTATATCATTTTATATTTCAAGAGATGTGTATGAGCTTTTTAGCAGCACAATGGTGCCAATGCTTAATATGATCAGTATTTTAAAAAAATTTAGCCATTCCAGTTGGTATTAAGGAATATCTCAATGGGATTTAATTTGCACGCCCTAATTTCAACTGGTGTAGAACATTTTTCCATGTGCTCATCTCCTATATGCATATTTTCTTTTGGTGAGATGGCTATTCAACTATTTTGTCCATTTCCAGTGGGCTATTTGTTGTCTTATAAGAATTGTTTGCAAATTCTAAATACAAGTCCTTTGTCAGATACATGATTTGCAAATATTTCATTTTAGTCAGCTTCCTGCTCTTAACAGTGGCTTTAGAAGAATAAAAGCTTTACTCTTGCTAAAGAGCAACTTACTGATTTTATTCTTTAATAGTTCATGCTTTTGTGTTCTATTTAAGGATTCTTAAAATCCCCCAATTTTAAATTGGATGGACATTCAGGAAGGAAGGGACATATGTATGCCTATGTCCAATTCATGGTGATGTATGGCAAAAGCTATTACAATATTGTTGAGTAATCATCTTCCAATTAAAATGAATAAATTTAAAAATCAAATGGTGGTGTATGTGTGAGTTTATTTTGGACATCCCATTCAGTTCCAATAATCCATTCTTCTTGGTCACCATAGGCTTTATAAGTCTGAAATCAGATATTCTGTGTTATCTGATTTTGTTCTTTTTCAAAGACCTTTTGGCTATTTTAGGTTTTCTGTACTTCTATACAAATTTTAGAATCAGTTTGATAATTTCTACAAAAAAAAGAGCCTTATTTGATTTTATTTGCTAATATAATGAATCTATAAATAAATTTGGGCAAAACTGTCATGATAACAATATTAACTTTTCATCAGTTAACAAAGTATTTGTTGTTGGTATTCAGTCACTCAGTAGTGTCCTGCTCTTTGCAACCCCACAGACTGTAGCACGCCAGGCTTCCCTGGCCTTCACCGTCTCTCAGAGTTTGCTCAGACTCTTGTCCATTGAGTTGGCGAAGCTATCCAACCGTCTCATTCTGTCGCCCCCTTCTCAGGTCCTCAGTGTTTCTTAGCATCAGTGTCTTTTCCAATGAGTTGGTTCTTCACATCAAAGTACATATTTTTACTAATTTAGTCATATTTAATTCTCTCAGAAACATTTTGTAATTCTTAGTGCAGAAGATTTTTTACATCTTTTGCCAGATTTATACCTAAGTGTTTCATATCTTGGTGGGCTACCGTCCATGGGGTTGCAAAAGAGCTGGACATGACCTAATGACTACACAACAACAATTTCATATTCTGGTATTCTCAGGTGGCCTGATGGTAAAGAATCCACCTGCCAATGCAGAAGTCATGGGTTCAGTCCTTGGGTCAGGAAGATCCCCTGGAGAAGGAAATTGCAACCCATTCCAGTATTCTCCCCTGGGAAATACCATGGACAGAGGAGCAGGGCAGGCTACAGTCCATGGGATCACAAGAGTCAGACATGACTTAGCAACTACCCAACAATTTCACTTTTTAAAATTTTATATAAGAGTATAGTTGATTAACAATGTGTTAGATTCAGGTGTACAACAAAGTGATTAAGTTATACATGTAATCTATTCTTTTTCAAATTCTTTTTCCATTTAGGTTATTACAGAATATTGAGCAGACTTCCCTGTGTTGTACAGTAAATCTTTGTTGGTTATCTATTTTAAATATAGCAGTGTGTCAATCCCAAGCTTCTTAACTATCTCTGCCTCCTAACCTTCCCCTCTGGTTCAGTTCAGTTCAGTTCAGTCACTCAGTCATGTGCAGCTCTTTGCGACCCCATGGACTGCAGCACACCAGGCTCCCCTCTGGTAACTCTGTTATTCTTGATGATACTATCAATGGCATTTTTTATTTCAATTTCTGATTGTTTGTCAGCAGTATAAAGAAAACTAATTGATTTTTCCATAATGGCCTTGTATTCTGTAACTCCTCTAACCTTATTAATTTACCAGCTTTCTAGGTACATTCCACTAGATTAAATTCATAGACTACTATGTCATCTGGGTATAAAGACTGCTTTATTACCTCTTTTACATTCTGGATGCCTTTTATTTCTTCTTCTTGCCTTATTATACCAGATAAACCCTCCAGAGCACAGTTGTGAACAGAAGTGGTGAGAGTGGGCAAGTTTGCCAAGTTCCTGAGCTTAAAGGGGAAATTTTGTTTTCAACACTAATAATGATGTTAGCTGTAGATTTTCATAGATGGTCTTTATCAGGTTGAGAAGATTCCTTCCTATTTCTGCTTTTCGGATATATATTTGTTTAATGAATGGATGTTGGATAAATCGTATTTGGAACAAATCATTTTTGGTCATGATATATTATCATTTTTATATCTCGTGGGATTTGACTGGCTAAAACTCTGTTAAGAATTTATTTATTTGTGCCAATGAGGGATACTGGTCTGTAGTTTTCCTTTCTTGTTAGATCATTTCTTTTCTGTTGTTTGTTCATTGGTTGGTTTTTATAAAGGTAACACTGAAGTCATAAAAGCATTGGGAAGAATTTCTTCTTCCATTTTCTGGTGTATAGAATTGGTATTATTATAGTATCAGTAACCAGAAAAGTAATCTAGGTTTGGAATATTACTTGTGAAAATACTTTTACCTGAAAATTTATTTAATAGGTATGGAGTTATTCAAATTTTCTTTCTTTTTTTTTTTTTTTTGAGTGAGCTTGGTTATATGTGTCCTTCAAAATATGCATCCATTTCATCTAAGTTACTAAATTTATAAGCATAAATTTCTTTATCATATTTCATATTGTTTTTTAAATTTCTGTAGAATGTAGTAGATGCTATCATTTTCCTATCTGTGAGTGTGGAAATTTTTGTCATTTTTCCTGATCAATCTGGCTAGGGCTTTATCAATTTTTTGATACTTCTAAATAGCTTGTGATGTTATTGGTTTTTTTCCTTAATTTTTTTAAATTGAAGGATAATTGCTTTACAGAATTTTTTTGTTTGTTTTCTGTCAAACCTCAACATGAATCAGCCATAGGAACACATATATCCCCTCCCTCTTGAACCTCTCTCCCATCTCCCTCCCCGTCCTACCCCTCTAGGTTGATGCAGAGCCCTGTTTGAGCTTCCTGAGCTATCCAGCAAA
Organism: Oreotragus oreotragus; assembly: GCA_006410675.1. Classification (NCBI taxonomy): domain Eukaryota; kingdom Metazoa; phylum Chordata; class Mammalia; order Artiodactyla; family Bovidae; genus Oreotragus; species Oreotragus oreotragus. Next base: position 192,147 of record SJYX01004672.1, read on the forward strand.
TTCCTGTTGGCTATTTTACATATGGTAATGTAAGTTTCCATGTTATTCTTTCCATACATCTCACCCTCTCCTCCCCTCTCCCCATGTCCATAAATCTATTCTCTATGTCTGTTTCTCCATTGCTGTCCTGTAAATAAATTCTTCACCCACCAGCACTCTTGCCTGGAAAATCCCATGGACTGAGGAGCCTGATAGGCTACAGTCCATGGAGTCGCAAAGAGTTGGACACGACTGAGCAACTTCACTTTCTTTCACTTTCACCATTTTCCTAGATTCCGTATATGTGTGTTAAAATACGATATTTATCTATTCTTTCTGACTGACTTCACTCTGCATAATAGGTTCTAGGTTCATCCACCTCATTAGAACTGACTCAAGTGTATTCCTTTTTATGGCTGGTTAATATTCTCTTGTGTATACATTACCACAACTTCTTTATCCATTCATCTGTCGATGGACATCTAGGTTGCTTCCATGTTCTAGCTATTGTAAATAGTGTTGCAATGAACAATGGGATACGTGAGTCGTCTTCAATTTCAGCTTCTTCAAGGTATATGCATAGGAGTGGGATTACTGGATCATATGGTGGTTTTATTCCTTTTTTTTTTTT
>SJYX01004672.1:199308-218498 GCA_006410675.1 Oreotragus oreotragus
CCCTTCTCCTCCTGCCCTCAATCTTTCCCAGCATCAGGGTCTTCTCAAATGAGTCAGCTCTTCACATCAGGTGGCTAAATTGTTAGAGTTTCAGCTTCAACATCAGTCCTTCCAGTGAACACCCAGGACTGATCTCCTTTAGGATGGATTGGTTGGATCTCGTTGCAGTCCAAGGCACTCTCCAGAGTCTTCTCCAACACCACAGTTCAAAAGCATCAATTCTTCGGCACTCAGCTTTCTTTATAGTTTAACTCTTACATCCATACATGACCACTGGAAAAACTATAGCCTTGACTAGACGGACCTTTGTTGACAAAATATCTTTGCTTTTTAATATGCTGTCTAGGTTGGTCATAACTTTCCTTCCAAGGAGTAAGTGTCTTTTAATTTTATGGCTGCAGTCACCATCTGCAGTGATTTTGGAGCCCCCCAAAATAAAGTCAGCCACTGTTTCCACTGTTTCCCCATCTATTTGCCATGAAGTGAACTTATATGCAGAGTATATCATGAGAAACGCTGGGCTGGAGGAAACACAAGCTGGAATCAAGATTGCCAGGAGAATTATCAATAACTTCAGATATGCAGATGACACCACCCTTATGGCAGAAAGTGAAGAAGAATTAAAGGGTCTCTTGATAAAAGTGAAAGAGAAGAGTGAAAAAGTTGACTTAGCTCAACAATAAGAAAATTAAGATCATGGCATCCGGTCCCCTCACTTCAAGGGACTCTTGAGAGTCCCTTGGACTGCAAGAAGATCCAACCAGTCCATCCTAAAGGAGATCAGTCCTGGTGTTCATTGGTAGGACTGATGATGAAGCTGAAACTCCAACACTTTGGCCACCTAATGCAAAGAGCTGACTCATTTGAAAAGACCCTGATGCTGGGAAAGATTGAGGGCAGGAGGAGAAGGGAACGACAGAGGATGAGATGATTGGATGGCATCACCGACTTAATGGACATGGGTTTGGGTGGACTCTGGGAGTTAGTGATGGACAGGGAGGCCTGGCATGCTGCGGTTCATGGGGTCACAAAGAGTCGTACATGACTGAGCAACTGAACTGAGCTGAACTGAATGGATCAGACGCCATGATCTTAGTTTTCTGAGTGTAGAGCTTTAAGCCACCTTTTTCACTCTCCTCTTTCACTTTCATCAAGTCTCTTTAGTTCTTCTTCACTTTCTGCCATAAGGGTGGTGTCATCTGCATATGTTAGATGTATGTTACTTGTTGTTTTTCCCTTGATGCTTTTAATACTCTTTCTTTGTGTTTAGTCTTTGTTAGTTCAATTAGTATGTGTCTTGGCATGTTTCTCCTTGGGTTTATCTTGTATGCGACTCTTTGTGCCTCTTGGACTTGATTGACTACTTCCTTTTCCATGTTGGGGAAATTTTCAACTATAATCTCCAAGAATTTTCTCATACCCTTTCTTTTTCTCTTCTTCAGAGACCCCTATAATTCTAATGTTTCTGCATTTGGTATTGTCCCAGAGGTCTCTGAGACTGTCCTAAGTTCTTTTCATTCTTGTTACTTTATTCTGCTCTTCAGAAGTTATTTCCACCATTTTATCTTCCAGATCACTGATTCGTTCTTCTGCTTCAGATATTCTGCTATGATTCCTATTCCTAATACACTATCTCTAGAGTAATTTTAATTTCAGTGATTGTGTTGTTTGTCTCTGTATGTTTATTCTTTAATTCTTCTAGGTCTTTGTTAATTGATTCTTGCATTTTCTCCATTTGTCTTCAAGGTTTTTGATCATCTTTACTATCATTATTCTGCATTCTTTTTCAGGCAGTTTGTCTATTTCCTCTTCATTTATTTGGACTTCTGTGTTTCTAGTTCATTCCTTCATTTGTGTAGTATTTCTCTGCCTTTTTAAAAATTTATTTATTTATTTTAACTTATTGTGTTTTAGATTTCCTTTTGCCAGGCTTCAAGGTTGAATTCTTTCTTCCTTTTGTTTTTTCCCCTCCTAAGTTTGGTCCATTGGTTTGTGTAAGCTTTGTACAGGGTGAGATTTGTGCTGAGTTTTTGTTTGTTTGTTTTTCCTCTGATGGGCAAGGCTGAGTGAGTTGCTGATCTTATCTGCCGATGATTGGGTTTGTATTTTTGTTTTGTTTGCTGTTTAGATGATGCATCCTGCACACAGTGCTAGTGGTGGTTGGAGAAGCTGGGTCTTGTATTCCAATTGTTCCTTTTGTGTGAGTTTTCACTATTTGATACCCCTTAGGGTTAGTTCGGGGAAGGCAATGGCACCCCACTCCAGTACTCTTGCCTGGAAAATCCAATGGACGGAGGAGCCTGGTGGGCTGCAGTCCATGGGGTCGCTAACAGTCGGACAGACTGAGCGACTTCACTTTCACTTTTCTCTTTCATGCATTGGAGAAGGAAATGGCAACCCACTCCAGTATTCTTACCTGGAGAATCCCAGGGATGGGGGGGCCTGGTGGGCTGCCGTCTTTGGGGTCACACAGAGTTGGACACAACTGAAGTGACTTAGCAGCAGCAGCAGCAGCAGCAGCAGGGTTAGTTCTCTGGTAGTCTAGGGTCTTGGAGTCAATACTCCCACTCTAAAGGCTCAGGGCTTGAACTTTCCTTTGTTCTGGTCCTGTAGCTGGCCTCTCTACTGAGATGCATGCAGAACCATCATGTATAGGTTGGATGTTACTGTTTTTAATTTTTTGTTTTTGTCTTGTTTTCTATTTTACTAATTTTGAGGGGTTTTTTAAAATTTTATTTCTTATATTTACTTAGGGTTTAATTGTTCTTTTTTTGTTTGTTTGTTTCTAATGTTACAAGGCTAGGTCCTTGAATTAAGACTATTCTTTTCTTATAGCATTTGATGCCATATAAATTTCCTCAGAGTACTTTTTATCTACATTCCACAAATTTTGATATGCCATGTTTTCATTTTCATTCAGTTTATAATAGTTTTTAATTTCCTCTAGATTTTTCTCTACTTTTGTGGGTTATTTAGAAGTGTGTTATTTAGTTTCTAAATACTCAGGGGAGTTTTCAGATTTCTTTTGTTGATTTTATAATTTAATTCCCTTGTGATCAGAGAGTCCATTTTGTACTAAAAAGGTTTTTTTTTAAACAGTTATTAACACTTGTTTTATGACCCAGAACATGGTATATCTACTTTAAAAAATTTTTGCCTGCACTTTGAAAAAAATGCTTATTCTGATGCTGTGAAATGGGATGTTCTATAAATGTTACTGACATCTTAGATCAGGTTGATTGATAGTGCTGTTCATGTTTTAAATATCTTCACTAATTTTCTGTCTATATATTCTATCAGATATTGAAAGATACAGTAAAAATTTCCAACTAATTGCAGATGTGTCTGTTTTGCTTTGCAGTTCTAGCAAACTTCATTCATTTTTGAAACTGTTATATACATACTCCATTAGTATTTTTATGTACTCTTGATAAATTAACCCATTTATCATTATTAAATGGTTTTTCTTATCTCTGGTAATATTATTTTCCCTGAAACATATTATGTCTGATATTAATATAACTATTTCAATTTTATATTCATTAGTGGTATGTCAATTTTTAGACCAAAGATCAACAACTTTTTTTCTGTAGAGGATCTATAATATTAATAAATATTTTTGGCCATTTCTACTTCTGTGTTTTCACTGGCAGTCTAAGAGATCTTCATGGTTAAATACATTTGCCAGTGGTTCTTCTATTGGATACATTTGTGTGTGCATGTGTGTACTAAAGAAATGGCTTGTCTACCTCCAACACACTAAAAATACAGTAGTGGGAGAGACATAACACAGATGTTTTTGTATGAAAGTGAAAGTCACTCAGTCATGTCTGACTCTTTGCAACACTATGGACTGTGTAGTCCATGGAATTCTCCAGGTCAGAATACTGGAGTGAGTAACCTTTCCCTTCTCCAGGGGATCTTCCTAAACCAAGGATTGAACCCAGGTCTCCCCGACTGCAAGTGGATTCTTTACCAGCTGAGCCACAAGGGAAGCCGAAGAATACTGGAGTGGGTAGCCTATCCCTTCTCTAGTGGATCATCCCGACCCAGCAATTGAACCAGGGTCTTCTGCACAGCAGATAGATTCTTTACCAAATGACCTAATTGTATAAGGAAGTGAAAAAGGAAAGAGAGGAAAAGAAAAATAGAAGATATACAATAGTCACTGGTCCATTATAACTCTGGAATTCAGATAAGCACAGACTCCCAGGTCATTGATTAGGTTTAGTTCTGGTGTCTGACAATAATTCTCCATGATTCTTGGTTCTTCCCTTTGAATCATCTTTCCTTTTGCGTAAATGTGACTCATGACTATAGCTGAATTATCTTCTCTGCTTGTTTCCTTCCCATAGATATTTGGGCATACCAGTGCCACTTTTCATTTCATCATGTTGCTTTCCCTTTTAGTCCAAGCTGGCAGTGTTTTGTTAATACAATTATCTTAAAATTCTTATGGATTTTCAATGAATCTTTCAGGGTTCATTTAATTAAACAAAAATACCCAGTTAACATAAAGAGTCTTAAGGTAAAGTCTTCTCTACCTTCACTTCCCAGTCAATTTTCTGTAGGATAAGGCCCTAAAAATTATTGCAAGCCCTAATTTTTAATTGAGAGGATATATGAGGCTTACTCTTCAGATTCTCAGATGGGCTTTTTTTTCTGTAAAGTATATGAGGCACCACCTAAATACTTTTGAAGTCTTCAACTGCTTTAAAGTAATTTTTCAGACCAAAATGTTTTCCTGACAGTGCCCTGAATTTGATCTTTGCCTGAAAACTATTTCCTAATTTGAGAATAGTTTACCATCTGGAGAGGTTGGGAATGAGAAACTGTTTTATTTTTGAACCCAAGTCCTGGATTCTTTATATTTAACAGCTTTTTTTTAAGCTCTTATTTCTTTAGTTCTTCTCTCATTTCATTACAAGCAGCTGAAGAAACCAGGTTGAATCTTCAACACTATGTCTGGAAATTTCCTTAGGCAGATCATTCATTCATTAGGTATATTTACTTTTCACATTTCAATGACCAATAGTGCTGCTAAACTTCTCATAACTACATAACAAGGGTCTGCTTTCCTCCAGCTTTTAATAATTGCTTACCCATGTGTGTTTAAGTTCTCACTGACAAACTCCTCCAGACCGTATTGACTTTGCTAACAAACTTCAGCCTCTGAAAGTTACTCCTCACAACTCAAAGTCAATGCCTCACATTATACGTTTGGCTATGGGAGTCCCCAGTGTGTCAAGAAACTATTTTCTTGTTATCTATGGTGTTAAAACAAACTGTCTTAAACTTGGCATCACATGAAAGCAACAGTAATTTACTAGTATAATTTCCCAGAATTCTGAGTGTAAATTTGTTTCAGCTAGTCAGCTGTCACTGAGGGGTTCTCATATGATCGTAGTCAGATGATGCCTGGGGCCAGAACCATCTCAAAGGCTTCTCGTGTTTTGCTGGTTAATGCTGGTTGCTGCCTAGGACCCCAACTAGGAGCTTTATCTCAGAACACCTACATGACACCTCTCTATGTGAACAGCACTTTCTTTCTTACACTAAGGTGTTAGAGTCCCAAGGGCAAATGTCCCAGCAGAGAGTCAGGCTGAGGTTAGCACTGCTTTTAGGATCCAGTTTCAGAATTCATGGAACATCACTTCTGCTGCATTTTACTTCCATTCAAAGGAAATGAAATCAGACTCCACCTCCTGATGAGAGTGGTATCAAAGACTCTGGAGACATGTTTTTAAACCCCCATAATCCCTCTCTCTTTAATGACTTTTGATATATCATGTTTTTAACAATGCTACAGTTAAAATGTTTATAAATTTTAATGAAATTGAAAAAGAAGAAGATAAAGAGGAAGGCTGGAATGTTCTCTCTTAAATATCTTAGAAAGATCTTTTTCAGTAAATTATCAGTAAAATATCAAGACAGTGTGTCAATATTCACACAACTGCAACAGAACACTAATTAGGAGATGGAATGTCACTGACCTAAAAATGTGAAAACACAAGAAAATGTCATTTCATATCACTGTAGGAAAAGGATCCAAACAGGGTGATGATGTTTTATGAAACTGCAGAGCCCAGGAAAAGGGTTATCACTTGGTTCTCTGCCATGCTTACTATAGCAAGTCACATATTATTCTTAAGACATTTTAAGAAAGACATAAGAAAATATGTTATATTTGTATGACTTAAAAGAGGAAACCAAGGTGTGAGGATAATGGTTTGGGCTCCAAATAGCTGCTTTATGTTGAAGTGGATTTTCCATCATTAAAAGTCACTTTAATATTTCCTTCCCCATTTTAGGGAAGTTTTCTACTATTATCTCAAGTATTTTCTCATGGTCTTTCCTTTTATCTTCTTCTTCTGGGATTCCTATAATTCGAATGTTGGAGCATTTCATATTGTCCTGGAGGTCTCTGAGATTGTCCTTATTTCTTTTAATTCATTTTTCTTTTTTCCTCTCTGATTCATTTATTTCTACCATTCTATCTTCTATTTCACTAATCCTATCTTCTGCCTCCGTTATTCTACTATTTTTTGCCTCCAGAGTGTTTCTGATCTCATTTATTGCATTATTCATTATTCATTATATATGTCTTTCATGTCAATGTATGGCAAAACCAGTACAGTATTGTAAAGTAAAATAAAATAAAAATAAAATTTTTTAAAAATGTCACTTTAACATATAGAGAATATAGAATATAGAGAATACAGAGAAATCTATTGAGAGAGGTCCATTTATTATGGACACTTTATTTGTAATTGAGAAATATCATGGTAATATAAGGATAAAGGGAAAAGGTAAGTAATTATACGTGTTTATGACAAAAAGATTGTACTTTTTTTTTTTCTACACAGACTTCAAGATATGTTTGACTAGAATTTGGGAGAGTCTAGGAAATCCACACTTAAGCCCACACAGGATCTTTAGTTAGGTCAATTACAAAGTGACATGATAAGGAATTTTATTCAAAGTCATAGAAACTAACAGAATTAACTTGGACCAACTGAGAAAAGAGGTAAACAATGACAGAAATGCTAGTGATTTCAGCTAACTGCTTTACCAATCCTCTAACATATATTTTATCAGAAATATATCTGGGAGAAATGCTCCTCTGAATACAATCTGAAATAGTAGTGCATCTTTTATGCTAATAAATTTATGTGACAGTTTTAGACAATAAGATGAGAAAAGGTAGCATCTTGAAATCAAGCTCATCTTTCTTAATGTTAGGACTTGGTTCTTTTCTTTCTTTCTTTTCTTTTTTTTGTTGTTGTTGCTTTTTTCTGTTTTTTAAATATAAATTTACCAAATACCTAGAGAATAAAAAGATAAGTGAAACTTTGTCCCCATCTTTACAGAAACTAAGGGAGAACATGAAAAGCAAAATATTTACATTGACAACAAACTATGATACAAGTAGAAAGGTAGTGACTACTACCTGCCACAGTTCAGTAAGTTTATCTCAGTTCAGTTCATATCAGTCGCTCAGTCATGTCCGATTGTTTGTGACCCCGTGAACTGCAGCATACCAGGCTTCTCTGTCCATCACCAACTCCTAGAGTCCACCCAAACCCATGTCCATTGAGTCAGTGATGTCATCCAAACATCATCTCATCCACTGTTGTCCCCTTCTCCTCCAGCCCTCAATCTTTCCCAGCATCAGGGTCTTCTCAAATGAGTCAGCTCTTCGCATTAGGTGGCCAAAGTGTTAGAGTTTCAGCTTCAACATAAGTCCTTCCAATGAACACCCAGGACTGATGTCCTTTAAGATGGACTGGTTGGATCTCATTGCAGTTCAAGGGACTCTCAAGAGTCTTCTCCAACACCACAGTTCAAAATGATTCCAGCTTGTGCTTCTTCCAGCCCAGCATTTCTCATGATGTACTCTGCATATAAGTTAAATAATATCTCAGTGTAATACAAATTATAAAGTGACATTATGATATGTCCAAATTTTATGAGTGTTGTTCTATATATACTTTAAATCTTAACGAGTATTTTCTTTAATTAAAAATCATGTACCACAGTCCAAAAAATGTGTCAGAGGTGTAAGAGCATCTGGAAGATGTAGTTTAGATGCTCAAAAAGTGGAGTTTTCAGAATGATTTGTTTGCTTAGCAAAAAGTGAGAAAAAATTTTTTTAAGTTGGGATGAAATGTTTGCTATGATGCCAATAACCAACACATATATACAGATAAAATAATAAAGTATATCAGAGAAGATATTCATATTCAAATTACAAACATCATTTGTTGAATGTCCAAAAGTTACTAAGAACAATTTCTGTTGGATTATATATAAATTATCAGTCATAATAACAGTGTGGGGTAGGCATTGTCATAAATGGAATCAGGAATTTGGAAAAAGAAATTGGATTACTTCTGAGGACTAAACTTTTAAATTATTTTCAAGTAAAAATAGACTGCTTCATTGACCATGTGAAAGCCTTTGGCTGTGTGGATCACAACAAACTGTGGAAAATTCTTAAAGAGTTGTGAATACCAGACCACCTTGTCTGCCTCCTAAGAAACCTGTATACAGGTCAAGAAGCAACAGTTAGAACCAGACATGGGAAAATGGACTGGTTCAAAATTGGGAAAGGAATATGTCTAGGTTATATATTACCACTCTTCTTATTTAACTTATATGCAAAGTATATCATCCAAAATTCTGGAACGGATGAAGCACAAGCTGGAATCAAGACTGTTGGGAGAAATATCAATGACTTCATATATGTAGATGATATCACACTTATGGAAGAAAGCTAAGAGGAACTAAAGAGCTTCTTCATGAAGGTGAAAATGGAGAGTGAAAAAAGCTGACTTAAAACTCAACATTCAAATAACTAAGATCGTAGCATCTGGTCTCATCATTTCATGGCAAATAGATGGCAAAACAATGGAAACAGTGACAAACTTTATTTTCATGGGCTCCAAAATCACTGTGGATGGTTGCTGGAGTAATGAAATTAAAAGACACTTGCTCCTTGGAAGAAAAACTATGACAAACCTAGACAGCATATTAAAAAGCAGAGCTGTTACTTTGCTGACAAAGGTCGGTATAGTCAAAGCAATGTTTCTTTTCAGTAGACATGTGTGTATGTGAGTGCTGGACCATAAAGAAGGCTGACTGCTGATGAATTGATACTCTTGAACTGTGGTGCTGGAGAAAACTTGAGAGTCCCTTGGACTGCAAGGAGATAAAACAAATTAGGCCTAAAGGAAATGAACCCTGAATATTCATTGGAAAGACTGATGCTGAAGGTGAAGCTCCAATCCTTTGGCCACCTTATGTGAAGAGCTAACTCATTTGGAAAAGGTGCTGATGCTGGGAAAGATTGAAGGCAAGAGAAGGGGATGACAGAGAACAAGATGGTTGGATGGCCTCACCAACTCAATGGACATGAGTTTGAGCAAACCCTGGGAGATAGTGAAGGACAGGGAAGACTGGTGTGCTGTAGTCCATGGGGTCACGAAGAGTCAGACATGACTGAACACCTGAACAACAATGGCAGCAACAACAATAAAACAGGCAGAATGATGTAGAAAAAGAGAGAGAAATAGATTGTTTGCCTTGTAGATAAGGCTACAACTTGAATAAATACTTGATCATAGCTCAATAAGAAAAAGTAAAATATAAAGAGACTGGGTGGCTACTGAGTATAGAAATCAAAGATTCACACTGTATATATTGGCAGACTTCGTTGTTTTGGGGAGAGGATAACCAAAGGCCTTAATTGTAACTTTGTGCTGACAAAACCATTTTTAATACTGAGATAATCACATAGGATTTTGGCCAGTACATCTGCAACATTCCTGTCCCAGTCATAAAATTATCACTACTTTGAGGTAGATCCATCAGGTCATCTTAGAGTTATGTCATTCAATTTTCACATCACCCAATTCCCTTTTTATCAATCTCAAGATCCTTAGGACTTAGGATCATTAAAACTTAATTCTTTTTGTAAGGCTTGACCTTTCAAGGAAAGAATGGACTGCCAGTATTCCTGCTCTTGTGAAGTGTTTTTTTTTTTTTTTTTCCATTGTGAACCAATTCAGCACCATTCCTCATTTACAAATACATGCGTGTTTGTTAACAGAATTACCTTTTTGAGAGATGAGGCTACTCTTCCTATATCAAAAAACCAGGCATCTGAACCTCATACACCNTTTTTTTTTTTTTTTCTCATTGTGAACCAATTCAGCACCATTCCTCATTTACAAATACATGCGTGTTTGTTAACAGAATTACTGTTTTGAGAGATGAGGCTACTCTTCCTATATCAAAAAACCAGGCATCTGAACCTCATACACCAAACACTGCACTTTGCTGTATTTATTGGCTTGTTCCCAAGAAGGCATATGACCCAACATCCTATAACACAAGACTACTCAAGTATAAGCATACATTGTCTTGTGGCCATCATTATTCCCATTTTACAGATGAGGAATTAAGGTTTGGAGAGATTATATTCCATTTTAAAGTCATGCAGTGAGTAGTTTCACTGCAGTTTCTCCAGCAACAGTCCAGGACTTCTTTCAATTACCTAAGGAAGTTCACAAATGCTTCCAGCAAAAGTCCTAAATTCACTAAAGTTCACTAGTAATTTGGACAGTTCACCTAGTAATTGACAGTTCAACTTACCATTCATATTTGCAGAACAATGGAAGGATGTTACTTCTTTCCCCCAGTTTCTCATCAAAAAGAAACTATTTCACAAGTGATGACCGAAGTAAGTCATGGAGGGATGAATGTGGAAAGTACAGAGTTACTATGGAGATTTTAAAGGTTCTGGGTATGCCTTCTGCTTCTAGGATGCAGTTTTTATTAAAAACAAATATACTTACAGAATGATAACTTTATGAGCTATTGTCACTTAAAACTAATGTGAAATACTAATGATACTATCACCAAGTACTGTAATATTACAAGCACCTTACTTCTTTTGCTATAGCCACTTGTTTTCAACTGAGAGTGGGAAATACACTTGAAAGAAAGGAATAAACGTTGAGGACAGGTGCACTATGCAAGTTCCATTTGCACAGTTCTGTTGGAAACTGGTATTATTTACATATTTTAAAATTCTATATAGTCCCTGCTATTCAAAGAATTAACTTGGCATATTCCAAGATACAGATTGCAAGAAAAGCATCAGGGAGTTTCACAGTAACATCATCACACTGAAGCAAAGAGTACAATACATAATCTCAAATTTTCCAAAAGATTCAATGAACAAGCACTCCATCCCACAGCTTTCTAGTCAATTGAAATGTTGCTATTTGAAAACATTATAATTGAGTATCACAGTCTCTGTCTTTGAGTTAAAATGTTTCATGGCTTTAGCCCTTTTACTATACATACAAATTTGGATTTATAAACCTGTTGCTAAATTCCCAATTTATTGCCTTGTAATCCAGTTCATAATCTAGTGCTATTTTCCATCACATCTTCAGGAAAACTGGGTGTGGAGGAGCTTCTAAGATGCACCAAAGTCATGCTTTATAATAAGGATTCATCTGGACCTATCTTTTTTTCCCTGTGAAATACCTGCCTGAGATAGATTAGATGATAACTTTTAAAAACCAAGAAAGGAACAGCTACTTAAGGGAATTAATATTTATAATTAAGAACTAGCTGCTTTAAGTGGGACTAAGTGGCTATACTTATCAAATGAAAGTACCAGTGAACGATAAAGCACATCAGGTTCTTAACACATGTTTCTAAGCCTTAGTGTTTGCTCAATTTCCTCCTCCTTCAATATAATAAGATATGAAGCAAAAAACTGACAACTTATATAGAGTATGAAGCCGAATAGCATGGAGGAAAGCAGGCAAAGGAGGGGAATAGCTCCTTGGTTCTTATTTCTTTAGAAACCAAAGCTGAGAGTAATTAGTTTAAAAACTTAGATTAGTTAAAGCTGATCTAGAGAGCGGGCTATTTTAGACCCAACCTGTGGCTTTGTAGTACAATTACTATATTCAGTTCAGTTCAGTTCAGTCACTTAGTTGTGTCCGACTCTTTGTGACCCCATGAATCGCAGCACGCCAGGCCTCCCTGTTCATCACCATCTCCTGGAGTTCACTCAGACTCACGTCCATCGAGTCTGTGATGCCATCCAGCCATCTCATCCTCGGTCGTCCCCTTCTCCTCCTGCCCCCAGTCCCTCCCAGCATGAGAGTCTTTTCCAATGAGTCAACTCTTCCCATGAGATGGCCAAAGTACTGGAGTTTCAGCTTTAGCATCATTCCTTCCAAAGAAATCTCAGGGTTGATCTCCTTCAGAATGGACAGGTTGGATCTCCTTGCATTCCGAAGGACTCTCAAGAGTCTTCTCCAACACCACAGTTCAAAAGCATCAATTCTTCGGTGCTCAGCCTTCTTCACAGTCCAACCCTCACATCCATACATGACCACAGGAAAAACCATAGCCTTGACTAGGCGGACCTTAGTCGGCAAAGTAATGTCTCTGCTTTTGAATATACTATCCAGGTTGGTCATAACTTTTCTTCCAAGGAGTAAGCGTCTTTTAATTTCATGGCTGCAGTCACCATCTGCAGTGATTTTGGAGCCCAAAAAAATAAAGTCTGACACTGTTTCCACTGTTTCCCCATCTATTTCCCATGAAGTGATGGGACCGGATGCCATGATCTTCGTTTTCTGAATGTTGAGCTTTAAGCCAACTTTTTCGCTCTCCTCCTTCACTTTCATCAAGAGGCTTTTTAGCTCCTCCTCACTTTCTGCCATAAGGGTGGTGTCATCAGCATATCTGAGGTTATTGATATTTCTCCCGGCAATCTTGATTCCAGCTTGTGTTTCTTCCAGTCCAGCGTTTCTCATGATGTACTCTGCATATAAGTTAAATAAGCAGGGAGACAATATACAGCCTTGACGTACTCCTTTTCCTATTTGGAACCAGTCTGTTGTTCCATGTCCAGTTCTAACTGTTGCTTCCTGACCTGCATACAGATTTCTCAAGAGGCAGGTTAGGTGGTCTGGTATTCCCATCTCTTTCAGAATTTTCCACAGTTTATTGTGATCCACACAGTCAAAGGCTTTGGCATAGTCAATAAAGCAGAAATAGATGTTTTTCTGGAACTCTCTTGCTTTTTCCATGATCCAGCGGATGTTGGCAATTTGATCTCTGGTTCCTCTGCCTGTTCTAAAACCAGCTTGAACATCAGGGAGTTCACGGTTCACATATTGCTGAAGCCTGGCTTGGAGAATTTTGAGCATTACTTTACTAGCGTGTGAGATGAGTGCAATTGTGCGGTAGTTTGAGCATTCTTTGGCATTGCCTTTCTTTGGAATTGGAATGAAAACTGACCTTTTCCAGTCCTGTGGCCACTGCTGAGTTTTCCAAATTTGCTGGCATATTGAGTGCAGCACTTTCACAGCATCATCTTCCAGGATTTGAAACAGCTCAACGGGAATTCCATCACCTCCACTAGCTTTGTTCTTAGTGATGCTTTCTAAGGCCCACTTGACTTCACATTCCAAGATGTCTGGCTCTAGATTAGTGATCACATCCTCATGATTATCTGGGTCGTGAAGATCTTTTCTGTACAGTTCTTCTGTGTATTCTTGCCACCTCTTCTTAATATCTTCTGCTTCTGTTAGGTCCATACCATTTCTATCCTTTATCGAGCCCATCTTTGCATGAAATGTTCCCTTGGTATCTCCAATTCTCTTGAAGAGATCTCTAGTCTTTCCCATTCTGTTGTTTTCCTCTATCTCTTTGCATTGATTGCTGAAGAAGGCTTTCTTATCTCTTCTTGCTATTCTTTGGAACTCTGCATTCAGATGCTTATATCTTTTCTTTTCTCCTTTGCTTTTCGCCTCTCTTCTTTTCAGTGCTATTTGTAAGGCTTCTCCAGACAGCCATTTTGCTTTTTTGCATTTCTTTTCCATGGGGATGGTCTTGATCCCTGTCTCCTGTACAATGTCACGAACCTCATTCCATAGTTCATCAGGAACTCTGTCTATCAGATCTAGGCCCTTAAATCTATTTCTCACTTCCACTGTATAATCATAAGGGATTTGATTTAGGTCATACCTGAATGGTCTAGCGGTTTTCCCTACTTTCTTCAATTTAAGTCTGAATTTGGAAATAAGGAGTTCATGATCTGAGCCACAGTCAGCTCCTGGTCTTGTTTTTGTTGACTGTATAGAGCTTCTCCATCTTTGGCTGCAAAGAATATAATCAATCTGATTTCGGTGTTGACCATCTGGTGATGTCCATGTGTAGAGTCTTCTCTTGTGTTGCTGGAAGAGGGTGTTTGCTATGACCAGTGCATTTTCTTGGCAAAACTCTATTAGTCTTTGCCCTGCTTCATTCCGCATTCCAAGGCCAAATTTGCCTGTTACTCCAGGTGTTTCTTGACTTCCTACTTTAGCATTCCAGTCCCCTATAATGAAAAGGACATCTTTTTTGGGTGTTAGTTCTAAAAGGTCTTGTAGGTCTTCATAAAACCGTTCAACTTCAGCTTCTTCAGCATTACTGGTTGGGGCATAGACTTGGATAACTGTGATATTGAATGGTTTGCCTTGGAAACGAACAGAGATCATTCTGTCGTTTTTGAGATTGCATCCAAGTACTGCATTTCGGACTCTTTTGTTGACCATGATGGCTACTCCATTTCTTCTGAGGGATTCCTGCCCGCAGTAGTAGATATAATGGTCATCTGAGTTAAATTCACCCATTCCAGTCCATTTTAGTTCGCTGATTCTTAGAATGTTGATGATCATTCTTGCTGTCTCCTCTTTGACCACTTCCAATTTGCCTTGATTCATGGACCTAACATTCCAGGTTGCTATGCAATATTGCTCTTTACAGCATCGGACCTTGCTTCTATTGCCAGTCACATCCACAACTGGGTGTTGCTTCTGCTCTGGCTCCATCCCTTCCTTCTTTCTGGAGTTATTTCTCCACTGATCTTCAGTAGCATATTGGGCACCTACTGACCTGGGGAGTTCATCTTTCAGTGTCCTACCTTTTTGCCTTTTCATACTGTTCATGGGGTTCTCGAGGCAAGAATACTGAAGTGGCTTGCCATTACCTTCTCCAGTGGACCAAGTTCTTAATTATTATATTAAGAGTATGATTAAAAGCAGCAGCTTTGGAGCCAGACTGAGTTCAAGAATCTTGCTTCATTGTATTAGCTTTCTGTAATCATAGGGAAGTTATTTGACCTTTCTGATCCTCAGTTTTCCAAATATGAAATTAAAGCTAAGAATAAGCCCCATAGAAATTTATGAGAATTAACTTAAATAATGTATGCAAAATACCTAGCATTGCAAGCAGACAAAAATTGCAGTTATTGCATTATCATGATTAAGTTTCTCCTGCTTGGTGAAGTCCATAAAGAATCCAGGAGGCAATGTGCTTTATTTTCTAATACCTGAAGCTCTTTTTCTAGCTTGCATTTCACTCCAACCCTTGTAAAAATTCATTTCCCAAAGAAACTTAAGAAGAGAATTTTTGGTTAAACTAAATTGAAAATATTCAATATTTTAATAAATACTTTTTAGTAAGACTAACTCAGCCTTCATTTCATTCTTTTTTTCTTATTCTTCCTTCAGGAAAAATGAAAGATGGGGATCACAGTAATTTAAAATAAGGTCCACATAGAAATGGATAAATCATGGAAGGATTCAATGAAGAAAAAAAAGATTCAGACTTGCCAGGTGCAACCCAGGAAGGGCAGCTTTCTCATTGTTCCTACCTCTTGTGGAGTCTCAGGACAAGCTAGAGTTTAAATCCCACACTGGAAGACTCAAGGCTTGCTATCCTTTCAGTGCCATGTGTCTGTGGGGATATTTTAAATGTAAGCAGCAGGAGAGTTGTTATACCAACTGCTGTCATCCAAATAAAACTTCAGCTATCTGCATCACTGATACCAGCTGTTTCTATTAAGGAAAAATGTGTAATCATTTTCTTGTAAGGATTCTTGCCTGAATTTGTGAATCTGATGTGTCAATTATGTCTCAACTCAATCTAGTTGATCCCAATCACAGCCATTAGAAAACACAACAACAAGAAATATACAGAGTCAGGTCTGAGTTTGGTTTAATTCGACCTTTCTCAAGAAACCTTTAGGCACAGCCTGAGGAAGCCTGAAGGTGTTTTGTAAAATTCACTGTACCAAAAGCTGATCAATCAAAGCATATTTAAGAAGTACTGATAGGCCCTGAGGGGGAGAAATGGTTTACTGGAAGACTCTCTGTGTGAAAGTTATAATTTATTTCTCTTTTTCTATTGTTTGCAAACAAATATACCACATTACTGGTGGCAAATACTCAGCCTGGCCAAGAGAGCCATTTTAAACCCACTTCTGAAATTGAAAACTGATAGTATAAAAGAAACTGATCATGACTTAGAAAGATATTTCTATGTTGAAACTGATTTCCAGTCCAGCTCTGGTTGCTTGAATCTGCCCCACACAAGAGCGACTTCCTTACACCTCTAGTCATCCCCTTCTTCCTCCAGCACTCAACAGGAGCTGAATCCCCTACCCCAACACCACGGGATCTGGAAGTTCAGGGACTTGAGGGCTGTGAAGAGCTGAGACCATAGCACCAAATCCAAAGAGGAAGAAAATCTAGGAACCCAAATATATTGCTGCAGCCATTCTTGGAAATCTAAGCACAGCCTTTTTTGATGTTTGTTAAGAGTTTTGATCAGTAGGAACAAGCGGGTAAGCTCATATAAAGCCGGAGAGTTTCTTTTTTCTACCCCCCTTCAATTTAGTAATTCTTTTTAAGAGTGGGAGTTTCTTTTTGATATTGAATAACTTCCCAAACTTCTACCTATATCTGCCACTTAATGATATTAAAAAAAAAAATTGAAAGACTACTATGTATTCATAATGACAAATGTAGTCACATATCTCTTGTTTTATTCAATTATCCAATGAATTCTCATAGACTTCTATTAGCAAACCTCTCCTGAATCCTATAAAATAGTGCTGGGGCTCATTTGAAAAAGATACCAATTTCTTTTTCTAAACACCAGGTGGAAAGAGAACTGTAAAATCATATCAGTTCTCTGGCCTTAGAGAAGAGTAGGATCTATCAGAAAGATAGAAAGGATGGTAGAAAATGTGGAAAATCTGAAGAGTATTTTTTTATTATTATTAATCTAGGGTCACCACAGTGAATCACCATCCTAGGGTGGTCATTCCTTTATAGTCCCAAGGCCACCAGTGGAGTATCTGTTTCCTGTCCCCAAAGAGCTATACTAGTCAAAGGAGTAACAAAAACAAACATGAGAGAGAGGAATTAAGTGCTATTCTCAGTTCTTATAGAAAGTTTAATAGAGATTGGAGAAAAGTATTTTGTTACTTTTCTCTCCTATAATTTGTTGTTTCCCTCAGTTATTTCTCCTCCTTACAAGATTTCCAGTATTTTACAGAATAAGGTAGCATTCTATCTGAAAGCATTCAGCAAGTGTGGGAAGCTCTCTTTCAATCTAGGAGGTGACAATTTAACAAATGGATCCTCACACAAACTATAAGCATGATAGAGAATGATTGACAACTATGCCAACATTTCAAAAGCAACTAAGAGTTTTAAAGAATGCAGTAGCCAAGGCCAAGACCAGAGTTTCTTATCAGCCTTGAAGAATGTGGTTTATGTCAGTAATATAAAATATTTGTCATTTTAATATAACTCTTACAAAGATTTTTAAACAAGTCATAAAATAAACATACCAGAAGGAGGGGCCCAGAAGAAACACGTTTTAAGATAACAACAATGGAATCAAAACACATTATCACCAGATAATTGTCTCCTACTGTTTGATAAAGGAGTCAGCTTCTAAGGGCAAAACAAATACAGAGGCACAACAAAGATGTTTGGTTTAGAAGTGGAAGACATTGATCTTAGGACACATTTCTATTACAATGGTATAATTTCTGTTACAGTCAGGCCAGGCTGAACTTACAATTATTCTGTCTAACTTCAGACATAGTCAGGGGAAGGAAAGTCACTCTGTGTATCTTAACATATTTATCACCTGTCTACAGACCTAGTGAAGTCCTCCCCTCTCCCCTTCTCATTATCCTTTGTTTCAGTTCAATGGCAATCCACTCCAGTACTATTGCCTGGAAAATCTCATGGACAGAGAAGCTGGTAGGCTACAGTCCACGGGGTCGCAAAGAGTCGGACACGACTGAGCGACTTCACGTTCACGTTCAGTCACTCAATCATGTCTGAATCTTTCTGACTCCATAAACTGCAGCATGCCAGGCCTCCCTGTCCATCACCAACTCCTGGAGTTTACCCAAATTCATATCCATTGAGTTGGTGATACCATCCAACCATCTCATACTCTGTCATCCCCTTCTCTTTCTGCCCTCAATCTTTCCCAGCATCAGAGTCTTCTCAAATGAGTCTGCTCTTTGCATCAGGTGGCCAAATATTGGAGTTTCAGCTTCAACATCAATCCTTCCAATGAACATCCAGGACTGATCTCCTTTAGGATGGACTGGTTGGATCTCATTGCAGTCCAAGGGACTCTCAAGAGTCTTCTCCAACACCACAGTTCAAAAGCATCAATTCTTTGGTGCTCAGCTTTCTTTACAGTCCAACTCTCACATCCATACATGACTACTGGAAAAAAACAGCCTTGACTAAATGGACCTTGTTGACAAAGTAATGTCTCTGCTTTTAATATGCTATCTAGGTTGGTCATAACTTTCCTTCCAAGGAGCAAGTGTCTTTTAATTTCATGACTGCAATCATCATTTGCAGTGATTTTGGAGCCCCCCAAAATAAAGCCTGACACTGTTTCCACTGTTTCCCCATCGATTTCCCATGAAGTGATGGGACCATGATCTCAAGTTTTCTGAATGTTGAGCTTTAAGACAACTTTTTTCACTCTCTTCTTTCACTTTCATCAAGAAGTTCTTTAGTTCTTCTTTACTTTCTGCCATAAGGGTGGTGTCATCAGCATATCTGAGGTTATTGATATTTCTCCCAGCAATCTTGATTCCAGTGTGTGCTTCCTCCAGCCCAGCGTTTCTCATGATGTACTCTGCATAGAAGTTAAATGAGCAGAGGGACAATATACAGCCTTGAGGTACTCCTTTTCCTATTTGGAACCAGTCTGTTGTTCCATGTCCAGTTCTAACTGTTGCTTCCTGACCTGCATACAGGTCAGGTGGTCTGGTATTCCCATCT
>SJYX01004672.1:218528-236585 GCA_006410675.1 Oreotragus oreotragus
ACTCTGCATATAAGTTAAATAAGCAGGGTGACAATATACAGGCTTGACGTACTCCTTTTCCTATTTGGAACCAGTCTGTTGTTCCATGTCCAGTTCTAACTGTTGCTTCCTGACCTGCATACAGGTCAGGTGGTCTGGTATTCCCATCTTTTTACAGAATTTTCTGCAGAAGCGGCAGCTGTGCTTTGTGGCACAGGAACAGCCAAGAGGAGATACCCCACGTCCAAGGTAAGAGAAACCTAAGTAAGATGTTAGGCACTAAGAAAAGGCATCAGAGGGCAGACAGATTGAAACCACAATCACAGACAACTAGTCAGTCTGATCACATGGACCACAGCCTTGTCTAACTCAGTGAAACTAAGCCATACCATGTGGAGCCACCCAATATGGATGGGTCATGGTGGAGAGGTCTGACAGAATGTGGTCCACTGGAGAAAGGAATGGCAAACCACTTCAGGATTCTTGCCTTGAGAACCCCATGAACAGTATGAAAAGGCAAAAAGGTAGGACACTGAAAGATGAACTACCCAGGTCAGTAGGTGCCCAATATGCTACTGAAGATGAGTAGAGAAATAACTCCAGAAAGAATGAAGGATGGAGCCAAAGCAGAAGCAACACCCAGTTGTGGATGTGACTGGCAATAGAAGCAAGGTCCGATGCTGTAAAGAACAATGTTGCATAGCAACCTGGAATGTTAGGTCCATGATCAAGGCTAAGAATCAAGAGATAAGAAAGCCTTACTCAGTGATCAATGCAAAGAAACAGAGGAAAACAATAGAAGGGGAAAGACTAGAGATCTCATTAAGAAAATTAGAGATACCAAGGGAACATTTCATACAAAGATGGGCTTGATAAAGGACAGAAATGGTATGGACCTAACAGAAGCAGAAGATATTAAGAAGAGGTGGCAAGAATACACAGAAGAACCATACAAAAATGATCTTCACGACCCAGATAATCACAATGATGTGATCACTCACCTAGAGCCAGACATCCTGGAATGTGAAGTCAAGTGGGCCTTAGGAAACATCACTACGAACAAACCTAGTGGAGGTGATGGAATTCTAGTTGAGCTATTTCAAATCCTGAAAGATGATGCTGTGAAAATGCTGCACTCAATATGCAAGCGAATTTGGAAAACTCAGCAGTGGCCACAGGACTAGAAAAGGTCAGTTTTCATTCCAATCCTAAAGAAAGGCAATGCCAAAGAATGTTCAAACTACTACACAACTGCACTCATCTCACATGCTAGTAAAGTAATGCTCAAAATTCTGCAAGCCAGGCTTCAGCTTTATGTGAACCATGAACTTCCAGATGTTCAAGCTGGTTTTAGAAAAGGCAGAGGAACCAGAAATCAAATTGCCAACATCCGGTGGATCATTGAAAAGCAAGAGAGTTCCAGAAAAACATCTATTTCTGCTTTATCCCTCACTAGTACCTGCCAATGGCACTCCACTCTAGTACTCTTGCCTGAAAAACCCCATGGACAAAGGAGCCTGGTGGGCTGCAGTCCATGGGGTCGCTAAGTCAGACACGACTGAGTGAATTCACTTTCACTTTTCACTTTCATGCATTGGAGAAGGAAATGGCAACCCACTCCAGTGTTCTTGCCTGGAGAATTCCAGGGACAGGAGAGCTTGGTGGGCTGCCGTCTATGGGGTCACACAGAGTCGGACACAACTAAAGCAACTCGGCAGCAGCAGTACCTGCCAAAACGTGGTCTGCACCACAGTAAGACTAAAGCAAAAAGAACCTGGGGCAATATGTGTAGGAGATGTGTGAGAGGTGGGATCATGATAAGAATTATTATTTTTCACCACAGCATTTTGAAAACTCACATTCAAAACTGAGATCCTGTACCTATCTCTTCAGCAGAGCTCAGGACTTGCTTGGAGATGTCATTAAAAGTGACTAAAAGCCATCTTCAATTACATTTGCAGTATGGAAGTGGCCTGGTCTGTGTTGTTGGGATTTAGGAATAAAACAATGTACAATTTAGGGACTTTCATAGGATTTCCCAGGTGGTGCTAGTAGTAAAGATCCCATCTGCCAATGAAAGAAACAGAGATGTGGGTTTGATTCCTGGATTGGGAAGATCATCTGGAGGAGGGCATAGCAACCTACTCCAGTATTCTTGCTTGGAGAATCCCATGGACAGAGGAGCCTGGCAGGGTACAGTCCAGAAGGTCACAAAGAATCGGACATGTCTGAAGTGATTTGGCATGCATACAATACTGGTAGTCCAGTATACTCTGCACTCTCAATGCAGGGTGCCTGGGTTCCGATCCAAGGATCTAGATCCCACATGCCTCAGCTAATTCACAATACAGCTAAATAAATTATTTTTTAAAAATAATCTATGACTTAAACCTTGGACACTGGAATTACATTCTTGCTCTAATATTAAAATGGCTCTCTCCTCTTCTTATTCCCATGATTTACGCAATGTCATGATGGAGATGCCACTCCTCTCTTTCAACCAAACATCACTCAAGCCCTGGCACCAAGTTATACCTTCAGAATTCTAATTCTTATAATCAGAGCCAATCTGAAGAGTGGGCATATGGCATCATTGAAAGACGGCTAAAAGAATTAACCAGATAAGATACCTCCCCCAGTCTAATACTATCACTGCCTGGCATGCTTTTGCATATATTTTATTCTCTCCTACTGTGTGACCACCACTGGGCCTTCCAAATCATCCAATCTTTCAACGGTTATCAGGGAGTAAGTAGATATCTGTGATCAGCATGATCACGGGCTAAGCATTGTAAAAGACAGCTATGATATGAGGATGAATGAGGCAAGATTCAGACAAAGAGAAGCTCTCCATCAAGGAAGAGAAACAAACAAATTAAAAATTATGAAAAGTGCCACAGCACCACTCTCCTACAGAGTACTGAATTAAATTTAAGTCCCTTGGATTGGTGATTAGATCTTAATGATGGTGACCTTAAAAAGCAGTTTCAGGAGAAAAGATAAAGCCAGATTACACTGTAGTAATCTGGAAGTTAGCAGAAGAGACAAGGACTTGTTCTATTGAAAATTTTGTATAAAAACTGATAAACACTGTATGGTACTAGTGGGAACTCAAGGGTCAAGAGACAATTTATTTGCTTCAAGGATGGGAGATTGGTGATCATATTTTTGGGCTATTTTATCATGAAGAAACTTTATGCCTTGAATCTTAGAAGTTTTTTCTTTCCTTTTTTTTTTTTTTTAAGTTTTGAAGTTAACTTTTAAAATGAAAATACTACTGAGAAGAGTAGGCTCTTAGTAAAATCTGTCAGTTGTCAGTTAACACCTTAGCGGGGCACAGGATGCTGCAGGGTGCCAGGAGCAGACAGGAGAAGCGCTGCTCCTGACGAGGCGGGAGAGCACCCAGGATCCGTGTCTTCACAGTCGCGCCTGGGAGTCAGCCAGAGAATCCCAGCTGGTCCTGCTTTCACAAACAATCCTCATTCTCGCTCAGTAGCCCCGAATACAAGAACACAAACAGGGCTCCAATTAATGCTTTTGCAAATTGCTCTTCCTTGCTGGGATGAGTTTTTAAGCAAATGAGGATATAGATTATAGAAGCAAACTGGAGATTACATAAGTATAATTTTTATTACTTCAGATAGTGCCAAAACAATGCATGCTTATTAAAAGAACATAATCGGTGAAATTAAAATGGAGGCCAACTTCATTCCTTCTGTAGTCCATGAGCTCCCAGTTGTAATCACAAGTACCAGCATGGTGAATGACTTTCTACATTTGTACACTTAAATCCGTATTTGTACATGTAACATGTATATGTCATCTTGTTGCCTGACCCTCTTGCCAAGCACCTGGCCCTTTCCCTGGTCTAATTTACATGCACCTGGAGGAATCTGATTTGAAACGTCTCACTTGTTCTTAATAATAACTACTAACATTTACTAAGTGCTCACTATATTCCAGTTATGATACTAAGCACTTATTCATTTTTTTAGTTCTATAAATACTAATTACTTTCAGGCATCCTAATAAATAGGAAAAATCACAAATAAAGCAAAATTTTCATAATTAATCCTCCTAATCCTATCTTTAACTCTTTCTCTGACATAACCATTGTTGACAGTTAGGTGGGTGTCCTTCTAGCCATTTAAAAATTTTGTATACACATTTATACGTCCATGTGCATGTATATTAAGTCACTTCAGTTGTGTCCAACTCTTTGCAACCCCATCAACTGTAACGTGCCAGGCTCCTGTGTCCATGGAATTTTCCAGGCAAGAATACTGGAGTGGGTTGCCATTTACTTCTACTGGGGATCTTCCTGAATGAGGAGTCAAACCTACACCTCTTATATCGCCTATATTTCATGCGATTTCTTTACCACTGGGCCACCTGGAAAGCCTTACATGTCCACACAAGAATGTAATTTGTTGACTTTTTTTTGGTAACTTTTATCATTCTATAGATATTGTTCAGAACTCCCATTTCCCATTTTGGTCATGCATATCTTTCCATTTCAAACCATGTAAAAATAATTCATTCTTTTAAACATTAGCGTAGAAGGCATGCTAATCCATTTTATGCTTTTATCACAGATTAACCAGTCATTATTTTACTGGCAGGCATTGAGATTGATTCTAATTTTTCACTATAACAAAGATGGCATAATAAAAAGCTCATATGGTTCCTTTGAACACACATGTCAGTGTTTCCTTCAGTTATGAGAAGGAAAGTTGCAGGTCAAAGAACAGAGAAGACATGTGACATCCAGTCCTATCTCCCTCAATGGCAGTAGCCTCATATTCCATTCAAGCTCTTCTGGTACTGGGGCAGTAGGCTTCAGTAGAAGTGGAGCTTAGGACTTGGCTAAAGCAATGAGTACATCTAAACCTCTGATCACAACAATGATGCAATTATAAGATGGCATATGTCTTAAAACTGTCCAACCCAAATGAAACTCAGGGATTCTAATGGGAATTCTGAGATACTTATTGTACATATACAGGAGATAAAGGAGCCCTGGGAGATGTTGGATTTCAACTGTATTCGTTTTCCAGGGTTACTGTAACAAAGTAACGATTGGGTGACTTAAACAACAGAAATTTATTTTCTCATAGTTCTGGAAGCTAGAAGCACAAGACGAAGGTCTCTTTAGTGTTGATTCCTTCTAAGAGCCTTGTAAGAAGGTCTGTTCAAAGCCTTTCTCCTTGGCTTATTGATGGCCAGCTTCTCTCTGAGTCTTTACATTGTCTTCCCTCTGTGTGTGCTATGTTCAAATTCCCTCTTCTTATAAATATACTATTTACATCAGGTTAGGGCACAGCCTGAGGACCTAATTTAAATTAATTCTTCAAAATCCAGTCCCCAAATACTGTTTTATTCTGAGATACTGGGCATTAGGACTTCAACATATGAATTTTTAGCACATGATTCAGCTCTCATAGCACCATCTCAGTATCACAGGGGGAGGCAACTACAGGACAGAAGGGAGAACTGAGAGACAGTAGGAAATAGGTGCTTACTGATCCAGCTTCACTCAAAGCTGAGTTCCTTCCAAGTGAATTTTTCAGCTGGAAGAGTTAATAATTTGCTTAAGTTGAATAAGCAAGCTTAAAGAGGATTTGGATCCTGTAACAAAGGAATTAGGCTTTTTTTTTTTTTTTCCAACATGCTTAAGATTGAAAGGCTGCTCAGTTAGCCTGCTTAGTAGTAGGAGGAGTTCAGCCACTCAGTCGTGTCCAACTCTTTGTGACCCCATGAGCTGCAACACGCCACGCCTCCCTGTCCATCACCAACTCCCGGAGCTTACCCAAACTCATGTCCATTAAGTCTGTGATGCCATCCAACCATCTCATCCTCTGTTGTCCCCTTCTCCTCCTGCCCTCAATCTTTCCCAGCATCAGGGTCTTTTCAAATGAGTCAGCTCTTCGCACCAGGTGGCCAAAGTATTGGAGTTTGAGCTTCAGCATCAGTCCTTCCAGTGAACACCCAGGACTAATCTCCTTTAGAATGGACTAGTTGGATTTCCTTGTAGTACAAGGGGCTTTCAAGAGTCTTCTCCAACACCACAGTTCAAAAGCATCAATTCTTTGGCACTCAGCTTTCTTCACAGTCCAACCCTCACATCCATACATGACCACTGGAAAAACCATAGCCTTGACTAGATGGACCTTTGTAGGCAGAGTAATATCTCTGCTTTTTAATATGCTGTCTAGGTAGTAGGCATTTAAAACATATTTTCTCATCAACCATATGTAAAAATTCTCAGTTCCTTTCACTGTCATCAATTACAAACTTGTTTGAAAATTGCCATTGTTATGAAAAATAGTATCTTACTGTCATTGTTGTTGTTATCTGATTGCTAAGTTGAGCATCTTAGCTTTTGTTTATTGATCATTTCAATTCTTCTGTGAACTGTCAGTTTTAATCTTTCCCAGTAACTTTATTTAGCTCTTGAGTAATGATAGTATTTATTGTGAAGTGCTATAGAGAAAGTGAAAGTCGATCAGTCATGTCTGACTTTTTTGAAACCTCATGGACTACACAGTCCATGGAATTCTTCAGGCCAGAATACTGGAGAGGGTAGCCTACTCCAGGGGATCTTCCCAACCCAGAGATCAAACCCAGGTCTCCCGCAATGCAGGCATATTCTTTACCAGCTGAGCCACAAGGGAAGCCCTTACAAATAGCTGTGAAAAGAATAGAAGCAAAAAGCAAAGGAGAAAAGGAAAGATATACCCATTTGAATGCAGAATTCCAAAGAATGGCAAGGAGAGTTAAGAAAGCCTTCCTCAGCAATCAATGCAAAGAAACAGAGGAAAACAACAGAATGGGAAAGACTAGAGATCTCTTCAAGAAAATTAGAGAAACCAAGGGAACATTTCATGCAAAGATGGGCTTGATAAAGGACAGAAATGGTATGGACCTAACAGAAGCAGAGGATATTAAGAAGAGGTGGCAAGAATACATAGAAGAACCATACAAAAAAATCTTCATGACCAAGATAATCACGATGGTGTGATCACTCACCTAGAGCCAGACATCCTGGAATGTGAAGTCAAGTGGGCCTTAGAAAGCATCACTACGAACAAAGCTAGTGGAGGTGATGAATTCCAGTTGAGCTCTTTCAAATCCTGAAAGATGATGCTGTGAAAGTAAAAAAAAAAAAACTAGGCTCTGGTCTAATTGCAGTTGGTATTAAGGGACTAGTGGAGATCTGATAGCACACTTGGGAAGGGCATGGTTCATGGCTCACATTAGGGAAAAATGATAAGGATTTTACTTTACTTCAAAGTAAAGGACTTTGAAGGACAAAGAGAAAGGGAAGGTTATCTTCAACAATATATTAAAAAATATTAAAGAATAGGAAGATTGAGGGCCTGAGTATCCATTAAATATAAGGAATAGTGGAGCTAGGAAAACATTGGTACGATTTATGACAGAGAATGTTTTGCCTGAGTTCTCTTGTGGGAGTTCTATGGTGTCATATCTTATACTTACATCTGTAAGCCATTTAGAGTATATTTCTGTGTAGAATGTGAGGGTGTGTTCTAACTTCATTGATCTACACATGGCTGTTCATCCTTCCCAATACCACTTATTGAAGACACTATCTTTTTTCCGTTGTATATTCCTGCCTCCTTTGTCAAAAATGAATTGACTGTGAATGTGGGGGTTTATTTTGGGCTCTCGGTTCTGTTCCTTTGATCCATGTGTCTGTTTTTGTGCCAGTACCACGCTGTTTTGATTACTGTGGCTTTATATTATTGCCTGAAGTCTGGGAGGATTATGCCTCCTTCTTTGTTCTTCATCCTTAGGATTGCTTTGTCAATTCTTTTATGGGTCTTTAATGGTTCCATATAAATTTTAGGGTTATTTGTTTTAGTTGTGTGAAAAAAAAGTCATCAGTCCTTTGATAGGGGTCACGTTAAATCTATAGCTTGTTTTGAGTAGTATGGCCATTTTAACAATATTAACTCATCCAATCCAAGAGCGTTCTGTTGCCTTTAATTTTTCATATGTTTCCTTTAATATTTTCTCAGCATATGTCTTTCCGTTATACACATGTATCCATTCTTTTGTTTATTACTTTCCATTATGATTTATCACAGGATGTTGAATATAGTCCCCTGTGCTATACAGTAGCAATTTGTTTGTATTTGTTTCATATATAGTGGTTTGTATCTGCTAATCCCAAACTCCTCATTTATCCCCATCACCCCCTTTCTTCTTTGGTAACCATAAGTTTGTTTTCTGTGTTAGACAGATTCTTGCTCACATAGTCAAGATAGCTAGGCAGCCCCAGCATATGTCCTCTCGGGTCCAAGTCCAGTGGAAAAAAGGTCTACTCCTGTTCTAACATCTTAACAAAAGGTTCCTCCTGCCCCATGGGCTCTGATGGATTCACGTGCCCAACACGGCGCCAATCCTAAGGCTGCTGTGGGAGAATGAACAGAGAAGCCCTACGTAAACCACATGGCATGAATGTCATCCATTCCTGCTTCAGGTAAACACATTCAGACCAGAGTATTAGAGGGGCAGCTGCTGGGCTGATCCTTGCACTCTCTGGCCTGACTAGCTCCAGGTCATCCAGCATACACATATACACATTTCATCAGGTGTCCTTCCCACATGCTGCCAGAAATCAGATGTGTACAGTGGAGTGTGCATATGTGAACAGAAGCCAAGGGAAGGTGGTAGTATTTTCATTGTTTTGTGACTTAGTTTTATTAATAAATTTTTTTGCTTTCTTTGTGTTTTTAACTAACTTCTGGCTTTCCCCTTAACATCTTATTATAAGAAGAAATGAGATGAATTATATTTGTAAAAGAATATCAGTTGTTTGAGAAATTTCATCTGTGCCCCTGACAACCACTGACCTACAGTGGGGAAAATGATAGTGAAGAAATCTGATCAACCTTTCCATGGAAGTCTTCATTGCAGTAGCTGTAAAAACAGGTAATCTCAAAGGTAAAAGTCGATGATGTAGGTAATGCAGTCTGAATTTAAAGTTGCTTATTTGTATGTGTGTACATATATATGTACAAATATATGCACATATTCATATACATATATTATACTGTGAAGTATTGTCATCAAGCAGGATATTTTTATCTAAAAATTACCTTCAATACCCATGTTAAAGCCAATTTTCTATGCATTACTTTCAATTAAAAGATGCTTACACCTTGGAAGAAAAGTTATGACCAACCTAGATAGCATATTAAAATGCAGAGACATTACTTTGCCAACAAAGGTCCTTCTAGTCAAGGCTATGGTTTTTCCAGTAGTCATGTATGGATGTGAGAGTTGCACCTTGAAGAAAGCTGAGTGCCGAAGAATTGATGCTTTTGAGCTGTGATGTTGGAGAAGACTCTTGAGAGTCCCTTGGACTGCAAGGAGATCCAACCAGTCCATTCTAAAGGAGATCAGTCCTGGGTGTTCTTTGGAAGGAATGATGCTAACGCTGAAACTCCAGTACTTTGGCCACCTCATACGAAGAGTTGACTCATTGGAAAAGACTCTGATGCTGGAGGGATTGAGGGCAGGAGGAGGAGGGGACGACAGAGGATGAGATGGCTGGATGGCATTACTGACTCGATGGATGTGAGTTTGAGTGAACTCCAGGAGTTGGTGATGGACAGGGAGGCCTGGTGTGCTGCAATTCATGAGGTCGCAAAGAGTCGGACACGACTTAACGACTGAAATAAACTGAACTTAGCGACTGAAATAAACTGAACTTTCAATTTAATACTTGTCTAAACTTCGCATATGNTTAAAGGAGACCAGTCCTGGGTGTTCATTGGAAGGACTGATGCTGAGGCTGAAACTCCAATACTTTGGCTACCTCATGTGAAGAGTTGACTCATTGGAAAAGACTTTGATGCTGGGAGGGATTGGGGGCAGGAGGAGAAGAGGACAACAGAGGATGAGATGGCTGGATGGTGTCACCGACTCGATGGACATGAGTTTGGGTGAACTCCGGGAGATGGTGATGGACAGGGAGGCCTGCTGTGCTGCGATTCATGGGATCACAAAGAGTCAGACACGACTGAGCGACTGAACTAAACTGATAGAGAAAGTACATATAAACAAATATTTTCTGCTCTCTTATTACTGTTTTTAAACTCTATTTATGATGTTTTATGTTATTAAACATTTTAATAAATATTCGTTTTTAGTTGATTAAAATGTTCAGGCTTTTCTTTGCAGGGTCTGAGTTCTGCATCTTCCTTAGTGTTTCCATTCCAAGATTACAAAAACAGTATATAATTTCATATCTATGATACCTTCTTGTTAGTTTTCCTTATATTTATATCCTTAGTATATTTGGACAAGATTGTTGTTAAAGTTATGATACAGAAAATTTACTTATTGTTCCAATGGATTGCCAATTGTCCCTAAGTCTATAGTAAGTAATATTTGTCTCTAGATTTTAGTCATCTCCTTTGTCATATACTAATAACATATTGGAGAAGGAGATGGCAACCTGACCGAGGAGCCTGATGGGTGTACAGTCCATGGGGTTGCTGAGTCGGACACAACTGAGCGACTGACACACACACACATGCACGCAACGGCATATTTATAGAGTCTGTTTCTGGAAAATCAGTTCTGTTCCATTGATTTGCAGTGCTTATTTCTCTACCAAATCTCATTGTTTCAACTGACAGAACTATATAATACAGTAAACTATTATTTAAATATAATAAGGTAAATCATAATATGTTTAGAAGTAAAATCTTGCCTATTGTTACTCCTTTAATTTTTTTTTTTTGCATAGTATTTTCCATTTACTGGGAATCAGTTATTCTGGTTTCCTAAACATCTAAAATGGGGTTATTTCAGCTTTCACCTAAGACATAGAGGTTATAGGAAATCATGCCCACACTTGCAATGAAAAAGAGCCAGGTTAATTTTAAGTTGATTAATCTTATTGAACCCATCAAAGGGCTGCTGCTGCTGCTGCTAAGTCACTTCAGTCGTGTCCAACTCTCTGCAAGAAATAAAAACTTGCACGTATAAAAAACTATATAAATATTAACAGGAATTTGATTCATAAACACCAAAGAGTGAAGTGAAGTCACTCTTTGCAACTCCATGGACTATAGCCCACCAGGCTCCTCCATCCATGGAATTTTCCAGGCAAGAATACTGGAGTGGGTTACCATTTTATCTCCAGGGGATCTTCCCAACCCAGTGATTGAACCAGGGCCTCCCGCATTGCAGGCAGACGCTTTACCATCTGAGCCACCAGGGAAGCCCCAAACACCAAAAACTGGGGCGGGGGGACACCTCTTTCAATGGTGCATAAACAACTGGTAGAATATTCATGCAACAGACTATTGTGTGCATGCATGCTAAGTCGCTCCAGTCTTGTCTGGCTCTTTGAGACCCTGTGGACTGTAGCCCACCAGGCTCCTCTGTCCATGGGGATTCTCCAGGCAGAAATACTGGAGTGGGCTGTCATTCCCTTCTCCAGGGATAACAGACTATTACACAATAGTAAAAACAGTAGCAAACTATTAATTCACCCAACCTACTCAATCATCAATACCTTTTACTGAGTTACAGAACTCAAACCAAAAAGGCAGCATAGTACATGATTCCATTCATGTGTCACTCTGGAAAAGGCAGATATAGTAGCTCAGGTGGGGGCTGGGGAGAAGGGTGTATGCACAAGGAAATCTTGGGGAAACTGTGATGGTAGATACATGATTTTGTGCATTTTTCAGAGAACTATAAACCTCAAAGTGTGAAACTCACTGCACATGAAGTTTTAAAAATTAAGTCAATCATACATAATGTGTGTGGGAGGGAGGAGAAAGATGGAGTGAAAACTGTAAAAAATGTATCTAACTGCATTACAAATAAATCACACAATAATATTAAAATAAATGAGAAGAAAAAGATGATTAAGTAACTTTATAAAATGGTATTGAATACAATAAAGCTGAAGATGAAAAAACTGTACTCAAATACTGCACTGTACTTGTTAAATTGCTTTTTATGAGGATATGCATTAGAAATCCTACTTTGTTGGTATACCTTAGGTGAACAAATAAGTAAAGGTACTGTAGATAACCAGAGTTAGAATAAGTAGCAACAGTTTAAAAATGAACAAAGACCAGAATGAACCTGTGGTGGAAGATATAAGGCAGAGAGAGGTGTCAATATAGATGTGTCATAATATCATATAAGAAATGAATCGCCAGTCTAGGCTTGATGCAGAATTCAGGATGCTTGGGGTTGGTGCAATGGGATAACCCAGAGGGATGGTATGGGGAGGGAGGTGGGAGGGGGGTTCAGGAGTGAGAACTTATGTATACCCATGGCAGATTCATGTTGATGTATGGTAAAACCAATACAGTATTGTAAAGTAAAAAAATAAAAAAATATTGATAGCTGGATGGATACATAGATAGGTAGATGGGTAGATAGATGGATAGATAGGTAAAGGGCATATACATAAGTATGTCTTTGAGTGTATTGTGTGTACTAGCTCAGGGGCTTAGAAGCAGTGACATCCCAATGACAATGAGCATACTTGGCACCCGGATCTTGGTTTCTAAACACCATTCTGTTAAACTAAAACCAAAAACAAACAAAGAAGTAAACCACACACACACGCACACACACAAATAGGGTTCTCTGGAGAACTGGTTTAGCTGGTAAATCTGCTGTGTGTTCCCAACCATGTCTGACTCTTTGCAACCCCATGGACAGGAATCTGCCAGGCTTCTCTGTCCATGGGATTTCTCAGGCAAGAATACTGGAGTGGGTTGTGATTTCCTCTCCAGGGAATATTCCTGATTCAGTGATCAAACCCACCTCTCTTGCACTCCTGCACTGACAGATAGATTCTTTACCACTGTGCTACCTGGGAAGCCTTTGAGGCAGGTAAAATAAAATATAAACCTGAATCATCTTGTGCTGCCAGGAGATAAGAAAGTGATTAAAACAAAAACAGTGACATTTCAAAAGGCCCTAAGAACCAATCTAAAAGTTTTCAGTGGTCAATGTGGAATCCCTTGAGGAAAAAAATAAATAATGGTAATACTGTAATTATGGATTTCCCTGGTGCCTCAGTGGTAAAGAATCTGCCTGCCAATGCAGGAGATGCAGGTTTGATCCCTGGGTTGGGAAGATCCCCTGAGGAGGAATCGGAAACCCACTCCAGCATTCTTGCCTAGGAAATCTCATGGACAGAGGATCCTGGAGAGCTATAGTCCATGGGATCTCAAAAGAGTTGGACATGACAGTGATTNCAGTGGTAAAGAATCTGCCTGCCAATGCAGGAGATGCAGGTTTGATCCCTGGGTTGGGAAGATCCCCTGAGGAGGAATCGGAAACCCACTCCAGCATTCTTGCCTAGGAAATCTCATGGACAGAGGATCCTGGAGAGCTATAGTCCATGGGATCTCAAAAGAGTTGGACATGACAGTGATTAAACAATAATACTATATTATAACCCAAAGAATAAAATATATATGTACATATATAAACCCAAACTATATTGATATAAATAAAAACAAGCAGGGCTTCCCTGGTGGTCTAGTGGTTGAGAATCTGTCAGCCAATGCAGGGGACACAGGTTCGATCCCTAGTTTGGGAAGATCCCACATGCTGCAAGGTAACTAAGCCCCTGTGCCACAACTACCAAGCCCATGCTCTAGAGCCCATGAGCTGCAGCTCCTGAAGCTCGCAGGACGAGAGCCTGTGCTCGGCGACAAGAGAAATCATCACAACGACAAGCCCACAAACCACAACCAGAGAACAGCCCCTGCCCACTGCCCACTGCAACAGTGAAAGCGCTCTTACACCAACAAAGACACAGCACAGAAAAAATAAAACCAAACAAATGAAAAAATCAAAGTGACAAACCTTCTTTTGAGAAGAATACCAATTAATAAATACAAAAAGAAAGAAGGAGACTTAAAGTTACTATTAGGATGGCATAGTAGCAAATACTGCAGTCACAGTCCACCCAAAAGATGCTAAATTGATAGATGAAAATTTAAGCACAAACAAATTAAATGTCTTGGAGAAGAAAAAATGTGAGCCATATGATCATAATTAAGTACCTTTAAAGAACTTATTAAAGAATTTTAGAAGACAATGTTTAGTGGATATTGTAAAGTTTAAGAATTATACAATAACCCCTCAAAGACTGTATTCTGTAAATTTGTAATTCAGTTCAGTCGCTCAGTCGTGTCCGACTCTTTGCGACCCCATGAATCGCAGCACGCCAGGCCTCCCTATCCATCACCATCTCCTGGAGTTCACTCAGACTCACGTCCATCGAGTCCGTGGTGTCATCCAGCCATCTCATTCTCGGTCGTCCCCTTCTCCTCCTGCCCCCAATCCCTCCCAGCATCAGAGTCTTTTCCAATGAGTCAACTCTTCGCATGAGGTGCCCAAAGTACTGGAGTTTCAGCTTTAGCATCATTCCTTCCAAGGAAATCCCAGGGTTGATCTCCTTCAGAATGGACTGGTTGGATCTCCTTGCAGTCCAAGGGACTCTCAAGAGTCTTCTCCAACACCACAGTTCAAAAGCATCGATTCTTCGGCGCTCAGCTTTCTTCACAGTCCAACTTTCACATCCATACATGACCACAGGAAAAACCATAGCCTTGACTAGGCGGACCTTAGTCGGCAAAGTAATGTCTCTGCTTTTGAATATACTATCCAGGTTGGTCATAACTTTTCTTCCAAGGAGTAAGCGTCTTTTAATTTCATGGCTGCAGTCACCATCTGCAGTGATTTTGGAGCCCAAAAAAATAAAGTCTGACACTGTTTCCACTGTTTCCCCATCTATTTCCCATGAAGTGATGGGACCGGATGCCATGATCTTCGTTTTCTGAATGTTGAGCTTTAAGCCAACTTTTTCGCTCTCCTCCTTCACTTTCATCAAGAGGCTTTTTAGCTCCTCCTCACTTTCTGCCATAAGGGTGGTGTCATCAGCATATCTGAGGTTATTGATATTTCTCCCGGCAATCTTGATTCCAGCTTGTGTTTCTTCCAGTCCAGCGTTTCTCATGATGTACTCTGCATATAAGTTAAATAAGCAGGGAGACAATATACAGCCTTGACGTACTCCTTTTCCTATTTGGAACCAGTCTGTTGTTCCATGTCCAGTTCTAACTGTTGCTTCCTGACCTGCATACAGATTTCTCAAGAGGCAGGTTAGGTGGTCTGGTATTCCCATCTCTTTCAGAATTTTCCACAGTTTATTGTGATCCACACAGTCAAAGGCTTTGGCATAGTCAATAAAGCAGAAATAGATGTTTTTCTGGAACTCTCTTGCTTTTTCCATGATCCAGCGGATGTTGGCAATTTGATCTCTGGTTCCTCTGCCTGTTCTAAAACCAGCTTGAACATCAGGGAGTTCACGGTTCACATATTGCTGAAGCCTGGCTTGGAGAATTTTGAGCATTACTTTACTAGCGTGTGAGATGAATGCAATTGTGTGGTGGTTTGAGCATTCTTTGGCATTGCCTTTCATTGGAATTGGAATGACTGACCTTTTCCAGTCCTGTGGCCACTGCTGAGTTTTCCAAATTTGCTGGCATATTGAGTGCAGCACTTTCACAGCATCATCTTCCAGGATTTGAAACAGCTCAACGGGAATTCCATCACCTCCACTAGCTTTGTTCTTAGTGATGCTTTCTAAGGCCCACTTGACTTCACATTCCAAGATGTCTGACTCTAGATTAGTGATCACATCCTCATGATTATCTGGGTCGTGAAGATCTTTTCTGTACAGTTCTTACAAAGGGCTAAATAGTTATCCAAGAGTACAGAATCTTAGAAGATGCCACTTTAATCAAGTGATCAAGGTTAACATCATTAGTGGTACGTATCAACTCCATGTATCGCTGAGATGATGAACTGAGAAAGGCACATCTCAGATACTTCTGTAATATCCTTTCCAATAATGCAGAATTACAATCTAATGAAGAGAAAATTTCACCCAGGCCCAGACTGAGAGTCTACAAAGTAAGTGACTCTTCAAAAGTGTTAAAGTCATGTCAAACTTCATGTCAAACCTATGAATCAGCCATAGGTATACATATATCCCCTCCCTTTTGAACTTCCCTCCCATCTCCCTCCCCATCCCTCTAGGTTGATACAGAGTCCCTGTTTGAGTTTCCTGAGTGATACAGCAAATTCCCATTGGCTATCTATTTTACATATGGCAATGTAAGTTTCCATGTTACTCTTTCCATACATCTTACCCTCTCCTCCCCTCTCCCCATGTCCATAAGTCTATTCTCTATGTCTGTTTCTCCATTGCTGCCCTGTAAGTAAATTCCTCAGTACCATTTTTCTAGATTCCATATACATGCAATAGAATATGATATTTATCTTTTTCTTTCTGACTCTCTTCACTCTGTATAATAGGTTCTAGTTCATCCATCTCATCCGAACTGACTCAAATGTGTTCCTTTTATGGCTGAGTAATATTCCATTGTGTATATATACAACTTCTTTATCCATTCATCTGTCAATGGACATCTAGGTTGCTTCCATATTCTACCAATGTTGCAATGAAAAATGAGATACATGTGTCTTTTTCAATTTTCGTTTCCTCAAGGTATATGCATAGGAGTGGGAATGCTGGGTTGTATGGTGGTTTTATTCCTAGTTTTTAAAGGAATCTCCATACTGTCTTCCATAGTGGCTGTATCAATTTACATTCCCACCAACACAGACAAAAAAAGAATAAGAGTTTTTCATAGATCAGAGGAGACAAAGGGAGATGACAATTAAATGCAGTGTGGTACCCTGTATTGAAACCTGTAAGAGAAAAATATATATTATTGGAAAAATCAGTAAAATCTATGTTCCTGACTTAAATTAGTAGAAATTACCAAGGTTCATTTTTTTACTTTCAACAAAAGTTCTAAGGTTATGACAGACAAAAAAAGAATAAGAGTTTTTCATAGATCAGAGGAGACAAAGGGAGATGACAATTAAATGCAGTGTGGTACCCTGTATTGAAACCTGTAAGAGAAAAATATATATTATTGGAAAAATCAGTAAAATCTATGTTCCTGACTTAAATTAGTAGAAATTACCAAGGTTCATTTTTTTACTTTCAACAAAAGTTCTAAGGTTATGTAAGATGTTAACTTAAGAGGCACCTGAGGGAAAAAAATATGAGAATTCTGTACTATTTATGCAGACTTTTCTATTAGCTTAAAATTATCTCAATATAAAAATTTAATTTTGAAAAATGAAAACCTCCAATGCCAGTGAATGTTTATTGAAGCTGACCTGAAATCACAGATTAATTTGAGAATCAATATTTCTATAATATTAAATCCTACAGCCAGATACCATTTCTTTCCATTTACTCAGGGGATTTTGTTTTATCTTTTAATCAACTCTTATCTGTGATTTTTAATGTGAGATTATACTTTATTATAATAAATATAGAGTCCAAAATGCAGTACTTGGATGCAATCTCAAAAGCAACAGAATGATCTCTGTTCATTTCCACAGCAAACCACTCAATATTACAGTAATCCAAGTCTATGCCCCAACCAGTAACGCTGAAGAAACTGAAGTTGAACGGTTCTATGAAGACCTACAAGACCTTTTAGAACTAACACCCAAACAAGATGTCTTTTTCATTATAGGGGACTGGAATGCTAAAGTAGGAAGTCAAGAAACACCTGAGTAACAGGCAAATTTGGCCTTGGAATGTGGAATGAAGCAGGGCAAAGGCTAACAGAGTTTTGCCAAGAAACTGCACTGGTCATAGCAAACATCCTCTTCCAACAATACAAGGGAAGACTCTACACATGGACATCACCAGATGGTCAAAACTGAAATCAGATTGATTATATTCTTTGCAGCCAAAGATGGAGAAGCTCTATACAGTCAGCAAAAACAAGACCAGGAGTTGATTGTGGCTCAGATCATGAACTCCTTATAACCAAATTCAGACTTAAATTGAAGAAAGTGGGGAAAACCACGACACCATTCAGGTATGAGCTAAATCAAATCCCTTATGGTTATACAGTGGAAGTGAGAAATAGATTTAAGGGACTAGATCTGTTAGACAGAGTG
>SJYX01004672.1:237481-299316 GCA_006410675.1 Oreotragus oreotragus
TAAGAACAAAGCTAGTGGAGGTGATGGAATTCCAGTAGAGCTGTTCCAAATCCTGAAAGATGAAGCTGTGAAAGTGCTGCACTCAATATGCCAGCAAATTTGGAAAACTCAGCAGTGGCCACAGGACTGGAAAAGGTCAGTTTTCATTCCAATCCCAAATAAAAGCAATGCCAAAGAATGCTCAAACTACTGCACAATTGCACTCATCTCACACGCTAGTAAAGTAATGCTCAAAATTCTGCAAGCCAACCTTCAGCCTTACGTGAACCATGAACTTCCGTATGTTCAAGCTGGTTTTAGAAAAGGCAGAGGAACCAGAGATCAAATTGCCAACATCTGCTGGATCATTAAAAAAGTGAGAAGAGTCCAGAAAAACATCTATTTCTGCTTTTGACTATGCCAAACCTTTGACTGTGTGGATCACAATAAACTGGAAAATTCTGAAAGAGATGGGAATACCAGACCACCTGACATGCCTCTTGAGAAACCTCTATGCAGGTCAGGAAGCAACAGTTAGAACTAGAAATGGAACAACAGACTGGTTCCAAATAGGAAAAGGAGTACGTCAAGGCTGTATATTGTCACCCTGCTTACTTAACTTCTATGCAGAGCGCATCATGAAAAACGTTGGGCTGGAAGAAGCACAAGCTGGAATCAAGACTGCTGGGAGAAGTATCAGTAACCTCAGATATGCAGATGACACCACCCTTATGGCAGAAAGTGAAAAGGAACTAAAAAGCCTCTTGATGAAAGTGAAAGAAGAGTGAAAAAGTTGGCTTAAAGCTCAACATTCAGAAAACAAAGATCATGGCCTCCGGTCCCATCACTTTATGGGAAATAGATGGGGAAACCGTGGAAACAGTGTCAGACTTTATTTTTGGGGGGCTCCAAAATCACTGCAGATGGTGATTGCAGTCATGAAATTAAAAGATGCTTACTCCTTGGAAGGAAAGTTATGACCAACCTAGATAGCATATCTAAAAGCAGAGACATTACTTTGCCAACAAAGGTCCATCTAGTCAAGGCTATGGGTTTTCCCGTGGTCATGTATGGATGTGAGAGTTGGACTGTGAAGAAAGCTGAGCAACGAACTATTGATGCTTTTAAACTGTGGTGTTGGAGAAAACTCTTGCAAGTCCCTTGTACTGCAAGGTGATCCAACCAATCCATTCTAAAGGAGATCAGCCCTGAGTGTTCTTTGGAAGGAATGATGCTAAAGCTGAAACTCCAGTACTTTGGCCACCTCATGTGAAGAGCTGACTCATTAGAAAAGACTCTAATGCTGGGAGGGATTGGGGGTAGGAGGAGAAGGGGACGACAGAGGATGAGATGGCTGGATGGCATCACTGACTCAATGGACATGAGTTTGAGTGAACTCCGTGAGTTGGTGATGGACTGTGTCCATTCAGTTTATCTATTATATCTTGTCTTAAATCAATGATTTCATCTTTAAATTTCATGAATTATGAAAACTTCCTTAAATAGCAATCTGATGGTATAGTTGGTATCACTGTTTTGTCATTTTTAAGTAGAATTGATATATTTCATCATATTTCATATATTTATTTAGGGGTAATAATTTGATAGGTACTAATTTATCTATTTGTTCCCATCACTAACAGTACCCCTTAATATTTTTATTCTCTTTATTGCATGTAGAGGTCTTCTTTCACGCTCTTAGCTTTCCTCAATTTATTTGTGCATTAGGAAATGATATTTATGTCCTAAGTTCAAGTGAAAACATGTCTTCCACTACAGCAAATCAAGATTCTAATTGTAAGAACCTGGGTTGTGTGCTCATATGAGACAGGAAAGAGAGTACATAAATTTAGATTTTCTTTACCAAGTATTGGTAATTACTCTTAGAGTATCAATTTCTCTTTCCTCCTAATAGCTGTAAATGCAGCAGAAAACTGTCCTGGTTTGATAGACCTCCATGCTCCATCTTGGAACTTCTTGTATCAGGAATACCAAATGTATTTGGCAAGTGATGTATACCTCTGTTTATACCCGACAAATAGTGAAAAGAGCTAATCTAAGCAGGTGGTATAGATGAAGCTGTTAAACAGCAAACTCTGTATGGCCTCCTTTTCCTGTCTACACTTTCTCTCACCCTGGATTACTTTACAGTTCTACTAAAACAAGCAAAACAAACAAAAAACCTGTATATTTTGGAGCTGATTCCATCTGCTTATTTTCTCACAGAAATCTCTCAATTGTTTCAGCCTGAAAACAACACCTCATCAAGTTTTTCCAAGATCCTTAAAAATGTTATTTTTATATTTTTTGCACATTATTTTATTAAAACTTAGAGAGGGATTAGAGGTAATAATTTCAGACAGTTATTGTGAACTGAAAAAAAAAATCTCCTTTTGTTTGTTTTCAAATAGAGAAAACACACCATTACACATATTGCACTTCAGTTCTCTGATTTCGTGGTCAAAAGAGAGAACAATGAAATGTTCAGAAAGTTGTGATGAAGATGCGTGTTATGAACTGAAAGATGATATGAAATTCAGACAGTTATTGTGAACTGAAAAAAAAAATCTCCTTTTGTTTGTTTTCAAATAGAGAAAACACACCATTACACATATTGCACTTCAGTTCTCTGATTTCGTGGTCAAAAGAGAGAACAATGAAATGTTCAGAAAGTTGTGATGAAGATGCGTGTTATGAACTGAAAGATGATATGAAGGAGACAGGCAAAAAGAGTACAAGATCAGCAATTGTTAACACACAAAAAGGGAGGAATTTAGAGGAAAAGACTTTGGTACAATAATTCATATATATAAATAAAATCCAAACTTCGTGAGAAGAAAGATAAGTGAGAGAAAAGTAGAACAAAAGCAAGGCATATACAGAAAACTGAAAAAACACTTTCAGATACAAATGGGAAGACAATGATAAAATGCGCACAGACACACACACACATGTGCATGCACACCATCTACATGGAGCAATTTAACAGTCCATCAGTCATTTTCAGGGCAAGATGTTCATTTCATTCTTGCTCCAGTTCAGCACTAGCTTTTGTTTTACCTTCATTCTCCATGCTAAACTGGGACTTTTTTAAGCTTCAGGTTGCCAATGTGAAAATGCAAAAGGAAGCAAAATATGTTAAAATGTACAAAAATTACACACTAGTAGAGATAAGACATCGCTGAGAAAATTGCCCAGCAGTATTCCTAGGTGTTTAACGTGCATTAGCAGTGACCCACCCAGGTCCTCGTGTACTCTCCATTGGTGATAGGCAGTTCCCTCAGGGTTGGATACTATTCTATCTGTAACACTGTTGTGCCTCTGAGTGTTAGATAGGTTGCGTGCCACTATCCCCAGTAATATACATATACAGCCCCCATGTTTTGTGTCACTTAGTTTTTATACTACCTAGGAGGCAAGGGATTGTTCTAAGTTCTTCAGTGGCTAGTGACCTGGCCAGTGTCAAAAGTGAATAACAAATGAATTATTGACTGAAGGTATACTCTTGGACAACACTGTCCATGGAAATTAGATAAGAAATGAGAGAAGATTAATGTGGAAAGTATATTGTTATTGGTTGTTCTAGATATTCCAAAGGTAATCAGAATATAACTAAGATGTCCAAGTACCCAGAAAGTAGGGTTACAAGTTAAAACCTCAACTCTAAAAGCTCTCTTTCATATTTGGTGCTAAGGCATGAAATCAGTTTTCTTGGTAAGGTAATAATACATATACTCAGGAGACTATATTTTATTTATCTACAGTTAAAGGGAAAACTGCAGCATCTCCTGAACCAACTATAGATTTCTGTCTTGTGGCTACTGGGTTTCTGGTTTGCAATAATAAAAGAAGAAAATTTACACATAAAAGAAAACCTAAAAATAGCTTGCACAAAGTATAGATTAATTCCTCCTCACATAAAAGAACTCTGGAACTAGGCAGTCCAGAGTCAACTGGTATCTCTGCAGTCCTCAGAGATACAGGTTTGGGTTCTATTCAGGCGTCTCAGTATGTGAATTCCAGTTTCGCTGATAATCTAGAATGACTGCTGGAGCTCCATCTATCTCATCCACATACCAACCCACAGAAAATTATAAAAGTTTGCCCTAATTTTCTCTGAAACTTCTTGGAAGCCTCAGTCAGTATT
Source organism: Oreotragus oreotragus (assembly GCA_006410675.1). Lineage (NCBI taxonomy): Eukaryota > Metazoa > Chordata > Mammalia > Artiodactyla > Bovidae > Oreotragus > Oreotragus oreotragus. The sequence goes on from SJYX01004672.1 coordinate 241,608, forward strand.
TTTTTCCCCCCATCTCAGTGGTCAGACTTAGTTATATGGCTACCCCTCTCTAAAAGATTGGAAAATGTAGCCTAAAAGACTTCAGTGTCATCCCAAATCATCTTGTGGATTTCTTACTAAGATGAAAGGGAGAGGAAACATTGCCATAGTACTTGATCCAAAGGCTTAATTAAATTAGGTGAAAATTGGTCTTAGGTGGAGCAATGCAACTTCCTCAGATATCAATCCAGCATTCCAGCTGAGCTTTAGCTTGGGGGACAAAAAGACCACTCACGCAATAGACTCTTGTTTCATTTAGGAAACATTATAAAATTTAGTGCAAGGGAGGAGACCACAAGTACAAGAACACACATGGCAGATCAGTGTAGCCATTCCCTTCTCCAGGATATCCTACTGACCCAGGGACTGAATTCGGATCTCCCACTGAGGCAGATCTTTACCATCTGAGGTACCAGGCAAGCCCATAATAAGCTAATAGTGTCTGAGTGCTAAGCTGCTTCAGCTGTACCTGACTCTGTACAACCCTACAGGCTGTAGCCCACCAGACTCCTCTGTCCATGGGATACTCCAGGCAAGAATACCGGAGTGGGTTGCATTGCCCTCAAACCCCTAAGAGAGTAAGAGAAAGAAAATGTCATCATCCTGCTGGTCCCTTATTCCTCCCTCACCCTCTAGTTCTTTCTTCCTGGGAAGTTTGTTTCCTGAAATAAATGACCCAAAGTCTGCTCCTAGTTTTAACGCCATTTGGAGTAAGCATAAGGGGAAGATAGGATGTTGAGTTTTATCTCTACTAGGGTTCTCCTTCTGTGAACTCATCACTCTGCCAACCCCAAAATTTTCTATATAAGGTGTGCTGACCATATTACCGACATACACTTTGGCTTCTGACAAAATTTTATGACTATTTAAAAATGCTAAAGTTCATATACTTCTTCATCGAGAAGTGAAGGAGTTGTACAATGATGGGAGGATGAGAGTGTAACTCAGTGAAGGCCGCCTTTTATAGATTTTCATTCCAGAAACTTAAGTATGTAAGACTGAAAATAAAAATGGAAGGCTTGAGTATAAACTAAGATAGTGACGTGAGAAATGGTGTTGAACATTAAAGAAATTAACACAGTAAAATAAAAATAGCATTAATGTTTGAATCGATAACACCACTTTTTTTGGTTTCTAAAATCACATTCTCTAAGAGCTTCAAACTCTGTTACAAATAATTTTTCACACCATTTCCAAGAACTAGACATGTCCCTCTTAGGATTAATAGACAGACTTTTCTTAAAGTTGTTTTAGATAATTTGAGAGAAGACTTCAAATTATACCACTGACACAATAAAGAATGTTAGGCAAATAACTGGTATTAAGACAGAGAGATAGAGTTATGTACTAACTGATCATTTGTTGTGAATGTATATTATATGACTGTTCTGTAAATTTCAGTGGTAATCCTATCTTGGCTATCTATGATGCTGTTTGTACCAGAGATTAGTCTATGCTACACATAAGATATAAAAATACAAGAAAACTCAAGAATAGGGGGAAAGCCTCAAAGACAATATTTAAAAGGCATATAACAAAGGATTAATACCTGTAAAATATAAACAAGTCCTATGAATTAAAAAATATGTTTATGATGTCATTCAGTACATCAGTTTGTGGTAGTAAAAATGGAAACAATTGGTTTTAAAAAGCACAAACAACATTGCACTCATATTGTATACAATGTAGATAACCATTAAAGGTTAGGGGTTTTCTTTCAGTAGTTCGATATTTGTTGATTAAATCAGTGAAACCCTGGAGATGGAAGTAAAAAATAACAGCTTCTAAATGAAATTAATTTTTCATTAATTTATCTCATTATATAATAGTTACTTTCTTTAGAATAAAAAAGTATCATAAAGCTGGATTGGTTCATAAATGCTAATTGTTCTGATAAGCAAGCCACAAAGGGACCCAAGAATATGACCTCGACAACAACGTAAGGGCATATGTATAAGAGTTTTCTTTCAGTTTTCTTATTTTTCTTTTCTTTCCCTCTTTCAGTCCTGATGAGAAATCTCCTCACATAGAGACCTGACAATGACTAATCCTCAAGATAAAATTTTAAGAAATAAAATAAAATCTTAAGAATCACCTGTGACACCCCCTGATAACCATCAAGACAACAATCAAGGATCTCTGTCCAGCTATTCACTGTTATCAGATTACCCGTTCAGTTGCCACATGTTTTTGTCCATCTGCCCCACCTCCTGACACTCATCACATGTTGAGAGGACTGATCAAAAATGTTGACTGAAAGTATAATACATTCAGAACTCCTAAATAGGTAAATTAGAACTAATAAAAGGGGGGGGGAAACCCTGGTCTTTCTTCCAAAGAGATTGTAATCTGTTGGAGACCCTCTAAACACATAGGGCAACACTTCTCTGAATTTAAATTTTTTAAATGAAAAAAAAAAAAGAGTGGTTTTCATCTGAAATTACTAAAGTGGCCCATTAATGGCCTATGAGTCACTAACTACATTGACAAAGATATTCAAATCCTCAAACCCAATGACTGCCTTCCTGAAGAGTGTCTACTCATCCCTTAACATACATACACACACACACACATATATATATACACACAAAGATATATGGACTTCCCTAGTGACTCAGATGGTAAAGAATCTGCCTGCAATGCAGGAGACCAGGGTTCAATCCCTGGATTGGGAAGATCTCCTGAAGAAAGAAATGGCTACCCATTCAGTATTCTTGCCTGGAGAATTCCATGGACACAGGAGCCCAGCAGGCTACAGTCCATGAGGTCGCGGAGTCAGACGTGACTGAGCAACTAACACTATACAGATCTGTATCTATATGCTTCCTACCATCCAGCTTTTTATTTATTATTTAGGGGAACAGAGTTAAAAGTAATAATTTTAGATGCCTCTTTTCTTTTCTCAGATTCTTTTCCACTAATTTTTATTCTGATCCTTCAAAGCCCTGACGGCAAACTCCATATTCTGATAATAACCTCACAGGTCATAGAACAACACTCAGCCTTATTTTAATGGCCAGTTAGGCTCTACTCTCTGGAGAAGTGATTTTTACTCCCAGGTCACCTAAAGAAAACTTGACAGCTGTCACCTTTCTGTCAGAGCAAGATCTGTAGTCACCAAAACATGGCCAACTCACAACACAACATCTCCATTTAGGATAGAATAGTGAAACAGCGCTCAACTAAAGACGATGGCTTCAAGGATGGTTAGAAGACAGGGAAAATGAATATACAGGTCCAATCTGTGAAAGCCTTAGGATAGTGTGTCATGATGAACTGACCAGAGTATCGGTCAAACTCCAGCTCTCATATGCACCCTCCCTTGTCTGTGAAAATATACAGCTTGATATTTTCAGAAGTATATCTCTCCCCCCAATTCTTGGTGCCTCCAAATATTTTCTTCCTGCTGTCTCTTAAATTTGGACTTCTCAGGCAGCACTAAGAACCTGTCTGCCAATGCAGGAGACATAAGAGATGTGGGTTCGATCCCTGGGTCGGGAAGATCCCTGAAGAAGGAAATGGTAACCCACTCCAGTATTCTTACCTGGAGAATCCCATGGACAGAGGAGCCTGGTGGGTACCAGTCCTTGACATTACAAACAGTTGGACACAACCGAAGCAATTTAGCATGCAGGCACGTCTCTTAAATCTACTCCAAACTGCCTTGTTTCCTCAAAGATTCATGCAAACTCACATTATCAAATAGTTCAAGACCACTAATGAACCTTACCTATATTGTTAAGTCTAAATGGTCAGCTCTCACCCTTCATCTTGATGGATAGCAGCATTTGGACACAACTGAATCCCTCCCTTCTCTTAATTTTTAAAATATTTATTTACTTGTTTGGTTGCATTGGGTTTCAGTTGCAGCATGTGGGCTCTCCAGTTGTGGCATGCCAGCTTAGTTGGTGTTAATCCACTTAATCCTGCAAAGTGGATTCTTTACCAGTGAATCAACACTGAAGAAACCCTCTCTTCTATTTAATGCACTTTTGCACTTGGCTTCCAGGCCACCACAATCCTTTTCTTCCCCCCATTCCACTGGATGTGTTTTCTCATTGTCCTTTGCTAACACTGTCTCTTCCTTCCCAATTTATAAGAGGTATGGCCCACCCAAGACTTTGTCTTTGGTCTTCTTTTTTCTTGTATTTACATTCATGCTTAAGATAATATCTTAAGTCTTATATCTTTAAGAATATCTATTACTCAGCCATAGAAAAGAATGAGTAATGCCATATGCAGAAACATGGATGGATCTAGAGATTATCATGCTAAGTGAAGTAAGTCAGACAGGGAAAGGCAAATATCATATGATATCACTTGTATGTAGAATCTTAAAAATGGCACAAATGAATTTATTTACATAACAGAAACAGGCTGACAGACATGGACAACAAAATTATGGTTGCCAAAGGGGAGGATAAATTAGGAGTTTGGGATGAACACACTATTACATAAACAACAAAGACCTACCGTATAGTGCAGGGAACTATATTCAGTATCGTGTAATAACCTATAATAGAAAAGAACCCAAAATATATATACATATATATATACACACAAACGTGTGTATATATAACTGAATCCATTTTCTACACATCTGAAACTAACATGAGATTGTAAATCAACTATACTTCTATTTTTTAAAAAATCTATGGGCCAGAATACTAAGTTTCTATCTCCAAAGAAGTCTGTCCTGAATTTCAGACTATTTACCTGACGTCTCCATGTGGATGTTTCCTACAGTAGCTCAAACTTAGCAGGTCCAAAACTGAACTCTCGTTCTCACTTTCTAAACCTGCTTCCCCTTCAGCCTTTCACACTTTGTTTGTGGCAATTTCAACTGTCTTATTTACTCAAGGTCAACAAAATTTCATTTCCTCCTTGACTCTTTGGCTTATATCCTCATCTACATTCATTCTGTCAGATATACCTTCAACTGTATCCAGGATCTGACAATATGTTACCAACTCTAGCATTTCCACCTAGGTCTAAGCCTCCATTATGTCTCATCTAGACTGTGACTGTGGCCTTCTAATTGTTCCTATTGACTTAATTCCTGCTTTCTACTTACCTTTAACCTAAGTCAGTTTATGGTATCATACAGCAAATAATATAATCTCTCTGAGCAGTACATCAGTCATATGAAAAAATAAACCTAATAATATGTTACCATATTTATTTTCTTTAATTTTTATTGGGTTGATCTAAGGACCGATGAAATGACAGACACAAACTGCTATAACACTCGGCACAAAATATGCACTGAATTTTAGTAGCATGGGCAAGAAATAAATTTTTGTGTCATTTTTTAAATCTATTATCTCCATGAATTAAGAGTTATTTATTATTTTCCAAGTATTAGAGCATATGATTTAAAATTTTCCATATCTACAACTGCTAAGCTACTGTTTGAAGAAGTCGTACATGCCCCCCAGCCTCAATGAACATCATGACCAACTTAGAACCTGATTTACCTGGTCATAACAATAGCTAAGGGAAACTGTTTCCTGTCTCAGGAATACACTCAGTTCAGTTCAGTTGCTCAGTTGTGTCCAACTCTTGCGACCCCATGGACTGCAGCACACCAGGCCTCTCTCTCTATCACCAACTCCTGGAGTTTATTCAAACTAATGTCCATTGAGTTGGTGATGCCATCCAACCATCTATTTCTCTGTCATCCCCTTCTCCTGCCTTCAGTCTTTTCCAGCATCAGGGTCTTTACCAATGAGTCAGTTCTTTGCATCAGGTGGCCAAAGTATTGGAGTTTCAAATTCAACATCAGTCCTTCCAATGAATATTCAGGACTGAATTCCTTTAGGATGGACTGGCTGGATCTCCTTGCAGTCCAAGGGACTTGCAAGAGTCTTCTCCAACACCACAGTTCAAAAGCATCAATTCTGCTTTCTTTGTAGTCCAGCTCTCACATCCATACATGACTACTGGAAAAACCATAGCCTTGACTAGATAGACCTTTGTTGTCAAAGTAACGTCTCTGCTTTTTAATATGCTGTCTAGGTTGCTCACAATTTTCCTTCCAAGGAGTAAGCACCTTTTGATTTCGTGGCTGCAGTCACCATCTGCAGTGATTTTAGAGCCCCCCAAAATAAAGTCAGCTACTATTTCCATTGTTTGCCTGTCTATTTGCCATGAACTGATGGGAAGGGATGCCATGATCTTAGTTTTCTGAAAGATGAGTTTTACGCCAACTTTTTCACTCTCTTTCACTTTCATCAAGAGGCTCTTTAGCTCTTCTTTGCTTTCTGCCATAAGGGTAGTGTCATCTGCATATCTGAGGTTATTGATATTTCTCCCAGCAATCTTGATTCCAGCTCGTGCTTCATCCAGCCCAGGAATGTACCAAAACTTTCTAACAGGTTAGCTAAGGAAAGTGTCAAACTTAACCTATTAGGGGAAAGAATGGGTAGTTCATCATGACTGCTCTGATCCTTCTCATTTCAGTATAGCCAACCCACCCATGCCACATCACAAATTTTCCTAGGCCTAGCCCCTGTTGGCATCTTATGATTCTCTAGTACAATGCATATTACTTTTCTCACCTCCATCAGCTTTCCCACAACAGGCTTACATATCATGCATCAAGCTTGTTTTTGTGATTTGTGTGAATCCTTTTCTCCAGCATTCCAGTGACATTTCACCATATGATACGGCCTTGTATCCAGCAAACCCACAGGTCTGGGTATAAGATTCTCCTGTTCTCTGCTCTAACCTCCAGTCTTACTTGCCTTCAATGGGATCCATCATACAATCCTCTTGGAAGTTCTAGACCTGAATATTAGCAGGATGATGATTACAGTTTGATTAGTGCTCTTCCCCAGAAAAGAGGGACCAGTCTATTTCACATGCATAACAATAATGACAACAGTTAACACTTCTATAGTGCTTGCTATGCAGGGACTGTTTATTAGTGCTTTACATACACAAACTCATTTAATCCCTATAAGCATTCTATGAAGATGAGGAACTTGAGGTCCAGAAGGGTTAAGTAACTTGTCTTAGATCACATACATAGTGAATCATAGTTCCAGAATAGAACCTGAACAGTCTGCTCCAGTATTTGTGCCCTTAACCGCGATACCATGCCACGCAAACCCTCATAAAAGTAACGTAGTTGTTGATGGGCATCTAGGTTGCTTCCATGTTGTAGCTATTGTAAACAGTGCTGCAGAAGTGAGTCAGAAAGAGAAAGATACATGTTGTATTCTAACACACATATACAGAATCTAGAAAAATGGTTCTGAAGAATTTATTTACAGGGTAGCAATAGAGAAACAGACATAGAGAATGAACATGGGAAGAGGGGAGGAGAGGGTAGAATGTATGGAAAGAGTAACAGGGAAACTTACATTACCATATGTAAAATAGATAGCCAATGGGAATTTGCTATATGGCTCAAGAAATTCCAACAGGGGCTCTGTATCAACCTAGAGGGGTGGGATGGGGAGGGAGATGGCAGGGAGGTTCAAAGGGAGGGGATATATGTATATCTAGCTGATTCATGTTGAAGTTCGACAGAAAACAACAAAATTCTGTAAAGCAATTATCCTTCATTAAAAAGTAAATTAAGAAAACATAAGCTAGTTGTTAGTAAGATGCATCATCTCACATTTAAATACCTTGATCTATATACTAGGAAATTTAGAGACTAGGAGCCAGTTAATTAATTCAAGATTGGAAATGATCTGAGTTGGTGTTTAAAATTTAACAATTAAAAGTTCACAGTTGGGAAACTAAGAAAAAAGAAGCCAGAACTTCATAAAGCTGATAAATAAAGTCATAACACCAATATCAATAAACACTTAAAGTAACTTAAGACAAATTCAAATGGCAAAAAAAGAAACTTCTTTATAATGGTACACAGGGCATGTGGTAACACGTAGTTCCAAGCCTGATATACCTGTGGGTGTATCTGTTAAGTCATCCAAACCAAACTGAGGCAAAGAGAGTGGGTAACTTCATATTTTACAATGGGGCAATGACACCAGCCATGAGGGGTTCAAAAGCAGTATTTCAGTAAGACCTCACTGTTTTCCTAGATCATCTGCCAATGCTGGTATCTAGTGTCCACTAGGAAGTAAGCACTGGCTCAGTGTTTCTCTGTAGGTTCCCATCAATCAAAAGCTCCATAAAAGCCTGGATAACACTGAGAAGGAAAATAAGCAGGCCCTAGGTAAGAAGATACATTCCAAACAGAATTTTACTATGTTTACTACTATGCATTGGGCAATCATTATGCCATGGACTGTCCCCGGTACTTCACTTCAATGTACTTAATCCTCCCAAGAAACATGCCAGGGAGATTTGAATATCCCTGTTACATATGAGAAGACTCAGGCTCTCAAGGGACTAACTCAGCCAAGACCTCACAGCTAGTAAGTATTCAAGTTTGGATTCAAATCTAAGTTTTTGACACCAACGCTTATGTTCCTTACCACAAAGCTATTGAGAAAAAAATAAACATTGATGCTGAGTGTAATATTTTTGACTTATTTGTCTAGAGTGCTGAGACAAAGAGGTTGTAAATTCTCTTTTAAGATATCTAGGTCACTATCTCCAATCACCACTACTTGGCAGTAAACTTCATACAGTCTTTAAAAATAATCATATCTTTTTACTTCTACCCCAGCCTCTTTATTCTCCTATCTGTAAGAGAGGGATATAGGTTAGATGGACCCTGAGGAGAATTTCTGGAACGTCATTGGCTTAAGATACAATGAACTGGCTCTATATTTCTCTGGCTAAAACAGATGTAGGCTCTGTGCTCTTTCATGCCATTGACATGTTTCTCTCAGGCTAGTTTGCTTGTTTGGCATAACTGGGGTTGGGGGCAGAGGGGAGTCTTGACCTTTAGGCAGCCTGTGATTTTACACTGATGTCATGCCACCCACCCTTTGCACCCTGAAAAATACTTTCCCAAACTAGGTACCATGGGAAAGAGCTATGCTTTGATAGGTGACATTTAAAAGTGTCCTTAAAATTATTCAGAGAGAAAAGGGCTTCTGTGACAGCTCCGGTGTCTCTGTACATCACCCTCAGAACAGACCTGAGAGTCCAAGGTCATGGGAGGCTTATTGTGCAATGTAGAACAAGGCTGTGATTGTGTAGGTATCACCCCCTTAGGATTTGTATCAAAGGCAGCGTATGGAGGAGACCTAGGCAGGGTTTGACAGCCGTTTCTAAGCTTTCCATATCAGAGATGGAAACAGATAAGATCTGCATCGCCTCCTTTTTACTTTACACTTTCAGATGGGTGGGTTGTCTTTCACGTTACACAATCAATCCCAAGTTACCCAGCCTCCCACCTCACTCAGCCTTGCCCAGCCCCACCTTGTTAACCACTGCCATCTTTTCATAACCATTTCCAAGATACCCAAAATCATGTCAACACCCTGAAGACCTGCTAAGCCCCAGGATGTGCTGCAGAATTACGAATACAAACATCAGCTAGAGATGAGCACTGGAAGGGACTCAGGCTCCTGGAAATGGAACTCTGCTGTGCTTTAACAAATTCAAAGAATTTCATGGTTGTCTGAGATTCATTTCAATAATGTTTGCTGAAGACCTTTTGCTGGCTAGATGGACGCCTGGGATACCACATGAAGCAGTCACAAGCCCATGCTTTAGACAATGTGCAGTCTAGTGATGGTTACACACTTACACAGAAGCAACCTCAGTAGGATGTAATGAGAGTTCAGCAAGAAATGCAGCTAAGAAATAACGATGGTCCTAGAAATAACAAGTGAGGCACACGCAAAATAATATTCCTCTGCAGAGGCTAAAACTGACAAGAAAAATAAATACTAAATGGGCTTACCAAAAGCCAGTGACAGTCAAGGACTTCCCTATCCCTCTTGAGAAATGTTGAGCTGGATGAAGCTCAAGCTGGAATCAAGATTGTCAGGAGAAATATCAATAACCTCAGATATGCAGATGACACCACCCTTATGACAAAAAGCAAAGAAGAACTAAAGCCTCTTGATGAAAGTGAAAGAGGAGAGTGAAAAAGTTGGAACTCAACATTCAGAAAACTAAGATCATGACATCCAATCCCATCACTTCATGGCAAATAGATGGGGAAACAATGGAAACAGTGACAGGCTTTTTTGGGGGGTGCTCCAAAATCACTGCAGATGGTGACTGTGGCCATGAAATTAAAAGATGTTTGCTCCTTGGCAGAAAATTTATGATCAACCTAGATATCATATTAAAAAGCAGAGACATTACTCTGCCAACAAAGGTCTATCTAGTCAAAGCTATGGTTTTTCCAGTAGTCATGTATGGATGTGAGAGTTGGACCATAAAGAAGGCTGAGCACTGAAGAACTGTGGTGTTGGAGAAGAATTGAACTGTGGTGTTGGAGACGACTCTTGAGAGCCCCTTGGGCTGCAAGGAGATCCAACCAGTCCATCCTAAAGGAAATCAGTCTTGAATATTCATTGGAAGGACTGATGTTGAAGCTGAAACTCCAATACTTTGGCTACCTGATACGAAGAACTGACTCACTTGAAAAGATCCTGATGCTGGGAAAGACTGAAGGCAGGAGGAGAAGGGGACAGAGGATGAGATGGTTGGATGGCATCACTGACTCGAAGGACGTGAGTAAATTGCGGGAGTTGGTGATGGACAGGGAAGTCTGGCGTGCTGGGGTTACAGAGTCAGACACAACTGAGTGACTGAACTGGACTGATCTCTCGCACATCCACATGACTTTTACAACACATGAGTCCACCTCCCAGGCAACAGGTTGTACCAGGTGTATAGGCATCTGATAGAAAAACAACTTTGTACTTCACATACACTAGAAAGGAGAACAATGTTTTCTAAGGTATGACCCCAAGAGATGATCTTGGCCAATCCAATTCTTTCTCCCTCTCAGGAATTTTAACTGAGAAAATTAGAGAATTTGTTATTTGGTAGTGGGATAGTTATGGAAGGCACCACAGGGAACGTGGTTATGAGGTGCTAACAGTGAGCACAAGAGTCAATCTCGGGTGGTTTTTCTGAACTTCCAAAAGTCTTCATGAATTCAGAGTTCACCCTCTGGTTAAAGTTCCCAGAATATCTTGCTTGTTCTGCTGTTCCTGGGTCCTATGCAGTCATGACTCACTAATCAATACAACAAATCTCATTTACTTGTGGTAGCCTAACTCATCTCTTCCTTACAATGAGGAAGCTGAATAGATGGCCCTGAATGAAAATAATGTGTTCAGATGTTAAGTTCAGTCACTCAGAATTCTTAAAATGTTTATTAATTTTTGTGGGAAGCCACACAAAAATGAATAAAAACGTAATAATCTCCAACTAAAATTCCCTTCAATCCCACCACTTTGCTTCCAAGGCAGACAACTGAGAGTGATCTTTCACATTTTACTCCAGATTCACAAAGCATACATAAAATTAGGTACACACACAAAGGGTCTTTTTGGTTTGGCTGTGGATATTGTTGTTGTTGTTGCTTTTAAGCATTTGTATTTATATAATTTATATTTATAATATATTTGTGTTAAATTCTAAGACTATGCAGGGGATGGCTCAATGTTGTTAGAGCTAAGAAACAAAAACACACAAAAACTGCTGCTGCTGCTGCTAAGTCGCCTCAGTCGTGTCTGACTCTGTGCGACCCCATAGACGGCAGCCCACCAGGCTCCCCCGTTCCTGGGATTCTCCAGGCAAGAACACTGGAGTGGGTTGCCATTTCCTTCTTCAGTGCATGAAAGTGAAACAAAAACTCCTACATAGATTCAAATTTGTTTAATTTTGTCACCAGTTTCCGACAAGATTGTATGGAAATCAATTTAGCTCTTTATGAATTAGCGTTTGGATCTTTTCATCAAAGAAAAAAGGCAATAAAGTAACTTTTGGGCTAATGCTATGCAAAGTAAATTTTTAAAATTCCATCCTCACTCTGTAGGTACTCACACAGCAAAAACAAGCAAACAAACAAAAAACCTGGAAAATTACCTGAGAGTGATAACAGCGTGCTCAGAGGAGCATGGTTAGAAAGTAACACCCCCTTACATACATCATACAAAGAGAAAGAGACTAACATTACACCAGCGGAGGGCCACAGTTCTGTAGTATAACTTATGAGCAGGAGAAATCTTTCCTGGTCTTGCTATCTACCTGTGACTTCAGCAAATTGCTTAACATTTTGGCACTTAGTTTAGTCATATATGAAATTCAATTCAATATATTTTGGTAACTACACTCCCTCTGTATTAGGTAATCAGTATTGAGAAAAAAAAGGATTAGAACAGAACTTCTGACCTTGGATTGCTTGCAGCCCCAATAATGATGGGAAAAGCGAGAACTGTGAACAATAACTTGTAGCAAAATCTAGCCAGTGCTCTTATAGCCACAGGGGAAAATGTCATGGATCTCCTAAGAAAGAGAAACTCTCTAGGCCTATGGGCTTTGGAGTTAGGAAAGGCTGGCAGAGGCTTCTGTTTGCCAATGGAATTAAGTTTGGAGGTCATCTAATAGAGCAAGAGAGTTGGGCTAGGAAATCTCTGAGGACCCTACCAGTTCCACCCTCCCAGCTTGAGACATAGTTAAAAATACTTCCCCCTCTCCACATACACAGACTCAGACTATTGAAACGAGTGTGTGGCTATAACATCTAATGAACAGGACAAGCTCTGTTTGCCTGTTAGAGTGGGTCAGTTCTTTCCCTGAAATTCTACCCCTTCATCTATAAATCACACTCCATGACGAACCCGAGACAAGAGTAAGATAAGATTTTATGCAGCTCCCACTGCATATTGTCCATTCTTATATTAATGGGAAAGAGATGCTATTAGAGACAGAAAGTGTGTTAGTCGCTCTGTCGTGTCCAACTCTTTGTGACCCCATGGACTGTAGCCCACCAGGCTCCTCTGTCCTGGAAACAAAGTCTGGTTTTTAAAAACCCAGACTCTAGAGTAGATCTTGAATGCTAGCTTTCTTTATTTACTGCCCATATGCCTTTGAGCAAGGGATCTACCTTTTCTGAGCATTAGTTGTTTCGCTGTTGTTGTTTATATGAAGATGAAATAATAAAATTAAGAATGTGTGCACATGTGGTAAGTTGCTTCCGTTGTGTCCAACCCTTTATGACCCCATGTACTGTAGCCTGTCAGGCTCCTTTGTCCATGGGATTTCCCAGATAAGAATATTGGGATGGGTGGCTGTGCCCTTCTCCAGAGGATCTTCCCAACCTGGGAATCAAACTTCATGTCTCTTATATCTCCTGCTTTGGCAGGCAGGTTCTTTACCACTAGCACCACCTGGGAAGCCCCAAATTAAGAGGATATAACTGTTAAAAGAATTAAACAATGCATGTAAATTTTTAGTTCCTGGAATGTAAAGAAGCCACCGATAAATAGCAGAGATTCTGGTGAAGGCAGTGACAATGATGCTGATGATGGTAATACTGAAGGAAATGACAGCCTTGATTCTCACCCTCAATCTCATAGATTCCCATTGAAACAGGGATAGATCTCAATGGAGTTAACCAATTATCCCTTTATGTTATGTGTTCTATCTGCCTTCTCAGAATCTGCTTCCAGGCTTTGCTGACCTATAACAACCATGCCTATATTTTGATCTGTCTTTATTTGCAGTTAACTCCTGATTACTCTGCAACTTCACCTCTATTTTCCTGCCCTTAGACTATTCTCCCCCAGAACTGCAGAGTTCATCCCGGATTTCTATTAGTCAATTCATGCTTCTGTCCTGAGATCTCCCTTCTCATAGATTCCTGACCATACACAAGATCATGCATAATTTAGCTTCAATCCTGCCTCTTGCATACCTTTCTAATCCATACTCATTCACCTATGCTTATACTATGGCTGCTTATATTTATCTGCTGCTATTAGCCTGGCAATGTCAGCCTTCAAGATCTTATATTTATATGTTACCTTTCAAGAACCCTAGTAGTAGAAACTCAGTAAGTAGAAGTCTAGGGCTTAAGCTCTTTAACTCTGGCTATAATTATAATTATTTGGAACCTTGCATTATTGGCTCTAACCTCACAGGAAAATTAATGGCAGAATTTTTATCACAGTGATGAGCCAGTACATACAAAGTCCATAATGGCTCAACTCTATCCAGCCCTCTGAATTTGAATGTCAATTATTTATTTTAAAAGACACAGAAGTACTTTTTAAGAAAACCAGGAGATGAGCATCAGTTTGAACGAATTTTTATGCTCATAAAATTCTTATAAACAAAAATCTGGAACAACTTCACTATTGTTTCCATTTTTTAGCTGAACAGTGGATTAAGAAATGTTTAGGAAAAAATTTAGAAAGTTATAAGACAAACATACACTTGTAAAAAAAACCACAACATCAAAATAATGTCCAAATCGACTTTCAAACAAACTTGTATCTTCATGCTGCTCAAAAAGATGCTGACTACACTTGGGAAGCACAGTATCACCAAGGAGAAAAGCCATAGAAGTGTGTGGTCCACTTCTAGGCTCATGGCAAGGAGGACTATGTATAGTTCTTGACTTACCTTTTCACTGAACCCACCCTAGTATCTTTCAGGGTCCAATACTACACTTGCAGATTCTCTTGCCAAGACCTTTATTTCTCCTAAATACTTTAAAAGTTGTTAGGAATTGGCACACACAGTATTATACTCCCCAAGATAGGAATCATACTAAGATGCCAGGAAAAATAGAAGGAGAATTTAAGATGTTTTCCCTGAGCAGCAAGGACTTGGCCCGGTTCAGAGAACTCTCTCAACTCTTTGAAAATGCTTATTGAGAAATGGGTGTGTGAGAGAATAGATACCAAACCAGAGGTGTACCTGGCTCAGTCTGGTAATTCACCATGATAAGCCTACATTTTCATTTCTGCCCCTGACAAGCCCTGTTTCAGATGTGGCTGAAAGGGTTCATTGTGTAACTTAAGAAAATCTGTACTCACTTACGCAATAAGAACCATCAGTGAAACACATCCAGGGGGAAAGAGGAGAAACTATTTTAATAATTTATGGAATTACTCTATTGGAATTATAATCATTTCATAATGGAAAGTAAATACCATCGTTTACTAGGTTATAGACATGACACGTTTCCTCATCAGCCAAGGTTGCCTCGTTATAAGAACTAACAGCAAAATTCTGTCTCCTGTGAATCTTTTCTTAATAGCAGCTTTATTGAGATATAATTCACAAACCATAAAAATTACACTGTTTCAGTGTAAAATTAAGCTTTTTTAGTATATCCACAAAGTAGTGCAAAGATTGAAAATGAAACTTGTTCGGTCGTGTCTGACTCTTTGTGACCCCATGGATGATACAGTCCATGGAATTCTCTAGGCCAGAATATTGTAATAGGTAGCCGTTCCCTTCTCCAGGGGATCTTCCTAACCCAGGGATCAAACCCAGGTCTCCCACATTGCAAGCAGATTCTTTACCAGCTGAGCCACAAGTGCAATGATTAGCACTATCTAATTTGGAAATTTTTCATCACCACAAGAAGAAACCCCTGTTTATTAGAATTACTCCCCACTTTTTTCCTCAGAAGCCCCCACAACCAATAATTTACCTCCCATTTTTATAAAACTTATTATTCTGAACATTTCATATAAATAGAATCATATAATAGAGTCTTTCTTTGCCTTAGCTTAATGCTTTCAAGGTTCATCCTTACTATAGCATGTATCAGTATGCCATTCATTTTTATGGCTGAGTAATGATATGTTTTATGGATGTACCACATATAGTTTATCAATTTTGTCAGGTGATGTACATTTGGGTCATTTCCATTATTTGACTATTATGACTAATGTTATTCTGAACAACCATGACAGGCTTTTGTGTGGACATTGTCTTCAATTCTGTTGATAAAAATTATGGAATTTCTATATCATATGGTAATTTTATGTTTGATGTTTTGAGCAACAAATTGTTTCCTAAAGTGTGGTTGAGTGAGTGAGTGAGTGAGTGTGAAAGTCGCTCAGTGTGTCTGACTCTTTGAGACCCCATGGACTGTATACCCCATGGACCCCATGGACTGTAAGTCCATGGAATTCTCCAGGCCAGAATACTGGAGTGGGTAGCCTTTCCCTTCTTCAGGAGATCTTCCCAACTTAGGGATTAAGCCCAGGTCTCCCACATTGCAGGCGGATTCTTTATCAGCTGAGCCACAAGGGAAGCCCTTCCCAAAGTGGTTAAACCATCTTANAGTCCATGGAATTCTCCAGGCCAGAATACTGGAGTGGGTAGCCTTTCCCTTCTTCAGGAGATCTTCCCAACTTAGGGATTAAGCCCAGGTCTCCCACATTGCAGGCGGATTCTTTATCAGCTGAGCCACAAGGGAAGCCCTTCCCAAAGTGGTTAAACCATCTTATAAATCCACCAAGAATGTAAGAAGGATTCAACTTCTCTGCATCCTTATTAACACAATGTCATTTTCATTTTATCTCTCCTAGTAATTATGAATACCTTGATGCATTTTTGCACTTTTTAAATTGTGATAAAATATACATAAACATATAACTTATCATTTTTACCACTTTTAAATGTATAGTTCAAGGGCATTAAGTACATTCATGTTGTTGTGTAATCATCACCTCTATCCATCCCCAGAAAAATTTTCTTCTTGCAAAACTAAAACTCTATCCATTCTATCTCTCTACATTTGACTCCTCTAGCTGAGCTTGTGTGTGTGTGTCTGGTTACCATGGGAATTACATTTAACATATTTAAGTTACAACAGTCAAATTTATGTTTGTACCAACTTAATGACAATATGAAAAAAATCCTCTACTCCTGTACAGCTACTTCCCTACTCCTTTGAGTTTTTGATATCACAAAATTATACCTATGTCTGATACATAGACTAAGGATTGTTTTTATATGAATTGGTCTCAAACCATGAAGAAAAAAAATGGAGTTACAAACCAAAGTTACAATAAAACTAACTTCTATAATTTGTCTTAGTCCATTCTGACTGCTACAACAAAATGCCACAGACTAGACAGCATATAAGTAATAGAAATTTGCTTCTCTCATTTCTGGAAATTGGAAGTTCAAGATCAAGGTGACTTCATGGTCACATTCTATTGAAGGCCTTTTACCTGGTTCATAGTGTCTTCTCACTGTGACCTCACATTGTGGAAGGGATGAGAGATCTCTCGGGCCTCTTTCATAAGGGTGTTAATTTCATTATGAAGGCTCTGCCTGATGACCTAATCACTGCCCGAAGGCCCAACTTTCTAATACTATTAATATCACATTAGGTATTAGAATTTCAACATGTGAATTCAGGGTGGTGGGGCACAAACATTCAAATCATAGTACAATTGTTTGTGTATCTACTTTTAGCAAAGATCTTCATTTCTTCTTATGGCTTCAAATTATAGCCTAATGTCCTTTTGAAGGACATTTGAAGGATTCCCTTTAGCATTTCCTGTAAGATAGGTCTAGGAGTAATTATTGTAATTACCCTCAATCTTGTTTATCTGGGACTGTCTTAATTTCATCCTCATGTTGAAATAAAATTTTCCAGATGCAGGGTTTTTGGTTGATAAAATTCTTTCTTCAGCATTTTGAATATGTCAGCCCATTTCCTTCTGCCCTTCAAGTTCCTAATGAGAAATCTGCTAATAATCTTACTAGGAATCATTTGAGTATGACAACACACTTGTCTCTTGCTGTTTTCAAAATTCTCTCTCTCTCTCTGGCTCTCAAAGTTTTGATTGTATTGTGCTCCAGAAGGAATCTTTTTGAGTTTATCAAGTCTGAAGTTGGTTGAGCCTCTTGGATGCCTATATCCATGTATTTCACAAAACATGGGAAATTCTCAGGAATTATCTCTTCAAATAATTTCTCTCTCTCTCTCTTTTCTTTCTGGAACTTTCATAATAGGTATGTTACTTGATTTGATGGCATCTCACAGATCCCTCAGGCTTTTCTAATTTTCCTTCAATCTATTTTTTTTTTCTATTCCTCAGACTCAGTAATTTCAACTGCTCTGTGTTCAAGTTCTCTTTTTCTTCCTTCTATCTACTCAAATATGTTTTTGAATCTCGGTAGTGGCTTCTTCATTTCAATTATTGTAACTTATCATATCCACAATTTCTTTCTTGGTTCCTTTTTATGTTTTTTAATCTCTTCATTGATATTTCCATTTTGCTCATACATCATATTTTCTTGACTTTATCCATGTTCCATGTCTTCTTTTAGCTCTTTAAATGTCTTCTACAATTGTTTTTTACATTTGGAATCAAACTGGAATCAAGATTGCTGGGAGACATATCAATAACCTCAAAAATGCAGATGATACCATCCGTATGGCAGAAATAACAATTTTACAATTGTCTTTCTTGCAAAATTCAGACTTAAATTGAAGAAAGTATTGAAAACTACTAGACCATTCAGGTATGATTTAAATCAAATCCCTTATGATTTTACAGTAGAAGTGACAAATATATTCAAGGGATTAGATCTGATAGAGTGCCTGAAGAACTATGGATGGAAGGAAGTTCATGACATTCTACAGGAGGCAGTGATCAAGACCATTCTCAAGAAAAAAGAAATGCAAAAAAGCAAAATGGTTGTCTGAGGAGGCCTTACAAATAGCTGAGAAAAGAAGAGGCTTGAAAGGCAAAGGAGAAAAGGAAAAATATACCCATTTGAATGCACAGTCACAAAGAATAGCAAGGAGAGATGAGAAAGCCTTTCTCAGTGGTCAATGTAAAGAAATAGAAGAAAACAATAGAATGGGAAAGACTACAGATCTCTTCAAGAAAATTCAAGATACCAAGAGAATATTTCATGCAAAGATGGGCACAATAAAGGACACAAATGGTATGGACTTAACAGGAGCAGAAGCCATTAGGAAGAGGTGGTAAGAATATACAGAAGAACTGTACAAAAAAGATCTTCATGATCCAGATAACCCAATGGTGTGATCCCTCACCTAGAGCCAGACATCCTGGAATGTGAAGTCAAGTGGGCCTTAGAAAGCATCACCATGAACAAAGCTAGTAGAGGTGATAGAATTCCAGCTGGGCTATTTCAAGTTCTAAAAGATGATGCTGTGAAAGTGTTGCACTCAATATGTCAGCAAATTTGGAAAACTCAGCAGTGGCCACAGGACTGGAAACAGTCAGTTTTCATTCCAATCCTAAAGAAAGAGAATGCCAAAGAATGTTCAGGTAGCTGTTACTTGAATGTGGCAGCTGCTACCATACAGTTGCACTCATTTCACAAGCTATCAAAGCAATGCTCAAAATTCTCCAAGCCAGGCTTCAAGAGTACGTGAAGAGTGAACTTACAGTTGTTCAAGCTAGATTTGAAAAGGCAGAGGAACCAGAGATCAAATTGCCAATATCTGTGGATCATCAAAAAATCAAGAGTGTTCCAGAAAAACATCTACTTTTACTTTATTGACAACACCAAGGCCTTCGACTGTGGATCACAACAAAATGTTGAAAGTTCTTCAAGACATGGAAATACCAGACCACCTTACCTGCTTTCTGAGAAATGTGTATGCAGGTCAAGAAGCAACAGTCAGAATTGGACATGGAACAACAGACTGGTTCCAAATTGGGGAAGGAGTATGTCAAGACTGTATATTGTCACCCTGCTTATTTAGATCTTGGCAGAGTACATCATGTGAAATGCCAGGATGGATGAAACACAAGCTGGAATCAAGATTGCTGTGAGAAATTTAGATACGTAGATGATACCACCCTTATGGCAGAAATCAAAGAAGAACTAAAGCCTCCTGATGAAAGAGAAAGAGAAGAGTGGAAAAGGTAGCTAAAATTCATCATTCAGAAAGCTAAGATCATGGCATCTGGTCCCATCACTTCATGGCAAATAGGTGGGGAAACAATGGGAACAGTGAGAGACTTTATTTTATTGGACTCCAAAATCACTGCAGATGGTGACTGCAGCCATGAAATTAAAAGACACTTGCTCCTTGGAATAAAAGCTATGACCAACCTAGACAGCATATTAAAAAGCAGAGACATTATTCTGCCAACAAAAGTCCATCTAGTCATGGCTACAGTTTTTCCAGTAGTCATGTAAGGATGTGAGAGTTCGACCATAAAGAAAGCTGAGCATTGAAAAACTGACACTTTTGAACTGTGGTGTTGGAGAAGACTCTCAAGAGTCCATTGGACTTCAAGGAGATCCAACCAGTCAATCCTAAAGGAAATCAGTCCTGAATATTCATTGAAAGACTGGTGCTGAAGCTGAAACTCCAATACATTGGCCACCTGATTTGAAGAACTGAATCATTGGTAAAGACCCTGATGCTGGGCAAGATTGAAGATAGGAGGAAAAGAGGACAACAGAGGATGAGATGGTTGGATGGCATCATAGACTCAATGGACATGGGTTTGAGCAAGCTCTGAGAGTTGGTGATGGACAGGGAGGCCTGACATGCTGCAGTCCATGGGGTGGCAAAGAGTCAGACATGACTGAGCGACTGAAGTGAACTGAACTGAAAATCATTTTAAACAGTTGTTTAAAGCTCTGTCTACTAAGTCAACCATCTGGTCTTTCTTAGAGATATTTTCTGTTTTTTTTTTTTTCCTTTGAATATCTTACTTTCCTATTCTTTTATACCTTGTTTATTTTTGTTATTGATGTTGAAAACTAGGCCTGTTATTCTTATAATGCAGTAACTAGAGATTCAATTATTCCCCTTCCCTAGAGTTTGCCATTTTTTTTTTATTTATTTTTTGTTGTTGTTGTTGTATGTTGGGGGATGTGGGGGGTCTCTGTGCTGGGGACCCACCTAAAGTATGAACTTAAGGTTTTCTCAGGTCTTTTCCTGAAATTATGCATTTCCCTAGATAAGCACAATGACTTTCTAAATTTCCTCATATATTTGGCATGTTTAAGTCCTTAAATATCTGACACACAAAATGAGAAAAGAGAGAAATAAAAGGAATAAAAAGTACACCAGTGCTTTAAATCTCCTGGAATTACTCAACTGAGCAGGGAGAGGTTTGAACAATGGCCACCCAACTCTATATTTGCACCTCCAAAATCAAAAGTGCTAATCAGTTATCAGAGGACAGATCCTCAAATATGGCGGGCATTTTTTATTGTCCACTCTGGCTTCCTGCTCCAGGAATGCATGTACAGCTGCAAACCATGGGACTATGAGCAGGAGACAGGTGATTGCTACCATGCTAAGAATTGAAATTGACCAAAATTAACCGTTATTTACTGACCAAGACTTCCTTTAGAATATGCAAGGCTTTAAAAAACTCCAGAGCTCCAAAATAGCTACATCAGTCAGATTCTGTCAGTGCAATTCTTGTCTAAGTTGTGAGATGGATTCCTGGTGCTTATACTCAAAAAACTTTCTAGAATTCTTCCTCAATATGGTTTTGTGGTTTTTATTTGCCTACTGACTAATGATATCAAGCATTGTTTTATTTGCTCTTCAATCTACTGAAATTGAGGTTTGAAGTCTTCAGAAATTATTGTTGAATGATCCCTTTCTCCTTTCAGTTTACCAGTTTTGCTTTGTGTATTTTGTGGTTCTGCTGTTAAGTGTATGTATGTTTATAATTGTGACTTTTTCCCAAATGGATTAACTTTTTCTTCATTATGTCTTTTATTGTTTCAAGTAATTTTAGTCACAAGTTCTATTTTGTGTGATCTTAATACAGATCTTTTTGAATGGTATATCTTTTTTTCAATCCTTTTATTTTCAACTTGTTTTTCTTTGAATCTAAATTGTCTCTTGTAGACAGAACAGAGTTAAATAATGTGTTTTCATCCATTCTTCCAGTCTCTGACTTGTAATTGCAATGTGTAACCCACTTTCATTTTCTTCCATTGCTGATAAAGAAAAATTTTGCAGGTGACATCTTGTTTTCTATGCCTCATTTTGTTTATTGGTCTATTTCTTCATAATTGCCTTATTTTATATCAGATAAATATTTCTAATGTACCATTTTAATTCCTATATAATTTATTTTACCATATATATATATAAAAGCTATTTTTTAGTGATTCCCCTGGGTATTACCAATGACATCTTTATTTAGAACAGTTTAGCTCATATTAGTATCAATTTAAGTATACAAAAATCTTTGCTGCTAAGTCTCTTCTGTTATTATTTTTTATTAGACAAACAAGACCTTTATTCATCATAAGCCCATCAATAGTGTTTTATATGTGAATATTGTAAAATAAAATTAGAGAAGAAAAATACACTTATGTTGTCTTTTATATTTCCTACAGTTACACTTCCTGGTGCTCTTTATTTCTTCAAGTAGATTTGAGATAGAGATACTTATGAGTATCCTTTCACTTCAGCCTGAAGAAATTTCTTGTAGGTCGTATCAACTAAACAGAAATTCTCTCAAAGTTTGCTTATCTGAGGATGACTTAATTTCTCCCAAGGTTTTGAAGGATAGTTTTGTTGGATACAGAATTCTTGGTTGACAGTTTTTCTCTTTTAGCACTTTGAATATATCACTTCACTGCCATATGGCTTCCAAGGTTGTCTGTAAGAAATTAGCTATTAGCTTTACTGAGATACTATGTACATGCAAGTTCCTTTTCTCTTACTGCTTTCAAAATTCTCTTTGTCTTTGAATTTAGATGACTTTATGTTTAAGTGTCAGGTTTTTTTTTTTTTTTTTTTTTTTTATTTTATCCTCCTTGGACTAGAGTTTGTTAAACTTCTTTGTTGTGCAGATTAAGGTTTTTAGTTTAAATCACTGGTGAGTGCTTCCAGTGATTTTTTTTTCTTTCAATTGTTGCACTACTTTTCAAATGTAGAATTAAAAAAAAAATAATTTCTCTTTATTGATACTCTCTACTGGCAAGATGTCATTCTCATACTTTCCTTCTTTCCTTTAGTTATTTATACATAGTTTCCATTAATTATTTGAGCATATAGTAGTTGATTTAAATCACTTTTTTTTCTGATAAATCTAATGTCAAGACTTCCTTAGAGACATTCCCTATTGACTGCTTTTTTTCCTCCCTGTATATGGATGGGTTATAATTTCTTAGTTCTTCACATGAATGATAATTTCTTATGAAAAACTGGACATTGGAAATAATATAAGGTGACAACTCTATATTAGATCAATCCTACCAGAGTGTTTTTTCCTTATTGCTGTTGTAGTTGCTATTGTTTTGCATACTAACTTTTCTCAACTAGTTCTTTAAAGTATGGAATCTTTAACATGTGAGGCCACTGAAGTTTCTGTGGTTTGCTTAATGGTCAGCTAATTATTTGACAGAGTATTTTTAAATGCTTTGGATCAATTAGTCTCTCAGCCTTTGCTGAGAGGTGGCACATGGGTGTGTTGAGATATGCTTCTAATATTCCAGGAGGCAGTGTCTAACTCTGCCTTAACTTTCATTTCCTGCTTCTGTAGCACCTCTAGGTCAGTCAGAGGTGAGAGACTAACAACTTCTCAGATATTGCTCTAGACTTACATATGTCCTTTTAGACTATCAGAAGCATGTTATAGCTTTTCAAAGCTCCCTCTGGACAGCTCATTACCCAGCTTCTTAAGTCTTTTGGTCAGCTTCTTGTTTGTCCAACAGTTATGGCCACCTCAGTCAGCTGCAAATTTATACAATTGCTACCGACTGTCTTTGCCAAATGACCCAAAAGAAAGTAAGCGCTAAAGCAGATCAAATAAAGGATTGGTGTGGTCTTGGGATCACTCCTTAAGAGAGTGGCAAGGCTAAATTCTGTGACTTAGGTCAGGGAAGTCCCCACAATGCATAAGTCAGGTAGTGTTTTGATGGTTAGGTAAGTGGTTGAATTGTTTCTTTAATTTGGATTCAATTCAACAATAGATCACTTGAGTTGAATATTACAGAGACATAGAAAAATTATTTGGGGGGGACTTGGTAGTTTAATATTGCTTTATACTGTGGCTTCAGAGCTCCATCAGAAAATGATTTCTTTTAATAAAACTTTCATGATTACAACTAGGTACTCTGATTTCTTAATAATTGCCAACCTGGCCATAATTAATTTATACATTTCTCTTTTGCCCTTGTTTTTATTGAATCCATGATGGTTCTTTGTAGTACCTAAATATCTGTGTTCTCAATAATATGGTGAAGTGCATAAGAGGGACCATTTCTGCTGTGCTTTTAGGATTCACAACTGTGAAGTCATTGACACAACCACATTTTCATTGTGCTTTCTTATTTCAGAAACAATTTTCCCTCCCCCATTTTGCTTGATTATACTCCAAACAAAACCAATATTGCAGAGTACCTAAGCTAGTTGTATAAATTACTAAGATTCTTGGTATCCCTTACCTTGTCTTATAAGAGACACCCCCAATTACCCTTATCTCATTATAAATCCTCATGGTTTAAGTGGGAGAAGATCTCATCCCAATCTCTAGAGAAGACACATGACTCAGGTCAGTCCAGTGAATGTATTTTATGCCCTGGCCACAGTTAATAAGCTTTGTGGATGGCATTATTCATAATTGTAATCAACATTTATTACTATCAATTGTTAAAACTTGTTATGTGCTTGGCATATATATTAAACTTTTTTAATACTCTCAACACATCTACAATTGAACACTATTATTATCTTCATTTTGCAGATACTAAAGGACAAAGTATTAGTGTCCTTCCAGATGTCAAAAGCTTGTAAGTGGTAGAGTCAGGACACAAACCTAGGCAGTACACATCAGTTTGTGCCCTGATTATGGTGCTGAGAGTCTAGCCCTTTGCTAGAATCACTGGAAACAAAGCTCTTCAAAAGTAAGCTGAGGCAGGAGATGCATTGTATAGAAACACCTGTCTGAGAAAAAAAAGGCACTGTAGAGGAAAGCATACAGAAGAACAGACTGGGTTCCAATGACATTGATGGAGGCCTTGGCTCTGGCAGTTTCTGAAATCTTTAACCTGGAACTTGGCAATATTACCAACTAATACATTTTCTTTTCTTCTTAATCTGCTTTTCACTGGATTCTCTCACTGACACCAAAAATGTGTTCACTAATAAAAACAAGGAAATGGCAAGCCTAGAACCCAAAGAAAACTAAGTTGGAAGCCAAATTTAGATTACATATACAAAAGTAGCTATCACTTACTACCACTACCCACAGACAAATCAGTACAAAATGAGTGTGTTGAAAGAATTAGTGAGCAACATAGATGTGAGGGGATGGGGAGGGGGAGACTTCCCAGGTGGTGCTAGTGGTAAAGATTCCATTTGCCAATGCAGGAGACATAAGAGATATGGGTTCGATCCCTGGGTCGGGAAGATCACCTGGAAGAGAGTATAGTAACCCACTGTAGTGTTCTTGCCTCAAGAATCCCATTGACAAAGAAGCCTAGTGGGCTATGGTCCATAGGGTCGCAAAGAGTCAGATACGACTGAAGCCACCTAGCATGCACACATGGATAAGTTTATGTATATATAGATAGACAGATACACGTGTATTTCTAAAAATTCTATAAATACTTAGGTACAGGGACCAGGACCTCACAGATTCATTTTCTATTTATTTTAATATCATGTATTAATTAATTAATCTTGTTAAGAGCTACAGGATGGGGCAACCCTAGTAATCACAAACAGTCACTATTATTGGAAAAGGAAAACTTAGAAACAAAAGAACAACAACAAAAAATGAATGAAAACAATACAAAATACAATACAAAATAGTATGCTGGAACACAGGAACACTGAAATACAGTGGGAAAGATCTACATAACATGGTTGAGAAGAAGTGATAGGAGAGGGTTAATCTTATACCCCCTCTCCTATCAATGAAAGATAAATCCCCAGAAGTGACTTTTGAATTGTCAGGAAGTTTCCAGAATAGAGAGGAACATTCTAAGTGTGACGTCCAGCATGAGATTCTGTATTTCAGTCCTTAATATAAAGATTAGATTCCTGTCTGCAAAGATCCTATTGTGTAGAAATATGAGCTCCTTACTGCCTTCACCTAGATGATTTTCTCTCTCCACTCTCCGAGAGGGTAAATGAGTAATCCTGACCAATAATAGAAGTGGCCAAAAATGATTAATATTATCAGGAAATTCATCTGCCAACACCACCCAGAAATCCTCCTTGGTACCTGCTACTTGAAAATGCCCCTCTTATAATCAGCCTGTCTAATATGCTTGTGATGCCAGAGAGGGTGCCCCTAAAGGCACTTAAGGGATTTGAAGGTATATGATTACAGAATCAGTTTCATATTTGAGGGATTTGTATCTGCCATTATGTCGATATTTGAAGAGAAAAAAATACTCAGTATAATTTCATTTATGAAAACTAGAGAAGGGCTGCCTTCCCTCCCCCATCACATCTTAACCAACTTATGCAGTATTAATATCTACAACCTGATTTCTGATTCTGTTGATCATTTTACTTTTTTTTCTCTCCTTCCTGATTGGACAATTTTATCTGGGCTAGTTATAACAGCCAGCACAACATCAGGTCCTCTAATTTATGTGTTAATGTGGTATTCTGGAAGCTTGATGTTAAAATGATGAATATCACCTGGGAAGAAGATTGGACGAGCGTAAAAGAAATGGCAAGTTGCCTTGTGGAAATAGCTTTCGACTTTATCAAACCATGGGGTAACATGTCAGATTATATTACATACAATTAATTATTAATGTAGGCTGAGACTTATTTTGAAAAGCACAAACACGCACTTCCAATAATTTCCTTCCCATGGAAAATCTGTTGTGTCCCTCAAATTGAGCAGCAAAATATCCCTCACAAAATACCTTAAGGCTTCCATTTCTCCAGATTTAGCATTCATCTGAGACAAGAAAGCTTTCACAAGCCTCCTTGCCATGGACAAAACAGAGATGTGTTTTTGCTTAATTAAAATTCTTTTTTGGCAACAGATGTCCTTGCAAAAATAGCTCAGAGCTCGGTGAAGCATTTTTATAGGCTGGAGTTCAGCAACGAGGAGCCCGTCATCTGCCTTCTCTGCTCTGAGAGCAGCACAAGAGACCAGGTGGCTGGTCACAGTTTGAAAAGTGAACAAATGTATTTATTCACTCTGAGCAATTTGCAACCTACTGGGAGAGCAGGAGCCCTCTCCAGCCCCTAGCTTCTGAGAACTAGGACTGTGGGAGAAAGGGGCTGTTTAATTGCTTTGCACAGTCTCTCTCACTAAAGCAATTAGCACCCAGAGGAAAGTCTGGGAGAAGAACACAGCCAGGCCTCACACCCATATGGTGGCCTGAAATCGGCCTGCCTGCTGTCCAGGCACATAGACAATTCAATCAGCAGTGCAGGCAAGGGCCCTGGTGCTCTGCTTCCTGGCTTGCTGCTGATAAAGTATCCTCCATTCCTGAGCTCCTAATCCATTGAAGAATTAGTGTACAGTGGGTTTAAGCTCATCAGCTTCACACCTAGCTAACTCAACTGGAAAAGAGAGAAAAAAAAAAAAAAACAATTAATAAGCTTTGGAATTTAGAAGGCAGCTTAGATCTGGTCTTGGGGTGCAATGACTGCTGAGTGGCAGGTGAAAAATCAGATAAAGCAACATAGGTCAACTGACAAAGCATCTGAGGGGGATTGGAACCTGGGTCTTAAATCATGCATAGACTTAAAATTTTTTTTTTTTAATTAAATTAAAAAAAAAAAAAGATACTTGCTAAGGATCCTGTGGGTAGGACACATAGCTTCTATGCATATCAGCCCTCAGTGGAAATTATGTGAATTAATTTTATGTGCATTTTTTTAAACTTAGCTGCAAAGCTAGATTAGAGCAAAGGCATTCTGTTTATTTTTAGCATGTTCTGTCAAGGACTGAACCAGATAATTCAATAGAGAACAGCTCATTAATTAACCAAGATAATCACATAGAGTTATATTTCACGTCAGTAACTTTTCCTGATAAATGAAGTTTTTCTTAGAGGTTTAAGACTTTCTAATACGTTAGCCACTTTTGTTGGAAATCAGTCTAACATGTATTATACACTTCCCTTATTGTCACGCAAGGTCCAGAGAACACTCATTCACAGAGGGACAGACTAACAAATTATTTTCTTTTGTGCAAACTGAGTGCATTCACGTGCTCTTTGTGGTTAAGCTACTTATTTTTTACATTGAAATAATATAACTTTAAAAATCTTACTTCCTTGCATGGAGATGGCACCAAAGTGTTTTATTTTAAAAGACTGAGACACTGGGTAGGGTTACTAAACAGAATTATTCAGATGTCCATTTCACTTAACAACTATTTAGTGATCACCTATTCTGTCAGTTACTAATCCAGGAGCTGTGGAATCAACAGTAAACAAAACAAACTTCTGGACACCATGAAACTTGCATTTTAATAGGGCAGGTAGCCAATCCAACAGTCAATTCATATGTCAGACAGAGCCAGGGTGAGAGATAGGGTGGTCAGGAAAGGCGACATTTAAGCAGAGATCTGAATAAAAGGAGGGAGAAAGCCATGTAAGTATCTGAAAGAGAAGGGTTCCAGACAGCAGCAGGGTCAACTGGGAAACAATTCTCCATGATGTTTTCACTTGTAACAATATTCTTTGAAAATACTTCCAAGGATATTTGTAGGGTGGCCTTGCAAGCTAGAGGCAGTGGCTCCCTCTCGGGCAGAGGGCAGATTTGTTTCCTGATCAGGGTAACAAAGACCCTCTCTCTTCAGGGCAAAAGTTGAATAGGTTTTCTAGTAACCACTTTAAAAGGTGGGGTTTTCCAAACTCAAAATTCTGAAGCTGTAACATCAACTGTCACTGTGTATACACCATTCACTCAGGCTGGCCCCTGAGTGAACACTCCCATGGGACTTGGGACAAGTGGAACTGGTGCAAACAAGAAGTTCATACCATCTGCTGTCCCAGGAATAATGAAATGTCTAGGTCTTCTTAGGCTGGTTGTGGGAAAATGAAAGAAATATTTCCACAAGGAGGGAAGGATAACCTGGGTGACATGCTGGGAATGAGCAAATAGAAACTGAGGATTTGTCAACATGATGATCATATTGTCAAAAAGAAAAGTTCCTGAGGGAAAAATCCTGACTTGAGTGGGTTTTAGAGAAAGTGAAAGGAGACAGAGAGAGGTAGTGAGTACAGAAAACTAACTTCTTCAAGAACTTTTTCTATAAACTAGAGTACAGAAAATGGAAAGAATATGGGAAACAAGAAAGGGATTTAAGGTTTCTTATTTAGTTTTGTTTTTAATATCAGAGAGAGTAGAAAATGTTTGCATGTCAGGAAATAATCTGTAGACCATGAACAATTGGTGACATGAAATAAATAGCATCATTGCAGGGGAAAAATTCTCAAGTGGTTAAAAAGGGATGGACTTCGTCATGCTAGTAGTAGTGTTGGCCTCACATCAGGATGTGGGCAATCGCTTTTCTGCAACAGGATAGATGAGATCCTGTATGTGGCACAGGTGCAAGTAACATGCTAAATTTGGTGATGAGAGGGTACAGAAGTTTCCTTCTGATTGCTTCTATTTTCCGAGTGGAGTCATAATCAAAAGGAGACAGAGAGAGGTAGTGAGTACAGAAAACTAACTCCTTCAAGAACTTTTTCTACAAACTAGAGTACAGAAAATGGAAAGAATATGGGAAACAAGAAAGGGATTTAAGGTTTCTTGTTTAGTTTTGTTTTTAATATCAGAGAGAGTAGAAAATGTTTGCATGTTAGGAAATAATCTGTAGACCATGAACAATTGGTGACATGAAATAAATAGCATCATTGCAGGGGAAAAATTCTCAAGTGGTTAAAAAGGGATGGACTTCGTCATGCTAGTAGTAGTGTTGGCCTCACATCAGGATGTGGGCAATCGCTTTTCTGCAACAGGATAGATGAGATCCTGTATGTGGCACAGGTGCAAGTAACATGCTAAATTTGGTGATGAGAGGGTACAGAAGTTTCCTTCTGATTGCTTCTATTTTCCGAGTGGAGTCATAATCAAGTCATCAGCACTCAGTAAGGAGGGTGAGTGAAGGGCACCTGGAGGCTTGAGGAGAGAGATGATGGAGGGAAATAGTCATCTAGGACAGAGAGATAGGGCACTGATTGGGAAAATAGTATCAATAGTTCTGAAACTAGAAATAATTAAATCTATATTTCCTCATCAGTAGTCTACAGGACACTAAAAGATGTTAAAAGGTGATTTTATTGGGGGAAAATGACTATTCCACCATCAATTAAGTTGGGATATGTTGGTATAAAAAACAAATTAAGTATCTTTATTGAAGGACTTCATAGGATTGTCAATATGCTATGCAAATAGCAAGTTTTCCTAAAGGGCTACAAAATGCAATTTCTTAAATTTATTTGATTGAGGGATATTAGCAGGCTTTTATAAAACATGACTTGGAAAATGTTGGATTAAGTCATTCACTGATATCCAGCTACATTTGCTTTTGCCTTATAGGAAACCCATGCTTCTTCAAAGTAGAAATAGAAGCATCAGGCATGGTCCATCAGAGAACAGGGCTATAAACTATAATTGATGCATTGATGAGACCCTCCAGTCCTTGTGAGAGGCAACATGGCCAGGCTGCTGGGGACTCCAATGACTTCTGAGGAGGCCAAAACAAGATGTGAAAATAAAGTGAAGAAAATTTGAACAATATTGCAAGACAAAAACTGCTTCAGCAATCCATTAGTGAGATGACATCCAATGGAAGACCTGGGCCAAGGGAGGTCTCTACTGAGGTTTCCAAGAAGGTGACTACAGGACAATCTGAGACCCAGGGAACAAATCTTTAGACCTGATAGAAAATAGCCTTCCTTGTCCTGAGGGATCTCTGAGGGTTTGAAGGAAATGTCTGCAAAAATGGTTTTAGAATATCAAGGATCCCCTTAGAGGAGAGCCCTCGACACAAGGGTAGAAAGTGACTTCCTCTCTTCAGAAGATTGAGGGGCACCTGGAGGGGTTCAAGTGTAAGAACAAATTAGTGAACAGCTTTGTCAGGGGTAGAGTCTTCCAGCGGGTCAGCAGCAGTTCTAATCTGATTCTACTTTGAGCTGAACTCCCCACAGCTTAAGCTAAAAACAGATAAAATACAATTCTAACTACATTATTAAATTTTTCAGTACTAGATAGGAAGGAGATTCTGAAAAAGCTGACTAGAATTAAAATAAAATTTGATTTCTTTAAGTATTGTGATATTATTTTGGCTAATTTTGTCATTATCCTCTGTGTGCTTTCTCCTAGATATTAGAAATGAACACACACAAACACACACAACCCTTGTCTGAAAAATGAGAACACCCCCCTTTCTAAAAGATAACAGGACAGGTTAAAGTGAAGACTCTTTCTCCTCACCCTGTCTTGGAGTAAGTGGCCATTATTTTAGAAAAGAAAGGAGAGATGCTTATGGATGGAAAGAAAGTAACATATGGCTGGACATAATTTCAGGAATACAGCCCTGAAAGGTGGGTGCCCAACAACAAGTTCCAAAGATCTCTGCAAATGAAAAACGGAAGCTGGCATATATTCCTTCTATTTCTTTGACTCGACACTGCAGAGGTGTCCATTTTTCCCTTCCTTTTTTTCTGACTCCCATAATGCTTTTTAACACAAAGTCTGCAAATTCAAATGCCTTTGAAGACCAAGCATGTAATTTAAAAAAGGAAAGCTCAGCCTGATATTATAGCAGTGAGGATGAGAAGTATTAATCTCAATTCATTTAAGAGCATTGCAACTGGACTGGCAAGCTGATAGTTTAAGACCTCTGCTTCAAAGCCTGACCACCTCCTTTTGCAAAGTTTTGCCATTGCCCTTTTAAAATAAGGCATGAGAAGTTAAAACCAACAAATATAAACTTAATATTCAGGCATTAGAAGATGCTATCTCCTCCTGAAGGCAACGGATCACTTTTAAGTGAAGAAGAAATCATTGAAAGAATTGATGCTGGACTAGATCTGGATCATGAAGTCAAAAAAAGAGCTTCCAAGGAATTCTACCTCAGGCTTAGAAGTTCTGAAAGTTGAATTAAATTAAACCACCTTCTAGTAATCAGATTCCAGTGTCTTTCCTGTGAGAGCTATGTGGCTTCTTCACAATCCCAAAAAATCTCTGGCTAGAGGAGCCCAGAAACCTGTCATGAAGTCCTAGTAGAGGATCAAGTTTCCTTGGAGAAAGGGGTATATATAGCTTTTAGCATGAAATTCTTCTGTGCAGTTGTAATGCAGGCAAATATATGAAAGAAGCAGAAGGACTGGGGCATTTTAGTTCTTCCAATACTGTTTCATGAGATTGAAAAATCTACCTTCAAACATGTTATACAAGTCAAAGCAAATTAGAAACTAACAAAGACTTTCTATAAGACCTTAAACAATACCTTAATCTATTCCCATTCCCAAATGATTTTCCATTTAAATTATCTAGAAATGTTAAAATTATAAGAGGCTTATATACATAGTTACGTTTCAAGGAGAAAGTGGGGTAAGCAGTAAAAGAAGTGACTGTCCCAGGGAAATAATAATTCCCTTCTATAAGGACCAGCTTTGGGTGTGAGAAATTTAAGGGCAGTCTCCTTACACATGTTTTGAAGGTTCCCAGGCACATGTTTCCTTACGTGAACTGTCTGCCTTCAGGTGTGAGGGGATTGGGAATCACTTTGGGTCTTCTCTTCTGTCCAGCGTTCCCTGTTGCTATTCATAAAACCCTGTCCATAAGCAAGTTTCCAGAAGCACATCCATCCTGATAGTTCACTTAGGTGGTTTATTAATCAGAGTTCTTCAAAGCCAAACAAACAAAAAAATCAGGAAGTTATACGTGTACAACAAATACGCAAATACAATAAGGAATTGGTTCATGTGTTTAGGGAGGCAGCCAAATATAAGCAGCAAGTTGGAGACCCTAGAGAGTCAGTGGTACAGTTCTGGTCCAAAAGTTGACAGGTTCAAGATCCAAGAAGACGTGATGTTTCAGTTTCAGTTTGAAGGCAGGAAAAGACCAATGTCCAGCTCAAGCAAACAAGCAAGAGGAGTTCTCTCCTCATTGTGAGAGGATCAGCACTTTTATTCTCCTCAGTCCTTTGTTTGAACGATGGCCATCCGTATCAGAGAGGGCAATCTCCTTTTATTCAGTCTACCAAGTCAAATGCTCATCTCATCCAAAACCACTCTCACAGACACACCCAGAATAATGTTTGACCAAATATCTGGGCCCCCTGTGGCCTAGATAGGTTGAAACAAAATTAATCATCACAGGTACCATCAACTTTATTCATGACTATTTCCAAAGTTCTAAGTGTACCCCGACGGGGAAGGCAATGGCACCCCACCCCAGTACTCTTGCCTGGAAAATCCAATGGACGGAGGAGCCTGGTGGGCTGCAGTCCATGGGGTCGCTGACAGTCGGACAGACTGAGCGACTTCACTTTCACTTTTCTCTTTCATGCATTGGAGAAGGCAATGGCAACCCACTCCAGTACTCTTGCCTGGAGAATCCCAGGGACGGGGGAGCCTGGTGGGCTGCCGTCCATGGGGTCACACAGAGTCGGACACGACTGAAGTGACTTAGCAAGCAAGCAAGCAAGCAAGTGTACCCCGAAGCAAGAAAGCAAGTCAAACATTCACTTGCCTGACTCCAGTTAGATCATAAGTGTGACAGAAAGACTTTCCACCAACTTCCATTGCAAATATGCATGTGCAGTGCTATAAATAAATACCTAAAGCATATTCAGATCAGATATAAACTGACATGTTTATGAACTCTGATAAAAACACAGAATCACAGGACCATCGGTTTCCAGAACTGAAAGAGGCCCCAGAATTCACTGGATGAATGCACTCACTCTTCACATAAACATAAAAACACCAGAAACACATGCTATGTAGACAGGAACATAGACATGCACGGGCATGAATAAGAGATAGAGACAGTCATATACGCAAGGCTGTGATACACACACACTTTTGCAGCAGCCCCCTTTTACCCTGCAAAGTATCAAATTTCATCTGGTTACAGATTCTGATTTTTCTTTCACTTTTGCTTCTAAATTTATCAGGATAATTTTATCCTGTGGTGGATCCAACCATATCCCATTCATAGTAGATAGCCTCCCCTAAATTCCAATATATGTATTCTCCTCATTCACTTGCAAATGTACCTCAAAGGCCAAGCTGAAGCTCAGTACCTACTCAATAGGAACTGAGGATCCCAATTCAACAATGGCTAGGAAAATCTGTGTACTGACTTAACTTATTACTCTTCTCTGGAGTATAATAGATGACAGAAAAAATGTTACAAAGGTAAGGTGTATACAACAACCAAAGTCCTAAAGTAATTAATATGATAATTAACAGCAATAAATAACACCCACACATATGCCTGCAATATAAAGTCATTGATGATTCTGAATCAGTTCAGCAATCCTTTGGATTGAATTCAAATTGTATCTGCCCTATTAACTGGAGGCTGTCTTCCATCTCCAAAATATTGGTAACCTCTTCCAAGTGTTACCAGACTTTTAGAAACTTTCCAATAAATCTGCCTTCTTTCAGTCAGTCCCCGCCCACTTTCATGTCTCTACAGCTGTTTCTGAAACACTTCCTTTCACCTGGAATTGTTATCTTAAAATTCAAACGCTAAAGGTGTTGGCATATTGTGCTAGTTTAGTTTAGTTAAACATATAAAAACAAAGAACTCTTTATTTCTCCAATCATCATAAGACCTGAAATAATATATGTAACTGTGGCCTGAAGAATCTAACTTCCTATTGTGTAATCTAAAAATCTGCAGAAGACATGAGGAGAGTAAAGAGTCATCAGAATTATAGTAGAAAAATCAAGAAGATGATTTTTTGTAAAATTTTGCTGATAGGTTGAATAAGATGAAAAGAGAAAAATAACCAATGGACTTGGCAACATGAAGGTCATTGCTGATTTTGACAGAACCATTTAAGTGGAACAAGAGGGGTGAAAACAAGATTAGACACAGTTATGGACTGTATGGACAGTGAAAAGTAGAAACAGAAATTTATTCAGCTATTTTTAAGGCAAGACTGCCTTCCCACATTTCGGAAATCTTTGATTATGCCAGCATGGAAGTAATTCCTTCATGCTCTTATTCACCACACAAAAATTATCTCTACATGTTTTATTCCTTTTATACATAGAGTTCCTTATAATTCAGGACAAGAACTTTTTCGTCTTATATCTCTAATGCCTACTATATGGAAGAAAATGAATAAATATTTGTTGAATAAATGAATACCTTTCAGATATGGTCTATTCTACCTCTTGTTCTTTAGGAGCTTTATGTCCTATTAAAAGAATATCTCATTCTTCTGAAAGAGGACAACATAGGATCTCACCTTTCTTATTTTTCTCCCAAGTGATATAAGAAGAGAGAGAAAAAGATTAGAAATTTTATTCTTATGAAATTCAATTCAACTAACAGTTATTGACTATTAACACTTTTTAGACCCTAAAGACTCAAAAAAGACATTGTCCAGACAGACAAAAAATAAATAGAACAACCTTGGTATAATTTGAGAAATAATAAAATAGATGCCCAATGATCCCAGATTGGTACATGAAAAGGACTGCCTGGGAGAGATGCAGCCCGAGCTGGTTTTAAGAAGACAGGAGTTATGCAAGAGAAGTAAGTAGAAATTCCATTCCAGGGAAATTGTACATGTCAGGAATGTAGAAAATTTGGTGACATGAGAGGCAAGAAATAGCAAGATAAATGTGAAAATGGCCAGACTGTGAACTAGACTGCAAGAGATGTAAAGAAACTTGGGAATTAGCCTGCAGATGACAGGAAGGTACTGAAGACATTGAGTCAGAATTATATGAGAAGCCGTAGTTTGGTATTCAAGTCCCTCTTGCATATTAAAATATGGCTACTCATTCATAAGAGACCTTGCTGCCTACATCCTATTCCCAGGAAACTAAAAGATTCTCTTATTCCTGTTTAGGAATTCACCTGCCCAGGTAATGCATGCTATTCACTGCCCCGTGGTCCTGAAAAGTTCTGGAAGTAAATCCCACCGCAGCTGCAGTATAATCACAGTGTGTCTGCTGACTACTTGAGAGTAAAAACAAATAGCAGCCATGTGCTGGCCACACATTCCAATGGGGATTCTGCCATCTGTCTTTGTGTTCACAGAGCCATTCAGATTTCCAGTTCATACCAGCTCGATGCCACTTCCAAGCAGAACTTTGAAGAGTTAGAAGAGAGAAAAAGTTTATGGACAGGCATCAAGCTTTACAAAGGGTTGAACACATCCACACAGAAGGAGCAGAGTTAGAATAGCATTATAATAATATTCATGGTAATAATATTTTGCCAAGGCAACAAGTAGAGTTGGTGGTAGCAGAACCAGTAGTGCCAACAGGGTCCAAAGACTGACTCTTTTATGAAGTCATACATGATGGATGTTGGGGAGCCCAAAAAGTGATTTTTTCCCCCATGGGTACAAACCTGTGGTCTTTGTGCTATTTATTTAATTTATTTAACTTATTTAACTTATTTAATTCACCTCTTGGTGCTATGAGAAAGGCATTTGATTCTTACCCACTGTTATAGGTTGAATTGCATTCCCTAAAACCCATACTGAACCCCTTACTCTGTACACTCATACTCTGAATATGACCTTATTTGAAAACGTGTGCATGCGTGCTAAGTTGGTTTAGTCTTGTCTAACTCGTTGCAACCCTATGGGCTGTAGCCGAGTGGGCTCTCCTGTCCATGGGATTCTCCAGGCAAGAATACTGGAGTGGGTTGCTATGCCCTCCCTCAGGGGATCTTTTCTGATCCAGGCATCAAACCTACGTCTCTTAGGTATGCTGCATTGGCTACATTGCAGGAAAAGATCCTGATGCTGGGAAAGATTGAGGGCAGGAGGAGAAGGAGGTGACAGAGGATGAGACGGTTGGATGACATCATTGACTTAAAGGATATGAATTTGAGAAAACTCCAGGAGATAGTGAAGGACAGGGAAGCCTGGCATGCTACAGTCCATGAGGTCACATAGAGTCGGACATTACTGAGTGACTGAACAGCAACACTTTACCATTAGGGCCACTTGGGAAGCCTATTTGAAAATAGGGGCCCCGCAAATATAATCAAGTTAAGATGAAATCACTGGCGTGTGCCTTAATCCAGCATGATTGGTGTCCTTAAGAAGAGAGAAATTTGGACATAAACACAGGAAGACTGTAATGCTAGGACAGAGGCAGAGACTGGAGTGAAGCAGCCACATACCAAGAAATGTGAAGGACTGCCAGCTCTCACTGGAGCTAGGAGATAGGCTTGGAATGGATTATCCCTGTGTCCTCAGAAGGAACTTGCCCTGTTGACATTTGGACTTCTGTCCTCTAAAACCATATGATAAGAAATTTCTGAAGTTTTAAACCACCCAGGTCATGGTACTTTTCTATGACAGTCCTAAGAAATCTGTACATTCCCTTTAGCAGATAAGGAGATGATATCTAGAGATGTCACAGTTCAGTTCAGTCACTCACTCGTGTGTGACTCTTTGTGACCCAAGGACTGCAGCATGACAGGCTTCCCTGTCCATCACCAACTCTCAGACCTTGTGCAAAATCATGCCCAACAAGTCAGTGATGCCATTCAAAAATATCATTCTCTGTTGTCCCCTTCTCCTCCTGCCTTCAATAATGCTCGTTTGAAAAGACCCTGATGCAGTTCTTCTCATCAGGTGGCCAAATTATTGGACATTCAGCTTCAATATCAGTCCTTCCAGTGAATATTCAGGACTGATTTCCATTGGGATGGACTGGTTGGATCTCCTTGCAGTCCAAGGGACTCTCAAGAGTCTTCTCCAACACCACAGTTCAAAAGCATCAATTCTTCTACTTTCTTTATAGTCCAGCTCTCATATCCGTACATGACTACTGGAAAAAAACATAGCTTTGACAAGATGGACCTTTGTTGGCAGAGTAATGTCTCTGCTTTTTAATATGCTGTCTAGGTCAGAGAAGGCAACGGCACCCCACTCCAGTACTCTTGCCTGGAAAATCCCATTTATGGAGGAGCCTGGTGGGCTGCAGTCCATGGGGTAGCTAAGAGTCGGACACGACTGAGTGACTTCACTTTCACTTTTCACTTTCATGCATCGGAGAAGGAAATGGCAACCCACTCCGGTGTTCTTTCCTGGAGAGTCCCAGGGACGGGGGAGCCTGGCGGGCTGCTGACTATGGGGTCGCACAGAGTCGGACACAACTGAAGCGACTTAGCAGCAGCAGCAGGTTGGTCATAGCTTTTCTTCCAAGGAGCAAGCATCTTTTAATTTCATGACTGCAGTCACCATCTGCAGTGATTTTGGAGCCCAGAAAATTAAAGTCAGACACTGTTTCCATTGTTTCCCCATTTATTTGCCATGAAGTGATGGGACCAGATGCCATGATCTTAGTTTTCTTGAATGTTGAGTTTTAAGCCACCTTTTTCATTCTCCTCTTTCACTTTCGTCAAGAGGCTCTTTAGTTCTTCC
Source organism: Oreotragus oreotragus (assembly GCA_006410675.1). Lineage (NCBI taxonomy): Eukaryota > Metazoa > Chordata > Mammalia > Artiodactyla > Bovidae > Oreotragus > Oreotragus oreotragus. Next base: position 280,064 of record SJYX01004672.1, read on the forward strand.
TCACTTTCTGCCATAAGTGTGGTATCATCTGCATATCTGAGGTTATTGATATTTCTCTCAGCAATCTTAATTCTACCTTGTATTTCATCCAGCCTGGCATTTCACGTGCTTCCCTGGTGGTTCAGATGGTAAAGCATCTGTCTACAATGTGGGAGACCCGGGTTCGATCTCTGGGTTGGGAAGATCCCCTGGAGAAGGAAATGGCAATCCACTCCAGTACTACTGCTTGGAAAATCCCATGGACAGAAGAGCCTGGTAGGCTACAGTCTGTGGGGTCACAAAGAGTTGGACACGACTGGGCGACTTCACTTTATCTCACTTCACTCTGTATATAAGTTAAACATGCAAGGTGACAATATACAGCCTTGACATACTCCTTTTCCTATTTGGAACCAGTCTGTTGTTCCATGTCCAGTTCTAACTGTTGCTTCCTGACCTGCATACAGGNGAGAAGGAAATGGCAATCCACTCCATTACTACTGCTTGGAAAATCCCATGCACAGAAGAGCCTGGTAGGCTACAGTCTGTGGGGTCACAAAGAGTTGGACACGACTGGGCGACTTCACTTTATCTCACTTCACTCTGTATATAAGTTAAACGTGCAAGGTGACAATATACAGCCTTGACATACTCCTTCCCCAGTTTGGAACCAGTCAGTTCCATGTCTGGTTCGAACTGTTGCTTCTTGACCTGCATACACATTTCTCAGGAGGCAGGTAAGGTGGTCTGGTATTCCTACCTCTTGAAGAATTTTCCACAGTTTATTGTGATCCACACAGGCAAAAGCTTTGATGTTGTCAATAAGACAGAAGTAGATGTTTTTCTGGAATGCTCTTGATTTTTTGATGATCCAGTGGATGTTGGAAATTGGATCTTTGGTTCCTCTGTCTTTTCAAACCCAGCTTGACCATCTGGAAGTTCACTGTTCACATACTGTTGAAACCTGGCTTGGAGAATTTTGAGCATTACTTTGCTTGCGTGTGAAAGTGTAAGTTGCTTAGTTGTGTTGACTCTTTGAGACCCCAGAGACTATACAGTCCATGGCATTCTCCAGGCCAGAATATTGGACTGGGTAGCCTTTCCCTTCTCCAGCGGATCTTCCTAACCCAGGGATCGAACACAGGTCTCCCACACTGCAAGTGGATTCCTTACCAGCTGAGCCACAAGGGAAGCCCAAGAACACTGGAGTGGGTAGACTATCCCTTCTCCAGAAGATACTCACAACCCAGGAATTGATCTGGGGTCTCCTGCATTGCAGGTGGATTCTTTACCAACTAAGCTATCGGGGAAGCTAGCGTGTGAGAGGAGTCCAATTGTGTGGTAGTTTGAGCATTCTTTGGCATTGCCTTTCTTTGGGATTGTAATGAAAACTGACCTTTTCCAGTCCTATGGCCACTACTGAGTTTTCCAAATTTGCTGGCATATTGAGTGCAGCACTTTCACACCATCATCTTTCAGGATTTGAAATAGTTAAACTGGAATTCCATCAATTCCACTAGCTTTGCTCATAGTGATACATCCTAATGCCCATTTGACTTCACATTTCAGGATGTCTGGCTCTAGGTGAGTAATCACACCATTGTGGTTACTGGGTCATGAAGATCTTTTTTGTACAGTTTTTCTATGTATTTTTGCCACCTCTTTTTAATATCTTATGCTTCTGTTAGGTCCATACCATTTCTGTGCATTATTGTTCCCATCTTTGCATGAACTATTCCCTTGGTATCTTGAATTTTGTTGAAGAGATTTCTAGTCTTTCCCATTCTATTGTTTTCCTCTATTTTGGAAGGCTTTCTCATCTTTCCTTGCTATTCTTTGAGACTCTGCAATCAAACGGGTATATCTTTCTTTTTCTCCTTTGCCTTTCTATTCTCCTCTTTTCTCAGCTATTTGTAAGGCCTCCTCAGACAACCATTTTGCCTTTCTGCATTTCTTTTTTCTTGGGGATGGTCTTGATCACTTCCATTCTGTACAATGTCATGAACCTCTGTCCATAGTTCTTCTGGCACTCTGTCTATCAGATCTAATCCCTTGAATCTATTTGTCACTTCCACTGTATAATCATAAGGGATTTGATTTAGGTCATACCTGAATGGTCTAGGTGTTTTCCCTACTTTCTTCAGTTTAAGTCTTAATTTTTCAGTGAGTTCATGATCTCAGCCACAGTCAGCTCCTGGTCTTGTTTTTGCTGACTGTATAGAGCTTCTCCATCTTGGCTGCAAAAAATATAATCAATCTGATNCCCTACTTTCTTCAATTTAAGTCTGAATTTGGTAATAAGGAGTTCATGAGCTGAGCCACAGTCAGCTCCTGGTCTTGTTTTTGCTGACTGTATAGAGCTTCTCCATCTTGGCTGCAAAAAATATAATCAATCTGATTTTGCTATTGACCATCTGGTGATGTCCATGTGTAGAGTCTTCTTTTGTGTTGTTGGAAGAGGGTGTTTGCTATGACCAGTGCATCCTCTTGGCCAAACTGTTATCCTTTGCCCTGGTTCATTTTGTACTCCAAGGCCAAATTTGTCTGTTACTCCAGTTCTCTCTTGACTTCCTACTTTTGCATTCCAGACTCCTGTGATGTTAGTTCTAGAAGGTCTTGTAAGTCTTCATAAAACTGTTCAACTTCAGCTTCTTCAGCATTACTAGTTGGGGCATAGACTTGGATTATTGTGATATTGAATGGTTTGCCTTGGAAACGAACAGAGATCATTCTGCTGTTTTTGAGATTGTGCTGAAGAACTCAAAAACAGCAGAATGATCTCTGTTCATTTTCAAGAGAGGCCTAGCACCTTGCTGAGTGTCATGGATAATGAAAAGAGCCCGTTTTTAAATTTGCCTCTGCCTTACTCTAAGGCCAAACTGTTTCCCATCCCATGATGTTGCCTTCTCATGGGATGCTGTTTACACAAGATATTCAGATACCTAAGACCCTCTTTTAAATACATGTGTATTTTATATCTCACCCCTGTTTGCGTCACCTTTGATTTCTTTCATCAGTGTCTTATAGTTTTCTGAGTATAGGCTGTCTTTTGCCTCATTGGATAGGTTTATTTCTAGGTATTTTCCATTTTCATTGAAATAGTGAATGGAATTGTTTCTTTAATTTCTCTTTCTGATCTCTCATTTTTAGTATATAGGAATGCAAGAGATTTCTGTGCATTAATTTTGTATCCTGCAATTTTACGAAACTCATTGATGAGCTCTAGTAGTTTTCTGGTAGCATCTTTAGGATTTTCTATGTAAAGAATCATGTAATCAGCAAATAATGACAGATTTACTTGTTTTTCAATTTGGATTCCCTTTATTTCTTTTTTATCTCTGGCTGCCATGGTTAGGACTTCCAAAACTACGTTTAACAACAGTGGTGAGAGTGTATATCCATGTATTTTCCTAATCTTAGAGGAAATGCTCTAGTTTTTCACCACTGAGAATGATGTTTGCTGTGACTTTATTATATATGGCCTTTATTAAAAAAATTTTTTTTCTATATATGGCCTTTACTGTGTTAAGGTTTTTTCCCTCTATGCCTACATTCTGGATGGAGGAATGTAACATGTTATTGGATTTGAAGATTCAATATTGGGAAAATGACTATACTACTCAAAACAATCTACAGAGTCAATGCAATTCCCTATCAAATAATCCAAGTCACTTTTCACAGAATTAGAACAAAAAACTTTACAATTTGCATGAAAACACAAAAGACCCAGATAGCCAAAACAATCTTAAGAAAGAAAAACAAAGGAATCAAGCTCCCTGACTTTAGACTATACTACCAAGCTACAGTAATTAAGACAGTATGGTACTGACACAAAAACAGAAATATGGATCAGTGGAACAGGATGGAAAGCCCAGAGACAAACCCACATACCTATGGCTACCCAATCTATGACAAAATAGGCAAGAATATATAATGGAGTAAAGATACCTTCTTCAATAAGTAGTGGTGATTAAAACTGGCAAGTCACATGTAAAAGAATGAAACTAGAATACCCTATAACACCATACACAAAAATAAACGAAAAATGGATTAAAAACCTAACTATAATACCAGATACTAAAAGACACTGAAACAAGAACACATATGCAGAACACTGCATAAATTGCAGCCAGATCATTTCTGACCACCTCCTAGAGTAAGGAAAATAAAAACAAACTTAAAAATGGGAACTAATTAAACTTAAAGCTTTTGCATAGCAAAGGAATCATAAGACAAAAAGACAAGCCTCAGAATGGGAGGAAATATTTGCAAATGAAGCAACTGACATGGGGTCAGCCTCCAAAATATACAGACAGCTCATGCAGTTCAATATTAAAAAATGAGTAATCCAATAGAAAAAATAAGTCTTCAACCTATTTTAGGCTGAAGACATACAGATTGGCAATAAACACATGAAAAGATGCTCATTATCACTAATCATTAGAGAAATGCAAATCAAAACTACAATGAGGTATCACCTCACACCAGTTAGAATGGCCATCAAAAATCTACAAACAGTAAATACTGGAGAGGATGTTGGTGGGAGTGTAAATTGATCAGCTACTATGCAGAACAACATAAAAGTTCCTTAAAAGACTAAAAATAGAACTACATATGACCCAGCAATCCTACTCATAGGTATATACCCAAAGAAAACCATAATTCAAAAAGAAACGGGGGAGCCTGGTGGGCTGCCGTCCATGGGGTCACACAGAGTCGGACACGACTGAAGTGACTTAGCAAGCAAGCAAGCAAGCAAGTGTACCCCGAAGCAAGAAAGCAAGTCAAACATTCACTTGCCTGACTCCAGTTAGATCATAAGTGTGACAGAAAGACTTTCCACCAACTTCCATTGCAAATATGCATGTGCAGTGCTATAAATAAATACCTAAAGCATATTCAGATCAGATATAAACTGACATGTTTATGAACTCTGATAAAAACACAGAATCACAGGACCATCGGTTTCCAGAACTGAAAGAGGCCCCAGAATTCACTGGATGAATGCACTCACTCTTCACATAAACATAAAAACACCAGAAACACATGCTATGTAGACAGGAACATAGACATGCACGGGCATGAATAAGAGATAGAGACAGTCATATACGCAAGGTTGTGATACACACACACTTTTGCAGCAGCCCCCTTTTACCCTGCAAAGTATCAAATTTCATCTGGTTACAGATTCTGATTTTTCTTTCACTTTTGCTTCTAAATTTATCAGGATAATTTTATCCTGTGGTGGATCCAACCATATCCCATTCATAGTAGATAGCCTCCCCTAAATTCCAATATATGTATTCTCCTCATTCACTTGCAAATGTACCTCAAAGGCCAAGCTGAAGCTCAGTACCTACTCAATAGGAACTGAGGATCCCAATTCAACAATGGCTAGGAAAATCTGTGTACTGACTTAACTTATTACTCTTCTCTGGAGTATAATAGATGACAGAAAAAATGTTACAAAGGTAAGGTGTATACAACAACCAAAGTCCTAAAGTAATTAATATGATAATTAACAGCAATAAATAACACCCACACATATGCCTGCAATATAAAGTCATTGATGATTCTGAATCAGTTCAGCAATCCTTTGGATTGAATTCAAATTGTATCTGCCCTATTAACTGGAGGCTGTCTTCCATCTCCAAAATATTGGTAACCTCTTCCAAGTGTTACCAGACTTTTAGAAACTTTCCAATAAATCTGCCTTCTTTCAGTCAGTCCCCGCCCACTTTCATGTCTCTACAGCTGTTTCTGAAACACTTCCTTTCACCTGGAATTGTTATCTTAAAATTCAAACGCTAAAGGTGTTGGCATATTGTGCTAGTTTAGTTTAGTTAAACATATAAAAACAAAGAACTCTTTATTTCTCCAATCATCATAAGACCTGAAATAATATATGTAACTGTGGCCTGAAGAATCTAACTTCCTATTGTGTAATCTAAAAATCTGCAGAAGACATGAGGAGAGTAAAGAGTCATCAGAATTATAGTAGAAAAATCAAGAAGATGATTTTTTGTAAAATTTTGCTGATAGGTTGAATAAGATGAAAAGAGAAAAATAACCAATGGACTTGGCAACATGAAGGTCATTGCTGATTTTGACAGAACCATTTAAGTGGAACAAGAGGGGTGAAAACAAGATTAGACACAGTTATGGACTGTATGGACAGTGAAAAGTAGAAACAGAAATTTATTCAGCTATTTTTAAGGCAAGACTGCCTTCCCACATTTCGGAAATCTTTGATTATGCCAGCATGGAAGTAATTCCTTCATGCTCTTATTCACCACACAAAAATTATCTCTACATGTTTTATTCCTTTTATACATAGAGTTCCTTATAATTCAGGACAAGAACTTTTTCGTCTTATATCTCTAATGCCTACTATATGGAAGAAAATGAATAAATATTTGTTGAATAAATGAATACCTTTCAGATATGGTCTATTCTACCTCTTGTTCTTTAGGAGCTTTATGTCCTATTAAAAGAATATCTCATTCTTCTGAAAGAGGACAACATAGGATCTCACCTTTCTTATTTTTCTCCCAAGTGATATAAGAAGAGAGAGAAAAAGATTAGAAATTTTATTCTTATGAAATTCAATTCAACTAACAGTTATTGACTATTAACACTTTTTAGACCCTAAAGACTCAAAAAAGACATTGTCCAGACAGACAAAAAATAAATAGAACAACCTTGGTATAATTTGAGAAATAATAAAATAGATGCCCAATGATCCCAGATTGGTACATGAAAAGGACTGCCTGGGAGAGATGCAGCCCGAGCTGGTTTTAAGAAGACAGGAGTTATGCAAGAGAAGTAAGTAGAAATTCCATTCCAGGGAAATTGTACATGTCAGGAATGTAGAAAATTTGGTGACATGAGAGGCAAGAAATAGCAAGATAAATGTGAAAATGGCCAGACTGTGAACTAGACTGCAAGAGATGTAAAGAAACTTGGGAATTAGCCTGCAGATGACAGGAAGGTACTGAAGACATTGAGTCAGAATTATATGAGAAGCCGTAGTTTGGTATTCAAGTCCCTCTTGCATATTAAAATATGGCTACTCATTCATAAGAGACCTTGCTGCCTACATCCTATTCCCAGGAAACTAAAAGATTCTCTTATTCCTGTTTAGGAATTCACCTGCCCAGGTAATGCATGCTATTCACTGCCCCGTGGTCCTGAAAAGTTCTGGAAGTAAATCCCACCGCAGCTGCAGTATAATCACAGTGTGTCTGCTGACTACTTGAGAGTAAAAACAAATAGCAGCCATGTGCTGGCCACACATTCCAATGGGGATTCTGCCATCTGTCTTTGTGTTCACAGAGCCATTCAGATTTCCAGTTCATACCAGCTCGATGCCACTTCCAAGCAGAACTTTGAAGAGTTAGAAGAGAGAAAAAGTTTATGGACAGGCATCAAGCTTTACAAAGGGTTGAACACATCCACACAGAAGGAGCAGAGTTAGAATAGCATTATAATAATATTCATGGTAATAATATTTTGCCAAGGCAACAAGTAGAGTTGGTGGTAGCAGAACCAGTAGTGCCAACAGGGTCCAAAGACTGACTCTTTTATGAAGTCATACATGATGGATGTTGGGGAGCCCAAAAAGTGATTTTTTCCCCCATGGGTACAAACCTGTGGTCTTTGTGCTATTTATTTAATTTATTTAACTTATTTAACTTATTTAATTCACCTCTTGGTGCTATGAGAAAGGCATTTGATTCTTACCCACTGTTATAGGTTGAATTGCATTCCCTAAAACCCATACTGAACCCCTTACTCTGTACACTCATACTCTGAATATGACCTTATTTGAAAACGTGTGCATGCGTGCTAAGTTGGTTTAGTCTTGTCTAACTCGTTGCAACCCTATGGGCTGTAGCCGAGTGGGCTCTCCTGTCCATGGGATTCTCCAGGCAAGAATACTGGAGTGGGTTGCTATGCCCTCCCTCAGGGGATCTTTTCTGATCCAGGCATCAAACCTACGTCTCTTAGGTATGCTGCATTGGCTACATTGCAGGAAAAGATCCTGATGCTGGGAAAGATTGAGGGCAGGAGGAGAAGGAGGTGACAGAGGATGAGACGGTTGGATGACATCATTGACTTAAAGGATATGAATTTGAGAAAACTCCAGGAGATAGTGAAGGACAGGGAAGCCTGGCATGCTACAGTCCATGAGGTCACATAGAGTCGGACATTACTGAGTGACTGAACAGCAACACTTTACCATTAGGGCCACTTGGGAAGCCTATTTGAAAATAGGGGCCCCGCAAATATAATCAAGTTAAGATGAAATCACTGGCGTGTGCCTTAATCCAGCATGATTGGTGTCCTTAAGAAGAGAGAAATTTGGACATAAACACAGGAAGACTGTAATGCTAGGACAGAGGCAGAGACTGGAGTGAAGCAGCCACATACCAAGAAATGTGAAGGACTGCCAGCTCTCACTGGAGCTAGGAGATAGGCTTGGAATGGATTATCCCTGTGTCCTCAGAAGGAACTTGCCCTGTTGACATTTGGACTTCTGTCCTCTAAAACCATATGATAAGAAATTTCTGAAGTTTTAAACCACCCAGGTCATGGTACTTTTCTATGACAGTCCTAAGAAATCTGTACATTCCCTTTAGCAGATAAGGAGATGATATCTAGAGATGTCACAGTTCAGTTCAGTCACTCACTCGTGTGTGACTCTTTGTGACCCAAGGACTGCAGCATGACAGGCTTCCCTGTCCATCACCAACTCTCAGACCTTGTGCAAAATCATGCCCAACAAGTCAGTGATGCCATTCAAAAATATCATTCTCTGTTGTCCCCTTCTCCTCCTGCCTTCAATAATGCTCGTTTGAAAAGACCCTGATGCAGTTCTTCTCATCAGGTGGCCAAATTATTGGACATTCAGCTTCAATATCAGTCCTTCCAGTGAATATTCAGGACTGATTTCCATTGGGATGGACTGGTTGGATCTCCTTGCAGTCCAAGGGACTCTCAAGAGTCTTCTCCAACACCACAGTTCAAAAGCATCAATTCTTCTACTTTCTTTATAGTCCAGCTCTCATATCCGTACATGACTACTGGAAAAAAACATAGCTTTGACAAGATGGACCTTTGTTGGCAGAGTAATGTCTCTGCTTTTTAATATGCTGTCTAGGTCAGAGAAGGCAACGGCACCCCACTCCAGTACTCTTGCCTGGAAAATCCCATTTATGGAGGAGCCTGGTGGGCTGCAGTCCATGGGGTAGCTAAGAGTCGGACACGACTGAGTGACTTCACTTTCACTTTTCACTTTCATGCATCGGAGAAGGAAATGGCAACCCACTCCGGTGTTCTTTCCTGGAGAGTCCCAGGGACGGGGGAGCCTGGCGGGCTGCTGACTATGGGGTCGCACAGAGTCGGACACAACTGAAGCGACTTAGCAGCAGCAGCAGGTTGGTCATAGCTTTTCTTCCAAGGAGCAAGCATCTTTTAATTTCATGACTGCAGTCACCATCTGCAGTGATTTTGGAGCCCAGAAAATTAAAGTCAGACACTGTTTCCATTGTTTCCCCATTTATTTGCCATGAAGTGATGGGACCAGATGCCATGATCTTAGTTTTCTTGAATGTTGAGTTTTAAGCCACCTTTTTCATTCTCCTCTTTCACTTTCGTCAAGAGGCTCTTTAGTTCTTCCTCACTTTCTGCCATAAGTGTGGTATCATCTGCATATCTGAGGTTATTGATATTTCTCTCAGCAATCTTAATTCTACCTTGTATTTCATCCAGCCTGGCATTTCACGTGCTTCCCTGGTGGTTCAGATGGTAAAGCATCTGTCTACAATGTGGGAGACCCGGGTTCGATCTCTGGGTTGGGAAGATCCCCTGGAGAAGGAAATGGCAATCCACTCCAGTACTACTGCTTGGAAAATCCCATGGNCAGCTCCCCAGTCCCTGGGATTCTCCAGGCAAGAACACTGGAGTGGGTTGCCATTTCCTTCTACAATGCATGAAAGTGAAAAGTGAAAGTGCAGTCGCTCAGTAGCGACCCCATGGACTGCAGCCCACAAGGCCCCTCCGTCCATGGGATTTTCCAGGCAAGAGTACTGGAGTGGGTTGTCATTGCCTTCTCCGATATATACCCTGCTGCTGCTGCTGCTGCTAAGTCGCTTCAGTTGTGTCCGACTCTGTGCGACACCATAGACGGCAGCCCACCAGGCTCCCCCATCCCTGGGACTCTGCAGGCAAGAATACTGGAGTGGGTTGCCATTTCCTTCTCCAATGCATGAAACTGAAAAGTGAAAGGGAAGTCGCTCAGTCGTGTCTGACTCTTCGCGACCCCATGGACGGCAGCCCACCAGGCTCTTCCGTCCATGGGATTTTCCAGGCAAGAGTACTGGAGTGGGGTGCCATTGCCTTCTCCATATATACCTTACTACGTACAAAATAGATAACTAACGAGAACTTACTGTATTCAGTGCTCTGTGGTGACCTGAACAAGAAGGAAATCCAAAAAAGAGGGGATCTATGTATATATACAGTTGATTCACTTTGCTGTACAGCTCAAACTAATACAACACTGTAAAGCAACTATACTCCAATAAAAAATAATAATAAATAAATAAATGCAGTGGGTTTTGTTTGTTTTGTTTGTCATCTCCAATATCTGTAATGGGACGGGAGGCAGATTCTTTGGTGCAATCATTTTGAAGACACTGGAAAAGAATGTTTAGAATATTCTCACTTAAGAATACATAGTCTATACATAGTCTTAATATTTTCTTATTAACAATTATTAACATTAACATCCTCTTATTGTCAAAGGAAAAATATCTTTCATTTTGAATACATTTAACTTAGCATAGGGTTTTCCGGGTGGTGAAGTAGTAACAAATCCTCTTGCCAATGCAGGAGAGGCAAGAGATTTGGTTTGATCCCTGGGTCCAGAAGATCCCCTGGAGAAGGAAATGGGAACCCACCCCAGTATTCTTGCCTGTAAAACTCCATGGACAAAGGAGCCTGGTGGGCTACACTCAGTGAGGTCATAAAGAGTCAGACACAATGTAGCGACTAAGCACACAGCACACAACTTAGCCTAACCACACCCAGCTATGACCATTAAGCAATGGCATGGTATCAACTTCCGGTGAGCTGCACCTGAAAATACCCCTTAGCCAGTGTGTCTGGTCCAGCGTGCAAACAAACCCCTGTTTCATTCATTGTTCAAATTCTATTTTTCGTGGGTCCCCCACAGTTCTCCATTCCATTTGGCTTTTATCTGTCTAAGAGCATAAACTAGGCCTGGGAACAAAGCTCCTTCAAGCTTTGTCTTGAACTGTTCCATACTGAACTTCCTCCAACATCGTTTGCCAAATGCCGGCTTCCTGCTTGAGTCAGAAAGAACTTTTCTCTGTATGTAATCAGACTGCTGTCCTTGTCTGTGTTCTTACAGCTCCTTAGTCTCCTCTCTTGAGGGACAGGGCTGAGGTTTGCTGGACTCATTGCTGAAAAGAGAACCTTCTTTGAAAGAATCTGAAATGAAGTAGGTCTTTCTCTGCCCTGAACCAGAAGACTTCTGGTCACACCATTAAACCTACCCCTGAAAACAATAGCTCATAGAGCATTTGTTTAATCATGGGATGTTCTCTGGAATTTATGCTACGATGCTTCACCTCTAATCACAGTTTCTAATAGTGCTCATCATGATTACATAGCACAATAAAAACTGAACATTCAGATCCCTCCTTCCTGAAGGTTCAGTTCGTAGTTAGAATTCTAACATTGAGAGGTGGTGTTAAACACTTTGTTTATTCTCACAGTTGTTTCTTCTCTAACAGTTAGGAAAAGAGGATAGAATGGCAGATGGGCTACTAAACCCATAACAATGCTGTTTGAAATTCTTGTTGTTTCTATTTCACACAAATTGGAATTTAATGAAAACATTTAAACATAAAATGTGCATGAATAGATGAACCTTGGGAAAAACTTTTTTCATGAGTAAAATGGAAAATAAGAGTCCAGAAAAAAATGAGTGTCTCAAGATTTTGGGGTAGAAACTCACATGGCAAAACACGACAACAATGAGCTATATATTAACCATACCTCTCTACTACTGCCAACAGTCCTCAATATTTCCTTCTATTGAATTAAATATTCTCCTAGATTGTTGCAATCATGGATCTCAGAAAGCCAGAGATTTAAGATGCCAAACATATATCCAGTCATGCATTCTCCCTGAATGTAAAACTTTATAAATATGTGTACGTGTGTGCACATGAGTGTATATGTGAGTGTATGTACATGATGCTCACTGTAAAGCTGCAAACTCATTCTTTCAGAATGAGGTGTTTCCATTTATTGTTTCAATTTCAATCTGCCTGGGGCCTAAAATAAAGAGAGTCACAATTGATTTCAGTTGAATATTTAGAAACTCATTCAGATTCTTTCTGAGTCAATTAGATGATCACAAGTTGGCAGCTCAGTAAATTTCCTGCTGGGAACTAGATTGCAAAGAGAGAAAAAAAAAAAAAACAAATAAAGATATTGTGTGCAATTGTCCATCAAGAATCAAGTGTCCTGGATAAGATCATAATTGAAACACCTGTTCTCATACTTGCTGGTGCCCATTTTGAGTGCAAAGATGAGGGAAAATATATTCATACTATATCCATTGATTACTTTATCTTTCACCCAGAAAATGGACTTGGGTGGTAGTGGTGTCTATTCTACAGTAGTCATTACTTCATAAGGCACATGGTGCAATCAACTTCATCTGAAGCAAACAATGATTTAGCTCCCTTTCTTGCTGTTGTTCCACTTAGAAGCCAGTAAAAGATCCTATATAAAGTTTTGAAGATATTCAGTAGCACTGTAAAATACAAGGAGCCATGCCACAGGCTATACTTGATAACCAAACAATAACATGAACTCTAAACAATTTCACAGGATTTCAGCATCTTCCCAGCTATGGCCCTCATGGTGGGAGAAATACCAGCATTCTTCTTGTCCTCTAGTAGTAAAAATCCTACACATGGGATTACTTGAAAATCATGGATTCCGTAGTTACCAAGAGGGTTAAGTTTTTCAGTAGGGTTATTATTTTAAGCATACTTAGCTATCTAAAGCTGGAGTCAGAAAAAGTCTGTAGAGAGCCAGAGATTTTTAGACTTTGCATCTGTCACAACTACTCAATTTTGCCATTGTATCATGAAAGCAGCTATGGGCATGTAATGGATGAATGTGATTATATTCCAATTCCAAACTCATTCTATGAGGCCACCATCACCCTGATACCAAAACTAGACAAAGACAACACATGAAAAGGAAAACTATAGGTCAATATCACTGATGAACATAGATGCAAAAATCCTCAACAGGACTCTAGCAAACAGAATTCAACAGCACATTAAGAAGCTCACACACCATGATCAAGTTGGGTTTATTCCAGGGATGCAAGGATTCTTTGATATACCCAAATCAATCAATGTGATACACCATGTTAAGAAATTGAAAGGTAAAAACCAAATGATAATCTCAATAGATGGAGAAAAAGCCTTTGATAAAATTCAAATGGGCATAGAAAGAACCTACCTCAACATAGTAAATGCCATATATGATAAGTGCACAGCAAACATTATTCTCAATGGTGAAAAACAGAAATCCCCCTAAGACCAGGAACAAGACAAGGGTATCCACTCTCACCAATATTATTCAACGTGGTTTTGGAACTCCTAGCCACAGCCATCAGAGAAGAAAAAGATATAAAAGGAATCCAGGTTGGAAAAGAAGAAGTAAAATTCTCACTGTTTGCAGATGACATGATACTATACATAGAAAACAATAAAGATACTATCAGAAAATTACTAGAACTAATCAGTGAATTTAGCAAAGACTCAGGATACAAAATCAATAGCAGAAATCACTTGTATTTCTATACTAACAATGAAAAATTGAAAAAGAAATTTAAGGAATCAATCCCATTCACCATTGCAACAAAAATAATAAAATATCTAGAAATAAACCTACCTAAGGAGAAAAAAGAACTGCATACAGAAAATTACAAGACACTGATGAAAGAAATCAGATGACATAAACAGATGGAGTGATATTCCATGTTCCTGGGTAGGTGTGAAAATGACTATACTACCAAATGCAATCCACAGATTCAAAGCAATCCCTATCAAATTACCAATGACATTTTTCACAGAACTAAAACAAAAAATTTCACAAATCATATGGAAATACAAAAGATCCTGAATAACCAAAGCAGTCTTGAGAAAGAAGAATGGAGCTGGAGCAATCAACTTTCCTGACTTCAGATTATACGACAAAGCTACAGTCATCCAGACAGTATGGTACTGGCACAAAAACAGAAATATAGAACAATGGAAAAAGATAAAAAGCCCAGAAATAAACTCACACACCTAAAAATGGTATCTTACTTTTGACAAAGGAGGCAAGAACATACAATGGGACAAAGATAGCCTTTCAATTAGTGGTTCTGTGAAAACTGGACAGCTACATGTAAAAGAATGAAATTAGAACACTTCCTAATACCATACACAAAGATAAACTCAAAATGGATTAAATACCTAAATGTGACCAGAAACTGTAAAACTCTTAGAGGAAAACATTGGCAGAACAGTCGATGACATAAATCAAAGCAATAACCTCTATGGCCCACCTCTTAGAGTAATGGAAAAAAAAACAAGAGTAAACAAGTGGGACTTGGTTAAACTTCAAAGCTTTTTCACAGTGAAGGAAACTACAAGCCAGGTGTAAAGACAGTCCTCAGAATGGAAGAGAATAATAGCAAATGAAACAACTGACAAAGGATTCATTTCCAAATATACAAGCAGCTCATACAACTCAATACCAAAAAAACAAACCAATCAAAGTGGGGGAAAAAGACCAAAACAGACATTTCTTCATAGAAAACAAGAAACATAAAAAGATGCTCAGCATCATTCATTATTAGAGAAATGCAAATCAAAACTACAATGAGATATCTCACACCAGTCAGAATGTTCATCATCAAAATGGATACAAACAGTAAATGCTGGAGAGGATGTAGAGAAAAGAGTACCCTCTAGCACTGTTGGTGGGAATGTAGATTGATACAGCCACTATGGGAGATGGTATGGATATTCCATAAAAAACTAGGAATAAAATCATCACATGACCCAGCAATCCCACTCCTAGGAATATGCTGAAGAAACAAAAATTGAAAAAGACACATGTACGACAATGTTCATTGCAGCACCATTTGCAATAGCTAGAATATGAGAACAACCTAAATGTCCATCAACAGATGAACGGATAAAGAAGTTGTGGTACATATACACAATGGAATATTACTCAGTCATTAAAAGTAATGCATTTGAGTCAGTTCTAATGAGATGGATGAACCTAGAGTCTACTATACTGAGTCTACTTTTTAGGTCAGAAAGAAAGAAATATCATATACTAATGAATATATATGGAATATATATATGGAATCTATAAAGATGGTACTGATGAATTTATTTGTAAGGCAGCAATGCAGAAACAGACATAAAGAAAAGACTTATGGACAGGGAGAGGGGAGGAGAGGGTGAGATGTATGGAGAGAGTAACATGGAAATTTACATTACCATATGTAAAATAGACAGCCAATGCAAATTTACTATATGTCTCAGGGAACTCTGTTCCATGTTATTTGGCAGCCTGGATGGGAGAGGGGGGTCTGGGAGAGAATGGATACATGTATATTTATACATGAGTCCCCTCACTGTTCACCTGAAACTATCACAACATTGCTAATTGGCTATACCCCAATACAAAATAAAAAGTTTAAATAAATAAAATACAACCTATTTATGAACACAGAAATTTGATATTATTTTCACATGTATTAAAATAGTAGGATTCCCAGGTGACTCAGTGGTAAAGAATCCCCCTGCAAAGCAGGAGACGTGGGTTCCATCCCTGAGTTGGAAAGATCTCCTGGAGAAGAAAAAGCAGCCGGCTCCAGTACTCTTGCCTGTGAAATCCTATGGACACAGCAGCCTGGCGGGCTATAGCCAAAGGGGTTGCAAAAGAGTCGGGCACGAGTTAGCGAGTAAACAATGATAATGATAAAATACTATTTTTCTTTTGGTTTAAAAATATGTAAAACTATCCTTATCTCACAGTTCATGTGAAAACAGGATTTGGTGATCTACTGATGTAAAGAAATAACACTGATGTGGAATATGTCTCACTAAATATCAATACCCTATGCTGCCTAAATCTCAGTTCTAAATGTCACAGGAAAGAAGGCCATGACAATTAGAAAAAGCAGCACTGTTTTGTGTGCCAAAGATTTAAAAATTCCTTCCACTGCATTCCACCAAATCATACAATTTATTGACTATCCCTTTGTCCATGATTGAAATATCTAAGGAAAGAAATTAATACCTTCATTATTAGACAAGGTCAAGGAGAGATATGTTGAGACTAATGAAATATTTTAATCAAATAAAGGTTATCCTGTTTATGCATGAAGTCACTATAAGGGCTGCAGGGACATGTGGAGGTCTCTTGAACATGAGAACAAATATTTCTTTAGCCATAAACCTTCCATCTGGAAATGTGATTGCTGATCAACCATTCCACTAACACACTTTATAAGAAGACTCAATCTAAATAAATGCATAAGTAAATAAATATATGAGTGTATAATATACAATATAAATAAGTATATAAAGAGAATCTCTTTCAAGTTTCTTTCCAAACAAATAGTTAGCAGAAGCTTCTCATATTTATGGAAGGGAAAAGGTATTTTCATAACTGAATGTGATTTAAATGCAACAACCTATCAGTGATTTTAAAAAATCATGGGACATGTCAGAAGAAGTATTTAAATTCCATTCAAATTAAAGAGCTTTTGGTAGAAAACTTTAATGTGCAAAGTTCTCTCTGTTGTTACATAAAAAATCCAAAATATGGCATATTTTTCCTTGTAAATGGGAGGAGACAATAGTATCTTCCCCATCCCAAGCTCTGTACAGAAAAAAAGAGAGAAATGCTTTAATTACAATAAGTGAATGGGACCAGATTCTCAGGGTCCATGTCATAGGAGGCTTCCCTGTTTCAGGCGCTGGCTCTACCTGGGTGTGAGGTAGTAGTTACACCCTGAGATGGTCTTGCCAGAAAGATATTTAGTGTATTACATAGAAAATTTTCTGGCACTTTGTAATAAGAGAGCTGTTTTCACCTCAATTCAGTTCAGTTCAGTCGCTCAGTCGCTCGGATCCCAGCAAAGAAAAAAGATGTTCTGAAGTAAACAGAGGGTAAAATCTTCCTCTCACCACCTACATCACCATAACCTATATGAAATTCTGTTCATGGCAGAGAATTCAGGAAGCAGACTACGACAGCAATTATAGTTCAGTTCAGTTCAGTCGCTCAGTCAAGTCCGGCTCCTTGCAACCCCATGAACTGCAGCACACCAGGCCTCCCTGTCCATCACCAACTCCCGGAGTTCACTCAAACCCATGTCCACTGATTTGGTGATGCCATCCAGCCATCTCATCCTCTGTCGTCCCCTTTTCTCTTGCCCCCAATCCCTCCCAGCATCAGAGTCCTTTCCAATGAGTCAACTCTTCACATGAGGTAGCCAAAATACTGGAGTTTCAGCTTCAGCATCATTCCTTCCAAAGAATACCCAGGACTGATCTCTTTTAGAATGGACTGGTTGGATCTCCTTGCAGTCCAAGGGACCCTCAATAATCGACTCCAACACCACAGTTCAAAAGCATCAATTCTTCAGCGCTCAGCTNGTTGGGGCATAGACTTGGATTATTGTGATATTGAATGGTTTGCCTTGGAAACGAACAGAGATCATTCTGCTGTTTTTGAGATTGTGCTGAAGAACTCAAAAACAGCAGAATGATCTCTGTTCATTTTCAAGAGAGGCCTAGCACCTTGCTGAGTGTCATGGATAATGAAAAGAGCCCGTTTTTAAATTTGCCTCTGCCTTACTCTAAGGCCAAACTGTTTCCCATCCCATGATGTTGCCTTCTCATGGGATGCTGTTTACACAAGATATTCAGATACCTAAGACCCTCTTTTAAATACATGTGTATTTTATATCTCACCCCTGTTTGCGTCACCTTTGATTTCTTTCATCAGTGTCTTATAGTTTTCTGAGTATAGGCTGTCTTTTGCCTCATTGGATAGGTTTATTTCTAGGTATTTTACATTTTAATTGAAATAGTAAATGGAATTGTTTCTTTAATTTCTCTTTCTGATCTCTCATTTTTAGTATATAGGAATGCAAGAGATTTCTGTGCATCAATTTTGTATCCTGCAACTTTACGAAACTCATTGATGAGCTCTAGTAGTTTTCTGGTAGCATCTTTAGGATTTTCTATGTAAAGAATCATGTAATCAGCAAATAATGACAGATTTACTTGTTTTTCAATTTGGATTCCCTTTATTTCTTTTTTATCTCTGGCTGCCATGGTTAGGACTTCCAAAACTACGTTTAACAACAGTGGTGAGAGTGTATATCCATGCATTTTCCTAATCTTAGAGGAAATGCTCTAGTTTTTCACCACTGAGAATGATGTTTGCTGTGACTTTATTATATATGGCCTTTATTAAAAAAATTTTTTTTCTATATATGGCCTTTACTGTGTTAAGGTTTTTTCCCTCTATGCCTACATTCTGGATGGAGGAATGTAACATGTTATTGGATTTGAAGATTCAATATTGTGAAAATGACTATACTACTCAAAACAATCTACAGAGTCAATGCAATTCCCTATCAAATAATCCAAGTCACTTTTCACAGAATTAGAACAAAAAACTTTACAATTTGCATGAAAACACAAAAGACCCAGATAGCCAAAACAATCTTAAGAAAGAAAAACAAAGGAATCAAGCTCCCTGACTTTAGACTATACTACCAAGCTACAGTAATTAAGACAGTATGGTACTGACACAAAAACAGAAATATGGATCAGTGGAACAGGATGGAAAGCCCAGAGACAAACCCACATACCTATGGCTACCCAATCTATGACAAAATAGGCAAGAATATATAATGGAGTAAAGATACCTTCTTCAATAAGTAGTGGTGATTAAAACTGGCAAGTCACATGTAAAAGAATGAAACTAGAATACCCTATAACACCATACACAAAAATAAACGAAAAATGGATTAAAAACCTAACTATAATACCAGATACTAAAAGACACTGAAACAAGAACACATATGCAGAACACTGCATAAATTGCAGCCAGATCATTTCTGACCACCTCCT
>SJYX01004672.1:320637-348347 GCA_006410675.1 Oreotragus oreotragus
TCTCTTTTGGGTGTTATTTCTAAAAGGTCTTGTAGGTCTTCATAGAACCGTTCAACTTCAGCATCTTCAGTGTTACTGCTTGGGGCATAGACTTGGATTACTCTGATATTGAATGGTTTGCCTTGGAAACGAATAGAGATCATTTGAGACTGCATCTAAGTACTGCATTTCAGACTCTTTAATTGACCATGATGGCTACTCCATTTCTTCTGAGGGATTCCTGCCCGCAGTAGTAGATATAATGGTCATCTGAGTTAAATTCACCCATTCCAGTCCATTTTAGTTCACTGATTCCTAGAATATTGATATTCACTCTTGCCATCTCCCATTTGACCACTTCCTTTTTGCCTTGATTCATGGACCTGACATTCCAAGTTCCTATGCAATATTGCTATTTACAGCATTGGACCTTGCTTCTGTCACCAATCACATCCACAACTGGGTATTATTTTTGCTTTGGCTCCATCCCTTTATTCTTTCTGGAGTTATTTCTCCACCGATTTTCAGTAGCATATTGGGTACCTACTGACCTGGGGAGTTCCTCTTTCAGTGTCCTATCATTTTGCTTTTTCATACGGTTCATTGGGTTCTCAGGGCAAGAATCCTGAAGTGGTTTGACATTCCCTTCTCCAGTGGGCCACATTCTATCAGACCTCTCCAGCATGACCCACCCATCTTGGGTTGCTCCACGGGCATGGCTTAGTTTTGTTGAGTTAGAAAAGGCTGTGGTCCTAGTGTGATTAGATTGACTAGTTTTCTGTGATTATGGTTTCAGTGTGTCTGACCTCTGATGGCCTCTTGCAACACCATCCATCTTACCTGGGTTTCTCTTACGTTAGACGTGGGGTATCTCTTCAGGGCTGCTCCAGCAAAGCGCAGCTGCTGCTCCTTACCTTGGATGAGGGGTATCTCCTCACTGCCGCCCCTCCTGACCTTGAACATGGAATAACTCCTCTAGTCCCTCCTGTGCCCGTGCAGCCACCGTTCCTTGGACGTGGGGTTGCTCCTCCGGGCTGCTGCCCCTGACCTCGGACGTGGGGTAGCTCCTCTTGGCTGCTCCTGCAGTGTTGCAGCCTGACATTCTCGGCCGCTGCCCCTGACCTTGGACGCGTGGGGAGGGATAAATTGGGAGACTGAGATTGACATTTACCCACTGCTACGTATAAAGTAGATACCTAATAGGAACCCACTGTATAGCACAGAAACTATTCAGGGCCCTGTGGGGACCTATATAGAAGGGAAATCTAGAAAAGAATGAGTATATGTGTATGTATAACTGATTCACTTTGCTGTATAACAGAGTCTAGCATAGCACTGTAGACCAACTATACTCCAAAAAAAAAAAATTTACAAAATAATAAAAAGTAAAATCTTGAGAATGATTTACAATGAATATTTGTCTTTATAAAATCAGAAGAGTCTGTTATATTACTTTTTGGAAGTTGTAAATACAGCACCAAAATATGCTTGACAAAAATTACTGATTTAATGCCAATTTATCATAATAACCAAAGTACAGTCTTCCTTTAAATGACATTACAGAAACCTTAAATTTTCATAAAATCTTCTCTATATTCTTTTGAGAATAAATCTCAGTTGCCTGACTATTCTGTGCTTCATTCAGTTTCCTGCTCTGTAACATGGAAAATTTGTAAATAGGATTGTACCTTTCATGAAGTCAATATCATATCAGCTTCTGACATTATAAACCACCTGTGTACAGAGAGAGGGCGGACGAAGAAACTAGTAAATGCTGTTTTCATCATTGGCTTCTTATGGATTTGTATTATCTGATGTTCTGAAAAAGAGTCTTGGACCACCTCTAAATAACAGCTGTGAGGGGGAACTGCAGTATTTCAATCCTTGTTTTTGGCAGTAAGTATTTGTTTTTAATGTGAAAGCAAACAACCAAAGAAAACCTTTCCCATCTGCTTTTATCAGTAAGAAAGTCAAACGGAAGTCATTGTATCCTCAGCAAATAGCACTTGAATTCATTGCACAAAGACATCCCTCATTTACAGACACAGCCTCCTAAGGTGTTAGGTCAACATTAGAATGATAAATAGTCAGAGACTAGGTTGCCTGGGGAGATTTTAGCAGTGTTGAGTAGGGCTCTCCTTCCTACATTCTCAGTTTAGGGTTGCTTCTCTTTACAATTGAATCTCTAGGTAGAGATTCTGAAAAAGCAATCCCATTTCTCGCAAACACACATGTGTTGAGGTAATTTTCTCCTTCCTCAAAACTACTTGCACCTTAGAGATCAGCTCATAATCAACCTTTGTGAACTTGTCAAGCATCTACTTAATACAAATCAAGAGTGCAGGTGACTGCCAGGTCAATAGGGCCACATAAAGGGGACAAGGAAAGTCGCCAAGATACATCAGTATGTGAAGCAGCAACACAGCTGCTAATTAAAAGTGACTTGGGAAACTGGATCAAGAAAGCAAGCAGACCAAATGTGTTTGTCTCCAAGTCCCAACCCAAATCTCCAACCCAAATGACAGAAAGCACACCCATTTTCTTTCATTGTAAGTTTATTACAGCACTTGAAAAGCATAAGGGAGATAAATTTGGATCAGAAACGTTTGGAAATATCTGCCACATGGAGAGCATTTGAAATAAATACACACAGAAGAAAACTGCCACAAAAGGTAGACGGCGCTTCAGAGTTGCTCTGTGCCCAGAGAGCTGAGGCAAATCAGAGTGATTTATTGTACAGACACGTTTGGGGAAGTTTAGCAGATGAAGCAATTGCTCCCTGCCCCCAACTACACACACCACAAACATGTACACACATCCCTAAATACACACAGAAGAAAACTGCCACAAAAGGTAGACGGCGCTTCAGAGTTGCTCTGTGCCCAGAGAGCTGAGGCAAATCAGAGTGATTTATTGTACAGACACGTTTGGGGAAGTTTAGCAGATGAAGCAATTGCTCCCTGCCCCCAACTACACACACCACAAACATGTACACACATCCCAGGAGCAGCAGCAGAGATCTTTGAAAGGCTGCAGCGTTGAGCATTAGAGCAGGGACCACAGGCAAGATAAAATTCTGTCAGGAGGAAAAGGAAGTCTCAATGATGATACAATGAGCTACTATTATACACCACCAACACAGGCCTTACCATCCCCCTGCAACTAGGATGGCTACAATAAACAGAACCACACCAACATACAGGTAAATAGCAATTCTGATACAAAGAGACTCTGATGTCAAAGATGACATCCAACCACAATCAGAAAATATTTCAAGGAAACCAACTGCATGAAATAAATGCACCACACTAAGAAGAATTAACACCTGAGAGGACAAACTTAGCAGAGAAAACAAGAGACCCTGAAAGAACATTTTCAAAATTGAAGTATAATTTACATAAATAAATACCTAGATCCTAGGAGTTTGGTATGACAAATTTTGACAATTGTGTATGCTATATAACTAACACTCCCAAATAAGATTTGAAACATATCACCTCAAAAAGTTGTCTCTTGTCCCTTGCCCCTCAATTTCCCAATCTTAGACAGCAACATTCCAATTTAAATTACCTCATAATAATAATGTTCCTGATTTCACATAAATAAAATCACAAAGATATATTCTTTAAAAAAAATAATGCTTTTGACATTCATCTATGTTGTGCACATTTTTAGTTGACAAACGATATTGTATTCTATAATTATATATCATTGATTTATTCTCCTGTTGAAGGACATTTGGCTGGTTTCCAGTTTGGCGCTTATTATGAACAGATCGGCTATGAACATTCCTATATAGGTATTTTTGGGTAAGAATGGAATTTCAGGGCCTTAGGGTAGATAGACTCTATTTGAGTCTAGTTTAACTCTATTTGAAAAAAAGCCAAACAGTTCTCAAAAGTTTGTACCATTTTACTCTCCAACCTGCAACGGATTATATTTCTGTTTGTCCCACATCCCAGCCAGCATTTGGTATTGTCAATCATTTTTATTTTAGCGATTCTAGTGGGTATGCAATATATGTTACTTGGTACCTTGTTCAATAATCAATCAGTTGTGTGTATATGGGTCCATTTCTGGACTTTCTATTTAAATATAACTAAATACATTGTCTGTATGATTGAAGCTTTATAGTAGGTCTGAAAATATGTAACATTAGGTTTTGTCACTTTATTCTTCTTTTTCAAGACTATTTGGTGTAGTCTAGGTTCTTAACGTTTCCAAATAAATTTAGAAATAAATTGTTAGTTTCTAGGAAGGAAAAACTTGGATTTTTAAGTGAGCTTGCTTTAAAACTAAAGATCAATTTGAAACAAACAAACAAAAAATGGATATCTTAACAATACCAAGTCTTTGCATGCAGTGAAAGCATATATTCTTGTCAATCCCAATCTTGGGAGGAAAAATTTACTATTCCAGTAGTAAGCAAAAAGCTATCTGAAAGACTTTTAAAATAGGTGTTCTTTATCAGATTTAGGATGTTTTCTTATAGTCTTCATTTGCTGAGGCTATGTATTATGAAAGAGTGCTGAATTGGTCAAACCTCTCCCCACTCCCCTCTGCTGAGATAATTATAATTTTTCTGTTTGTGCCTTTAATGTGATGAGTTATGTTGACTGAAAATTAAACTAAAATAAAATATAATTAAAATAAACATTTAAAAAGTATTAAACTTTGCATTTCTGAATTAACATTTACTCTGGCATAATATATTATCTATTTATATATCATTGGATTCAGTATTTTGATAATAATTTTTTATGTCTATAATTATGGGGATATTAGGCCTAAATTTTATTTCCTTTAGCTTTATCAGGTTCTGGAATTAGGGTAATGCTGGCTTCATAAGATAGGGTAGTAAGTGCTCCCATCTACCACTCTATTTTCTATCAGAGTTTGTGTGAATTTGGGATTATATATTCCAAAAATTATACATATATTAATTAATTCAAATATTTGACAGAATCAGCCAGTGAAGCTGTTTGGTTCTGGGGTTTTCTTTGAGGAAAGTTTAAAAATTATTAATTCAACTTCTTTATAGGATATTTAACTACTCATATTTTATATTTCTTCTCAATTCAACTGTACTAAATTGTAGGAATTATAGTGATGTCTCCTTTTTTTATTCCTCATATGTGTATTTTGTATTTCCCCTTTTTATGATCAATCTTACCACAAGTTTACCAATTATACTGACAATAAAGAACCATATTTACTTGTCTATTTCTGTTTCATTAATTTCTGCTTTTATTTTTTATATTTCTCTTTGATTTGAAACTCCAGTACTTTGGCCACCTCATGCGAAGGGTTGACTCATTGGAAAAGACTCTGATGCTGGGAGGGATTGGGGGCGGGAGGAGAAGGGGACGACCGAGGATGAGATGGCTGGATGGCATCATGGACTCGATGGATGTGAGTCTGAGTGAACTCCGGGAGATGGTGATGGACAGGGAGGCCTGGTGTGCTGTGATTCATGGGGTCGCAAAGAGTCGGACACAACTGAGCGGCTGAACTGACTGATTGATTTATTTTGGATTTAATTTTTTCCTTTTTCTAGTATCTTTAAGTTTAACTTTATTGGTAATTTTAGGCCTTTCTTCTTTTACATTTAAATCTATAAATATTCCCCTAAGTAATGGTTTAACAACAGCAACATCTCACAAATTTTTATGTGTTGAGTTTTCATTTTAATTCCATTTAAAATATTTTTGAATATTTCTATTTTCCTTTAACTTTCTTCTTTAATCCATAGATTACTGAATGTATATTTTCTAAATGGAAAATATTTGGCATTTGCAGGTAACTCACCATTATTGCTTTCTGACTTAATTCCATACTGGTCAAAGAATAACTATATATATGATTGCAATCCTTTGATATGTATTAAAATGTATTTTGGTATGCAGCATATGTTCTTTCTTAGTGAGTGTTGCATTTACAATTGTAAAGAATGGGTGTTCTGTAGTTGTTGGGTGTAGTGTCCAATAAATATCAGTTAAGTTGCTGGAAATAGTTTATAAGGTATAAGCTTACTCTTTTTTCTTAACTATTCATTCTAGCAGTTACTGATAGAGAGGTGTTCAAATCTCTATTTACACTGTGGTTGTAGTTGAGTCGCTAAGTCGTGTCTGACTTTTACAGCTCCATGGAGTATAGCCTCCCAAGTTCCTCTGTCCATCGGATTTTATAAGAAAAACACTTGAGTGGGTTGCAATTTCATTCTCCAGGGGATTTTCCTGACCCAGGGAAGCTGTGTTATGCATTGCTGGGAGTTCCTTTACCAACTGAGCCACCAGGGTGGGTGTGTTCTATTTGTCCTTTTAGTTTCATCAAGTTTTGCTACCTGAATTTTGTTGGAGGGAAAGCATTCCTCCTGTGTTTCTCCTCTGCTCTAATACTGTTCCTATTACTCATGGAATACTGCAATTCTGATACCTTTGATCACCAAACATGATGAGGATTTCCCATATCAAGTATTTCTCAGACACTGGCTGGGTGCCCAATGATTTAACTCCATTTTGATACTATTTACTTAGAGACAGTGTCAGATCCCATAGGTTAAGAAGTCAGTTCCAAGACTGCTCCTTCCCCTATTTCAGACTTTAATTCACAAATCCAGATTGTTACATGTGTATTTAAACAACATACCATAAATCAGAGGTTTCCATAAACCTCTGGACGTTCATTCCCACAACATTTCCTTATAACAAGAAAAACTTTCTTTACTTTTCTTTTAGAGAAAATATGTTGAAAGATTTCTTTCAGCTTTTGTCTGCCTGAAAAATCTATTTATCCTATCTTTATTTTTGAAGGATTTTTTGCTGAATACACCATTTTGTGCTGACAGCTTAATTTTTAACACTTTAAAGATGTTATTTCATTTTATTCTGGTCTCCATTGTTTGAGAAAGGGAACCAGCTGTCATTGGTATCATTTCTCCCCTGCATGTAGTTTGCTTTTTCTTCTCTAATTGCTCTTCACATTTTCCTTTTATTCTTGGTTTATAGCAGTTTGACTGTAGTGAGGTTGCACATAGTTTTCTTTGTATTTATTATGCTTGGAATTTGTTGAACTTTTTGGATATATGAGTTAAGCTTTATTAATTATGAAAATTCTCAACCATTATACCTTAAAATATTTCCTCTGCCCCATTATTAATCTTTTCTCCTTCTGTGACTCTGAATACATATTTTTCTACTCCATATACAGATATTAGATGCTCTGTTCCTTTTTTAAGAATTTTAATGTTTATTTAGAAATTTTCTAGTGACCTATATTCAAATTCACTGATTCTTTCTTCTCATCTGCCCAGTCTGTTGATGGCATTAATGCATGCCTCATTTCTGATAAATGTATATGTATATCTCTCACTTTTTATACTTTTATTCTCTAGTGATATTACCAACTCTTCTCATATGCTGTCTATTTTTTTTTCCTAGACCTTAATGTCTATATTCAGCTTTTTAAATGTTTCTGTCTGATAATTACAACGGCTGGCCTATCGCTGGGTATGCTGCTATATATTGACTACTTCCTCTCTTTCATGGGTCTTATTTTCCTGCTTCTCTGTGTACCTTATAACTTTTGACTACATACAAGCTAGTTGTGATAAAAATAAAGCACAATAGAAATTAAAGAAATAAAATTACTTCCAGTATAAAGCATGTCCTTTTCTCTGTCAGGCCTTTGTTGAGTGCTGACCACCTTTAATCTGTAGTTGAAGTGAAGCTGAGTTTTGCTGCAGTTTATTTAGACACAATTTACCTCTGGTTTCAAGTGTTTTGAGGAAAAGATTGGGTCTATCCATTTATTGAGATTTAGGATCTGAACCTTTGGTGATCTCTTTGTGCTCTTTTGCTTATTTGTAAGCTTTCCAAACCATGAGAAGTCTCTTTCTACATCTTGTGAAATTGTTCTTTGCTCTACTGCCCTCCTCCCAGTTTTCAGCACTTGATGAAGGTACAAATTACCCTGGAGGGATTTCTCCCGGCTCTCATGTTTTACATTTACCTTTTAAGGGGATACTGCCTTGCACTTGGTAAAACTCTACATGCCCAAATGCCTCAAATGTGCTCTGCCCCTAATCTTTAGCATATAATCCATGCACCTGTTGAAGACTCAGAAAAGAGCTGGTACCTGGGTACAGACTTGCCTCTGGCTGTGGATGGTTATTATCCACCATTCATGTGACTACACATGACTAATAACAATTTATTAAAAGTTTAGCTGATTACTCCTTATACTCATCTATCATTGACTTCTCTCCCACAGCTCCACTAGGGATGAAAAAAGTCATGCATCACTGCCAAGAACTTCTCTGCCAAGAACTATTCATTGCTTTGTGGGATTTCATTTATTTATTTTTCTTTGCATTCTTACTCTCTTATGGCTAAACCAATCAAAAACCACTTTGATCCTATATATTATCTGACATGCTCTATTTAGGATGGGGGTAAGTAAATATCTCTTCCTAATTGTAAATGTCCAAAGAGTGCTAATTATAGAATATTAATACTACTTTTTAAAAATAACCAGTTTCATACTCTGGAAATAAAATGTATTTGCTAAATTTTTTTAAATAATAATAAAAATAAACCCCTCCATAGATGTAGGCACAGCAACAGAATGACAGAAAAAAGGTACAACTGAAGAATAAATAAATAAGTGGGATGATTTCATTGTGCCATACTTCCAGAATACAACACAAATATAGAATGATGCCAAAATTATGAGAGAAAAGGTGAGAGAAATGGAGTATCAATCTAGAAATTTACCTTCCTATTATACTGAGTTATAATAAAAGGCTGGAGAAAACAGAGAGAATGGAAGAAAGGAAATAGCCAATTAAATGACAGAGGAAAATTCCCTGAGTTAAAAAAATATATATATTTAAGAAACAAATCTCCAATCAATATGATAAGATCTATAAAGTGTAGAGTAGGCCCTTGGTTAAAGAAAAACATCCTAAAATGTTCTAGATATGATAGTAAACTCTTATACTTGAGGCAATAAAAATCAAAGTAAATCAGACTTCTCATTGTCAATCCTATTTGTAAAGAAAAAGAAGTAATTTCACTAAAGTTCTAAGAAAAATTGATTTAAAACTGCATATTCAAACTCTGAAGTTTGAAATATTTATTTACATACTGCTTATTTATTTACATATTTATTTTGGTTTCCTAAAATCTATTCTATTCTATTCTATTCTTTTGATACTAATTCTCCGAAGTTCCTCTTGAATACCACTCCTTCCCCATAATTTAAAATTTTGGGGGGATGAAACTGATTCTAATCCCTAGTCCAGATATGATATTATTTGTTCTTGGTCAACTAAATCCATAGTGAGTTTCTCTGGTGACTTAGCCAGTAAAGAATTTGCCTGCAATGCAGGAGACCCAGGTTCAATCCCTGGTTTGGGAAGATGTCCTGGAGAAGGGAATGGCAACCCACTCCAGTATTCTTGCCTGGGTAATTGCGTGGACAGAGGAGCCTGGCAGGCTACAGTCCATGGGGTTACAAAGAGGTGAGCACAACAAAGTGACTAACACCTTCACTAAATCCATGTTAAGCTCTTCTCCATAATAAATGCTTCAAAAGTAAGCACATGGCAGAACTGCAACCAACTACAGTAAGGACAAGGATTTTTGTTTTAACTTTGGGAAGACCAAATATCTCATCTTTGCTGATGTTATATTAGGGGAAAATTAGACCAGAAGCTAAGGGCAATCATCTTGTCACTGTGTGAAGCCTGGAAATTAAGTTAACATGGAGAAAAGGAGAAATAAAAGATGCAGAAAAACTGATAGATAACCCCATCTGAGCCATTGTGTCAAGCAGACCCTTAAGTGGGATATCCCTGGGCTTTTCATGTAAATGAGCCAATAAATTCTCCCTTTGGTTTAAGCTGCTCTTTGTCAATGCAGGATTCTAACAGATCCACAATCAAATAAACATTAAAGGGGAAAAAGCAACGTATAAAGGAGTATGATAGCATAGTGTATTACTTTGTATTGTCTCTCTCTTCCTGACTCTTTTTCTTCTCTCATTTCTTTTAGAAATTGAACCCACTTCCTTACAATAAAGTCTCCACTTTCTCCTCACTATGTGTGGCCAGCTAGAGCACAATACTGAAACTAGGGTAATTACTTTTATCTTGTCTCACATGTTAGCAAATTTCACCAAGATGCCCCAAAGGTGACTGAAAGCACATGCAACCATTCAATTATTTATTGAGCCCTTTCTGACATGCTCAACAAATGTAAAGCTGCAGCACAAGTTATGCATTTCACATTCTCAGGCCAGAATGCAATGTCTATAGAAGCATATAACCCAACATACAAGTTAAAAAATATTCTTGGGAACTTTTAATATTCTTTCACAAGCAAACATAAGAAGTCAATCAGGAAAGAACCTATGTGAAAAAAAAAAAAACAACACAACTTGAACAAGTTAAAATGAAATATGCTTCTGATATAAAGCTCATAGTACCCTATTGTATGCCTTGGCTACATATAATAGGATATGACGTGTGTCCCAGTCTCACAGAAATTAAGGAAATATTTCACAGAGCGCATCTTCAAATAATGTTACTGTAGAAAGGAAAGTTAACTTTCATGAACTAGATGGTAATATGAAAATTAATTGCTGAATGTTATGACATATGTCTTATGACATATGTGCTCACAAACTTCAACATCACCACAATCACCTGGAAGGCTTGCTAAAGTGCAGAGCACTGGGCCCCACCCCAGAGTTTCTGATTCAGTGGGTCTGGGATAGTGTCACAGAATTATCTTTCAAACATGTTTCAGGTAATGCTGATGAAGCTGGTCTAGAAACTAGAGTTTGTAAACCTCTGTGTTTGAGGAGAAGGTTAAGGACAATGTGAGTGGAAAAGATGGTTATGATTTTTAAAACTGAGCATTAAAATAAGAAAAATAAAATATCTGTTCTTAATGGGACCTGTTTTCTAGTAGTAGTAGATAAGTAATAGACACATAAACTAATCAAATGTAATATATGAAATAATAAGTGCTTGCAAATATGAAAAGATACTGTGTACAGAGTGATTAAGCTGGGATACAGGCAGCAGATAGTGTGCACAAGGATTATCTTTCTAGGGTGATATGGTAGTTGACATGTGAAGAATGAGAATGGCCTTTTGAAGATCCCAGGGCAGGATGGTCCAAGCAGATAAAACATCAAGTCGAAGGCTTTGAGATGGGAAGAAATCTAACACATACATATTCAAAGAAGGAAAATGTTAGTCATAAGCAAGAGGAAATACGTGTATGTGTGTGTTCATTTTTAATAAGGCTTAAATGGTAAAGGAGAAGCATACTATGTAGGTCTTGTAGACCATGAACAATTTTTTTTTTCATTTTATTCTATAGGCAATCCAGATGCTGTGGAGGATTTGAACTATCAGAATAATCTGTTCTATTATAAATTTTAAGAAGATCACTTCAGCTGTTATTTGGAGAATGGAATGTGGTTATGAGTATGGGAGGAATGAAAGAAAAGAGATAGGGATAAAAGTTCAAAGAATATTGCAGGTCTCCAGGTAAGATGTGTTCACAGATACATTTAAAAAGATACAAAGGATATGAAGAGGAGTAGAGATATCAAAACCAGTTATTTTTAAAGTTGGCTATATCAGAATCAGCTTCCTAGGCTCTATCTTGGGCCTAATGATTATATGCTCTAAATTGTGTCCCCAAGTGATTCTGATGGGCAGTCAGATTTAGGGTAAATTTTGCTATACCAAATACTGTGGTAGATAGACTGAATGAAACCACCATACCTTTCTGGGCAGAGAATGTCCTGATGAAAGCAAAATTTAAAGATGATTAATTTCTGTTGTAGAAGAGAGGCTGAAGACAAATGTCCTGCTCGTAAGTAGAGGAGTCAATAGGTTATCAAAATAATTAAGGCATATGAGTTTGGACAGCACTGAAATGTGGTAACCACTAGCTGCATGTGGCTATTTATATTTAAATTAATTAAAATTAAATTAAAATTTCAGTTTTCCAATCACACAAGCTACAATTTGGGTGCTTAATAGCCACACATGGCTCTTGTCTACTGCACTGGGCAGTGTAGATATAAAACATTTTCATTATCACAGAAAGTGTTTTGGACAGCAGTAGTCTCAAACATGATGTTAGAATTGGGGACAGAATCTAAAGGTCAAATCTGAGTGGGAATATGGGGTGAAAAGAGGGGTTAACAGGGCACAGTGATAAGTAAAGCAGCACTGCTCTATAGAGTCATGGGTATTTTATTTGAGAAATTCAAAAAAATCTGCATAAAAATACACTCAAGTCAAGGGCACTGTAAAAATCAGTACTTGCTGTGTTACACAATTCATCACAATATTTTTTTCAATATAGGAAAATACCATAACTGATAAGATAAATATTATGATAGCAAGTTTTTTTCTCCCTCCTCTCCTTTTCTGTGGGTAATTACCAATGTCTGTAATTGACAACAGTTGATCAAATCAAAATAGGAAAACTAATAATGAGCCAGATTCTCCCACCACATTCTACCCACTGAAGTCAGTGAAAGCTCTGTGCACAGAGGGAGACACATGGCGAGCTAATCTGGCCCAGTATTTACACAGCACTTTCAATTTGAGGATCTTAAAATGTTGAACAAATACTTTTATAGGCCATCCCAGGAGACAGAATCATCATCTAAATTGGGCTTTATAAGTTTGAGCTAAAGACTTTATACTACCTAAAATAGTGGTATTTAAAAAGTGTGTTTCCTTCTTTCCTTATATGCATGTGTCAGAATTCACAAGATCTGAACCTTCTGTTTTAAATTAAGGTTGAGTAAACTTCATGACTCCACTCAGCTTAGCCTTTCAAACACCATCGTCTTCCCAGCTACCCATCTGACTTCAGATAAGAAAGTTAATCACTCTTCCTCATATTAACACAAATTAAACAATTTCACCCACTCAGAAACACAGTCATATAGCAAGCATTCAACTTGCATAATTTCTTTATGATTTCTTTATGATAAACTTCTTAGAATTTTTCAGTTGAACAGTGTGCAAACATGTTAATTGAATCTTGTTCTCAATTAACTACAAGTGGATTATCCAATTGGTAGGTCATTCAGACACCCTAGATGTCTTGTCTAACCCTAAACGGTAATTTTCAGACAGCTGTTCCCATCACTCTTCAGCTGGCCCTTGTACCATTAATAGCAAGGCAACCTGGGGAGGGAGGAGGCAACAAGCCGTTTGGCTTTAGGACACTTCATTAGAGAGATATTGCTGCCAGTTTATCCACTAGTTAAACAAATATGTATTCCAGTTCTGCAACACTCAAGAGGAAAATCAAGATACAGCTGTAGGCACAGTTTCTGCCGAGAAATAGAAATAAAAAGAAAAAAAAAAAGAAAATTTATCTCATTCTCACAGGTGGAACACAAATCTGATTCTGCACACAGATACTGGAAAGGCATTATCAACTCCTCTTCACCACTGTTTTCAGGAGCTTTCACACCCCAAGTTCCCTGTAATGGCCAAGTGTAAGGCAACTTCTGTACACATGGCCTATAGCATCCTGGAGCTTTGATTAAATCAGGAGAACATGTGGGACTGTCCAGGCTTTAAGCTTTGCAGATCACTAAATGTCAGGTTCGGGGCTTTCCTGGTGGCTCAGAGGTTAAAGTGTCTGCCTGAAATGCAGGAGACCCAGGTTCGACCCCTGGATTGGGAAGATCCCCTGGAGAAGGAAATGACAACCCACTCCAGTACTCTTGCCTGGAGAATCCCGTGGAGGGAGGAGCCTGCTGGGCTACAGTCCATGGGGTCACAGAGTCGGACACGACTGAGCGACTTTACCATGACGATGAAACGTCAGGTTAACTCCTGGAAAGAACCTAAGACAACAGAGCACTAAAAATGAATAGTATGCTTTTGTTGATCCTCAGATTCGGCTTTAATTGCAGGCAGGTTTTCAAGGTGTTTCTGAAAGAGGCAGAACTGTTAGTGTCAAGATCCTTGAACTTAGGGTAAAGGAGACCCAAGTTCTAGTCTTGGATTTGCTTCTGATCATGTGAGCTCTCTGACTTCAGTTTCTTCATCTGTAAGATGAAGATAATGAGAGAGTCTACATGACAGAGCTGATGTGGAGATTAGATGCTTTAAACTATACCAAGCCTTAGAAGAGTGAATGGCTCAGGTTAGTCACTCAACATTGTTAGCTCTGAGTACTTATTATTAGGAAAATCATTTACTCAAATTAGATTTCAAGTTATTCCACTTCATGAGGGGAGTGAAATGCATTTTGCTGAATTTTAGATCTTCTCAAAGGTCCTCAGAGGCCACTTTAGAAAAGGAAAGATGGACAGTGAAGGGGTAGAACAATGACTGAGCTACAACAACTCTTTCTTGCTTAACCTGAGATATGGTAGCTATGCTTTTATGTGTTTTATCTATTTGTAGCCAATTTTATTTAATTGGTACATAAATTGGGGGAGAATATTGATTTTGACTTTTAAAAGTTTTTATCTTTTTAAAAACTTTTTATTTTATATTGGTTATATAGCTGATTAACAATGTTGTGATAATTTCAGGTGAACAGGAAGGGACTCAGCCATTCATATACTTGTATCCATTCTCCCCCACACTCCTCTCCCATCCAGGCTATCACATAACATTGACCAGAGTTCCATGTGCTATACAGCAGGTCCTTGCTGGTTATCCATTTTAAATATAGCAGTGTGTACATGTCTGGGCTTCCCAGGTAGTAAAGAATCCACCTGTCAATGCAGGAGATTCAGGTGATGTGGACTTGATCCCTGGGTTGGGAAGATCTCCTAGGAGGAAATGGCAGCCCACTCCAGTATTCTTACCTGGAAAATCCCATGGTCAGAGGAGTCTGGTGGGCTATAGTCTATGAGGTTGCAAAGAGTCAGACATGATTGAGTACACATGCTAAATTTTATGTAACCAAAGGGCAAAATCGTGTCTCTCTTTCCAAAACAGATACAAGAAGAGACTTTAGTCATCTAATTAAATCTCTTTTATAGTTATTGCAAAGTTTGGGGGGTCTATTTCTTTCCTTTCTCTTTTTCTTTTTCCTAAAGGGCTGGTTAGTGAGATATATTTGGTTAGCAAAGGTGTAATTTCTTCTCAAACTGACAGAATATAAAAAAATAGGCAAAGTGGAGATGAAGGCAGGATTAAGGAAAGTAACATGAAATGTTTCACATGAAAATATGAAATAATTCCATTGTGAAAGTAGAGCCTTGTAAATTATAGAGGATGTCATGAAAGTATTTTGTCCTTCCTATAAATTTAAATTGTACTGTCTTAGAAAAGTAATGTATGCCTTGGAAAGTTGTACCTATGTGTCTGTTTCAATATTAACCTGCTGGACAACCAGGAGAATAAACAGGCAAGTGTATAACTCATAACGAGACTTGGATGAATAACTCAAACTTTGCTAAATGTATTACTGAGGAGAGGAGAAGGAACTCCTATCTATTCTGTGATTCTGGATTTTCAGAAGTTAAAATGGTAAATGTGTGG
Source organism: Oreotragus oreotragus (assembly GCA_006410675.1). Classification (NCBI taxonomy): domain Eukaryota; kingdom Metazoa; phylum Chordata; class Mammalia; order Artiodactyla; family Bovidae; genus Oreotragus; species Oreotragus oreotragus. The sequence goes on from SJYX01004672.1 coordinate 336,170, forward strand.
ATGGAGAAAGCTTCCATATTTTTCATCGCTCGTCCATCTGGAAATGAGATCTGTATTTCTTTCTCTTGGCTCTGGTCCTGTGACCTGTATCACAAATAGAATAGGGAGTAAGTCAGGATGTACCAGTTTCTGAGTTCAGGTCTTGAGAAACAGTAGGTTCTACTTCCGGTCCTCTAGAACAGGAAGTCTGAGGTAAGAAGCTGACTACCTTGAGACTGTCATGCTGCGAAGAAAACTGAAGATGCCACAGGTCCTGAAAAGTGAGCTGTATGTGGGGAGAGAGAGACAATGGGTACAGAGGGGCCAGACGTGTGAGTTAAGAAACCATCTTGGAAGTGAATCGTGTACAATCACTGATGAGCATCCCAACTGAACGCTTTCTAAAGCCCTCACCCACAAAATTGTGAACAAAATAAATCACTTTAAGCCACAAGGTTTTGGAGGACTTTGTTATGCAATAATAGATAACCTGAATAGCAGAGATGAGGAGGGAATTTTAGAGTGCTATGAAATCAAAGAAAAAGAGGAACAAGATTTGAGAAAAAGCAGATTCTCTGAGGATTTAATTTCTCAATCTCCTTTCCTTTGAATTATGGTGTGTGTGGGGGAATCTTATTTAATGTATGCCTATCAATTTTCTCCTCAAAGTAGAAATTTCTTTGGTTACCCCAATTTTTAGTACTTTGAGAAATTAAAGCCATGCAGCTTGGATTAAGGCATCATGAACGGTGGAAGGACCGGTGAATAGAGAGAGAAGGTATTGGCCCCGCATCTGCTCCTTTGCTGGGGCTGATTCATGGGCTTCCCAGGTGGCTCTGCTGCTGCTGCTGCTGCTGCTGCTAAGTCGCTTCAATCGTGTCTGACTCTGCAACCCCATAGACAGCAGCCCACCAGGCTCCTGTCCCTGGGATTCTCAGGCAAGAATATAGGAGTGGGTTGCCATTTCCTTCTCCAATGCATGAAAGTGAAGTTGCTCAGTCGTGTCCGACTCTTTGCGACCACATGGACTGTAGCCTACCAGGATCCTCTGTCCATGGGATTTCCCAGGCAAGAGTACTGGAGTGGGATGTCATTGCCTTCTCCCAGGTGGCTCTAGTGGTAAAGAATCTGCCTGCCAATGCAGGAGATTTAAGAGATGTGGGTTCAATCTCTGAATCAGGAAGATCCCTTGAAGGAGGGTGTGGCAACCCATTCCAGTATTATTGCCTGGAGATGCCCATGGGCAGAGGAGCCTGGTGGGCTACAGTCCATAGAGTCGCAGAGTCAGACATGACTGAAGCAACTTAGCACTCATGCACAAGGTGAATTCTTAGGGCTCAGCCTTCCGCTAAAAGAACTATGCCCAGATTTTTGGGTGACAACCACCCTGCTGCTACACTGCAGAGCTGAAGCAGCATGTGGAAGCACGCAAGGCTGAGGGAGAGCTCCTTTCTGAACAAGTTAGTTGTGCATACACAGCAGGCTCTTTTTGTTTCCCAATATGCTAAAAGATGATGGTGTTAAAATGCTGCACTCAGTATGGCAGCAAATTTGGAAAACTCAGCAGTGGTCACAGGAGTGGAAAATGTCAGTTTTCATTCCAATCCCAAAGAAGGGCAATGCCAAGGAATGCTCAAACTACCACACAATTGCATTCATTTCACTTGCTAGCAAAGTAATGCCCAAAATTCTCCAAGCTAGGTTTCAATAGTACATGAACCAAGAACTTCCAGATGTTCAAGTTGAATTTAGAAAAAGCAGAGGAACCAGACGTCAAATTGCCAACATCTGTTGAATCATAGAAAAAGCAAGAGAATTCCAGAAAACATCTATTTCTGTTTCATTGACTGCTAAAGCCTTTATGTGGATCACAACAAACTGGAAAATTCTTAAGGAAATGGGACTATCAGATCACCTTTCCTGCCTCCTTGGAAACCTGAATTCAGGTCAAGAAGCAACAGTTAGAACTGGACATTAAAACGGACTGGTTCAAAATTGGGAAAGGAGTATGTCAAGACTATGTATTTTTTACCCTGTTTATTTAACGCCTATGCAGAGTACATCATGTGAAATGCTTGGCTGGATGAAGCACAAGTTGGAAACAAGATTGCCAGGAGAAATATCAATAACCTCAGATATGCAGATGACACCACCCTTATAGAAGAAAGCTAAGAGGAACTGAAGAGTCTCTTGATGAGGGTTAAAGAGGAGAGGAAAAAAGCTGGCTTAAAACTCAGCATTCAAAATAATGAAGATCATGGCATCCAGTCCCATCACTCCATGGCAAATAGAGGAGGAAACAATGGAAACAGTGACAGATTTCATTTTCTTGGGCTCCCAAATCACTGCAGATGGTGATTGCAGTTATGAAATTAAAAGATGCTTGCTCCTTGGAAGAAAAGCTGTGACAAACCTAGACAGCATATTAAAAAGCAGAAACATTACTTTCCCGACAAAGATTTGTCTAGTCAAACTATGGTTTTTCCAGTAGTCACGTACAGATGTGAGAGTTAGACCATAAAGAAGGCTGAGCACTGAAGAATTGATGCTTTTGAACTGTGGTAATGGAGAAGATGCATGAGAGTCCCTTGGACTGCAAGGAGATCAAACCAGTCAACTGTAAAGGAAATCAAACCTGAATATTCATTGAAAGGACTGATGCTGAAGGTGAAGCTCCAATACTTTCGCCACCTGATGCAAGGAATCAACTCATAAGAAAAGACCCTGGTGGGAAAGACTGAAGGCAGGAGAGATGGGGACAACAGAGGAGGAAATGATTGGATGATATTGCCAACTCAATGGACACGAGTTTGAGCAAGCTCCAGGAGATGATTAAGGACAGGGAAACTTGTCGTGCTAAAGTCCGTGGGGTCACAAAGAGTCGGACACGACTGAGTGACTGAACAACGACAATGCCAAAGAGAAGTAGGCCCCAAGGAGAGGGGAGCTGGCAAGTTACTCAGTTTGTTTTGCTCTTAGTGCATATATTTTAATCTTTAGGAAGCCCAAAGATTTTTATCTTAGTGTATCTAATGCAATAAATCTTTGGACCAGAAATCACAACATGCTCCTTGTGCCTCCCTGAATGCTGCATGTGCTCCTCTGAGCAGCAAAATGAGTCTCACCATCTGCACATGGCTTCCACACTTCACCTTTAATATCTATGTCTTCTTCCGACTGGCTCACTAACTGCTGTGATGGTCATCTAGTCTTTTAAAGCCTCTCAGGCAAGGAATCTGACTTTCCTACTCAATCTTTCATTTAGCCACTCAATAAATATTTGAGTTTTATTAAGTCCTAGGATGTTAAGCCTGCAAACATAAACGAGGTCCACACCTTGTTCTGAACATAGTCTCAAGAAAAACTCATAAAGAGCTCAAATAAAATGCATAAAATGATTAGTATCTAAAGAAAGAATCTTTACAAAGCATAGATTCCTTCAATCAAGGATAAAAGCTAACATTGCTGAGCAACCCCCCTGGAGCCTATGTTTTAAATATATTATTCCTACTCCTCCACAACTGTATAAGGGAGGTGTTAGGTTTTTCTTTATTTTACATAAATAAAGATTACACTTAAAAAATGTTAAGTCATTTAAGCCCACAAGTAATTAAAAACCTGTAACTTGCATTGTCTGACATAAAATTCCCATTTTTTTCCTATTAGCTGTCAAGTTGTCATAATGCTATGGTTTCCAAACTGAAAACAGTTTCTCTAAAATCATCTCATTTGACTTTCATCACATCATGAAAAAAGATGGCCTTCCCATTCCCCTCTACATAGAGAAAAGCAAAGACTGAAGAGATAAAGTGTAAGCAGTGCTGAGATTCAAATCAAACTCTGACCTGAGTACTCCAAGATGGCTCTTTTTTCCCACTCCATGGTGCTGTCTTTTCTAGACTGGGGAATTGGAAAAATTCCGTGACAAATAATGTTTTTGAAGAATGAATAAGATTTGGACAGGTGTTTACTGGAGGGCATCCCTGGTGTCTCAGATGGTAAAGAATCTACCTGTGATGTGGGATATCTGGGCTTGACCCCTGGGTTGGGAAGATCCCCTGGAGAAGGGAATGGCTACCCACTCTGGTATTCTTGCCTGGAGAATTCCATGGACAGAGGATCCTGGTGGGCTATAGTCCACAGGGTCGCCAAGAGTCAGATGCTACTGAACAATGAACACAACACTTACCGGAGTGCAAGAGGTGTTACAGGTGGAAGATTTGCAGGTGGAAGAAATATTTAACTGGTATCAAGAACAAAGCATCTTAGCACTAAGATAATTTGCTTCACAGAATCTGTTACAAGCAGAGTTTAAAAAACATACACATACACAATATAGCATGTACAGTGCAATATGCCCAGATATTGAAGTGGCTGCAAATATGGAATGTTTTCTTTGTAGCAACATCTATTATACATATGACTCTAATATTCCTAGAAAACAGAGTCTTGGAATTCATGTGGAGTTATATTTTCTGTGATATCCAAATTTTATTGATTCCTCTCTCTAGAAGTTGAGGGCCCTCCTTTAAAATCTCCCCATCAGGATGATCCAGAGGGATGATGTGTGGTGGGAGGTGGGAGGGGGGTTCACGTTTGGGAGCTCATGTACATCCATGGTGGATTCAAGTCAATGTATGTCAAAACCAATACAGTACTGTAAAGTAAAATAAAGTAAAAAAAAAAAAAAAACTCCCCATCAAATTTTCCTGGGAATACAGTTGTTCAATACCTGCTCACAAGCAATAACATTTACGCTGAGCATCACGTCTACTCTGTTAGGTCTCAGAGCTTCTGATCTGGTCAGTTGGGACCAGAGTCTCTCTTCATACTCACTGGGTATTGTCCTTAATTCAACAGAACCTATCTGGAATGAAAGGGGCAAAGATTGAAGCATCTCTTACTTTTGAGATGTTCACTGTTAAAGGTCCCCAAACAGTTCCACTTGCTTCCTTTCTCACAATCCTAACACCTGACAGGGTTTGGAGGAGTCTTACTGAAAATTCTTCTAGCTTTTGTTTTTCACCCTGCCTTCAGGCATTAGTCCCAGTGTGGCAAGTGGCAAGTAATAGACACTTCTGTGTATCCATAATTCTTTAATGCCCATCCTGTACAGCTAAGCCTTTCTCAGCATGTCAAGTCCAATTCAGGGATCTTTCAGATGAGTTCTCTGAAGAAAATCCTCAGGGCTCATTCAAATGGACTTCCTGCCACATTGTTCAGTAAATACATATCAATGGTCAAAAACCTATCGGGCAGCTGTTCATCAAACTTGGTCATTAACATTTAATTCTCACCTTAATTCAAATATGGTACCCTCTTACCTACTTCATATTGTGTTTTTCTTCTTTGTGAAAGTTTATGGGATAACAGGAGTTCCCTATTCTTGAAATAATTTCTACTGCATCTCCCAAATCACAAGTACATATCTGAGCCACTAATAGAAACCATCTTAAAAGCTGGACCAGCAGCGTAGTGTGGGGAAGATCTAAGTGGATGGAGTTCAGGTTTCAAGCCCTGAAGACAGGGCTGTGTTTGAATCAAGACATCACCTTTTAGAAACTGTGTAGCTTCAAGTGTCTTTTTTTTTTTTTAAACTGCATTAAATCTTAGAATATACCTTGTCAAATGTGAATAATTATAATATTGTCCATAGTGCTTAGCTAACAGCATTAGTGTATTAAATATGATAGTGATTTGCTTATACTTTTAGTGCCGGGCACTGGCAGTTGGCCCTTGACATCCATTCCTGATTGTCCTAATTTGTACCTTGCAAAGGAGGTATTCTCCAAGCCAAGGTTCAGCAATACGTGAACCCTGAACTTCCAGATGTTCAAGCTGGTTTTAGAAAAGACAGAGGAACCAGAGATCAAATTGCCAACATCCGCTGGATCATAGAAAAAGCAAGAGAGTTCCAGAAAAACATTTATTTCTGCTTTATTGACTATGCCAAAGCCTTTGACTGTGTGGATCACAGTAAACTGTGGAAAATTGTGAAAGAGATGGGAATACCAGACCACCTCACTGCCTCTTGAGAAATCTGTATGCAGGTCAGGAAGCAACAGTTAGAACTGGACATGGAACAACAGACTGGTTCCAAAGAAGAAAAGGACACATCAAGGCTGTATATTGTCACCCTGCTTATTTAACTTCTATGCAGAGTACATCATGAGAAACGCTGGACTGGAAGAAACACAAGCTGGAATCAAGATTGCCAGGAGAAATATCAATAACCTCAGATATGCAGATGACACCACCTTTATGGCAGAAAGTGAAGAGGAGCTAAAAAGCCTCTTGATGAAAGTGAAAGAGGAGAGCAAAAAAGTTGGCTTAAAGCTCAATACTCAGGAAACGAAGATCATGGCATCTGGTCCCATCACTTCATGGGAAATAGGGAAACAGTGGAAACAGTGGCTGACTTTATTTTTGTGGACTCCAAAATCACTGCAGATGGTGATTGCAGCCATGAAATTAAAAGACTCTTACTCCTTGGAAGAAAAGTTATGACCAACCTAGATACTATATTGAAAAGCAGAAACATTACTTTGCCAACAAAGGTCCGTCTAGCCAAGGCTATGGTTTTTCCAGTAGTCATGTATGGATGTGAGAGTTGGATTATGAAGAAAGCTGAGCGCCGAAGAATTGATGCGTTTGAAGTATGGTGTTGGANTGAAAGAGATGGGAATACCAGACCACCTCACTGCCTCTTGAGAAATCTGTATGCAGGTCAGGAAGCAACAGTTAGAACTGGACATGGAACAACAGACTGGTTCCAAAGAAAAAAAGGACACATCAAGGCTGTATATTGTCACCCTGCTTATTTAACTTCTATGCAGAGTACATCATGAGAAACGCTGGACTGGAAGAAACACAAGCTGGAATCAAGATTGCCAGGAGAAATATCAATAACCTCAGATATGCAGATGACACCACCTTTATGGCAGAAAGTGAAGAGGAGCTAAAAAGCCTCTTGATGAAAGTGAAAGAGGAGAGCAAAAAAGTTGGCTTAAAGCTCAATACTCAGGAAACGAAGATCATGGCATCTGGTCCGATCACTTCATGGGAAATAGACAGGGAAACAGTGGAAACAGTGGCTGACTTTATTTTTGTGGACTCCAAAATCACTGCAGATGGTGATTGCAGCCATGAAATTAAAAGACTCTTACTCCTTGGAAGAAAAGTTATGACCAACCTAGATACTATATTGAAAAGCAGAAACATTACTTTGCCAACAAAGGTCCGTCTGGTCAAGGCTATGGTTTTTCCAATAGTCATGTATGGATGTGAGAGTTGGACTGTGAAGAAGGCTGAGCGCCGAAGAATTGATGCTTTTGAACTGTGGTGTTGGAGAAGACTCTTGAGAGTCCCTTGGATTGCAAGGAGATCCAACCAGTCCATCTAAAGGAGATCAGTCCTGTGATTTCTCTGGAGGGAATGATGCTGAAGCTGAAAGGCCAGTACTTTGGCCACCTCATGCGAAGAGCTGACTCATTGGAAAAGACTCTGGTGCTGGGAGGGACTGGGGGCAGGAGGAGAAGGGGACAACCGAGGATGAGATGGCTGGATGGCATCACTGACTCAATGGACGTGAGTCTGAGTGAATTCTGGGAGTGGGTGATGGACAGGGAGGCCTGGTGTGCTGCAATTCATGGGGTCGCAAAGATTTGGACACGACTGAGTGAACTGAACTGAACTGAAAGGAGGTATTATTAACTACTGAGACTTATTCTTTGCTCAAGAGCATCTAGCTATGACATGGCAGTTTTTAAGACAGGTTTGTCTAATGATAGACAAACCTCTTTTCACTATTGATTGCTGCTTCTATATAAATATCATTTTGCTTGTTATTGGTGTTTGTCTGCTGGACTAAGGTCTTGAAAGCATATCTAGGTCTTCCTTGTCAATAGCTACAGTGCTTAGAAGCACAAGACCTGGCAAAAAATCAAGCAAAAAATTTAATAAAAATCTGTTGGCTTTATGAACAAGTTTAAAAACAATGAATTATTTCTGTTCTATGGGCAACTCTAGAATACATACATGACACCATCAATAACTTAGAAATTTGAAAAAAAAAAAACCACTCTTAACCTAAAAAAAAAAAAAGTATTACAGTAACCACAGACATACCTTTTAAAACATAGCAATTCCAACACTCTTTTGCCAACTAAAGTTGATTCCATTAATCAGAAAGGGGGAAAAAGCTTTTACATTCTACTGCCTGAGAAATAAATTGATTTAATACCTTTTGAAATTTTTAAGCTATCTCAAAATCTCAGGTAAAAAAAAAAGTCATGTGTTGGTATTTTAAACTAAAGTAAGAAATAACTTTTAAAACATAGCAATTCCAACACTCTTTTGCCAACTAAAGTTGATTCCATTAATCAGAAAGGGGGAAAAAGCTTTTACATTCTACTGCCTGAGAAATAAATTGATTTAATACCTTTTGAAATTTTTAAGCTATCTCAAAATCTCAGGTAAAAAAAAAAGTCATGTGTTGGTATTTTAAACTAAAGTAAGAAATAACATATATGTTCATGCAGTGTTAAGGCTGTGATTTTCCAATAGTTCTGCATTCCTCTAAGTAAAATGCTATCTACATCTAACAACTGGTGGGTGTAAAGATTGTGAAACAAAGTTGGGCATAATCCATCAAACTCACAACCCATGCCAACTTTACTCACTGGAAAACAGGAACAAGGTAAAATTTATGGGAAAATGTTTAAATCAAAACCAACTGCTACTGATGCATACCTCCTAGAACAGGTAGCTCTTTCTCCTGTGCAGCATAAGGCATTTGTATTCCTCTCTCTCTCCAAGGTTAGGGTTTTTTTGAGTAGCTACTATATGTAGGCATAAAATGAAGTACTTTATCCAGTCATCACAAGAACCATAAGAGACCTATTCTCATTTTAAAGATGACTAACCCTGAAACTGGGGGAAGCTAAGTAACCTGATCAAGGTTGTACGTTTAGTAAATTAAGAAACTGGGATTTGAACTCAGTCTAACTGATTCTAAGCCTCAGCTACTACTCCAGAAGGAAAAAGGATGGCTTAGCAATACTAGAGATTTTTAAAACATTAAATTAAAAGTAAAACAGAAGGTGGAATAAGAGAAAACAGTTGTTTGAATATTGTTTAGGATATTTTAGAAAGAGAATGAGAAACAGCATGGGTGGAGGTGGGAGCGACAATTTTTCTTGAGATCGTTTCAAATAGGTCCACTGATTTGGTTTTATGTGTGAACTTTTGAAGGGGAGAGGGGATAAAGGTGCTTTTAAAATGCTTTTTTTCCCAAGTACAACAGGTTTAAATGCATCCTTGGCTCTATATACTCTGCAGTATTATAGACTTTACTCTTCTAAAGTTCAAGTGACTGCCTTTTAAGCTATCTCAAAATCTTATTCAACCTGCCTGTAACTTTGTTGCCTGTACAAAATTCAGGAGAAACACTGGGAAAGAGAAAACACACTCACAGCTTAATGCTAAACTCAGGCCTGAGAATCTCTCTTAGACATTCTCCACACGTGACAACCTATTGGCTTCACTCTTGGGTACTTAGCTTGCTCCTCTTTTTTTTCATTTTTGCCCCAGCTAAATGTTTAGACTTGATGTTTGTATACTTTTCCTAGCTACAGGCTTGCTTTCTCTTGATAGTACCTGTAGATTTTTATTACCCCAGTTATTTGACTTCAAGATACCTCCCACTTCCTTGTCTTAGTTGTAAGAATCTTCCACCCTAGAATCACCTGTTTGGGCAACTATCCAACTTTGTTTACATCAGGCACATGAGCAAGAAGCATATGTGTATTACTGACTTAGATCAAGAGTTTCCAAACTTGACTATACAATCATGTGAGGGAACTTACAGAAAATGCTGATGCATGGGGCCTACCCCAGACTGATTAAACCACAAACTCTAAAGGTGGTGTCTCGGCAGAAATAAATTCAGATCTTTCAATGACAGGGCAGTGATTATACTATGATGACTCTCTTGAAAACCTCCTTGAGGCTAGTATCCTAGAGAAACCTCTGTCAACAAGTGAACCCAAGTTTTCATCTGAATTGAACTTCTGCCTTAGGTTATTTCTCTGGTATGCCAACACCATGAATAGGAAGTTTACTTGATAACATGGAAACTCTATGGCAGTTGCTGTGTACCATTCTGAATAACCAGTCAGGTGACTGGCATTTTCCTGGGTGAAGGGAGGGATTGATGCCCACTGACAGAGAGGCATGATGACTTAGCCTCTTGGTCAGTATACATGTTGGAAGGACCAACAGTATTTGAAGGTCACTTGTCGTCTGCACAAATAAGTGCTGCTAGTGCCAAAATTTCCCCCTTCCCACTATAATTCCTAAGGGCATGAGTTGCAAACCCAGATACCCAGAGGAGCTAGTTAGTGACTAAAGGAGTCTAAGTGATGACCCTGGCTGGCTAGAGGGCTCCAGTTCCTGCTGATTGTTTGCATGTAGGAACCAAGCCCTATGCTGCTTCTGGATTTGCTTCACTGTTTTCTTCAGTGATACATACAGATTCTTGCAGTAGCAACTTATGGTGACCACATCATCCATTAAAAAAGTTTTAAATCTAGAATTCAAAGTTCTTCATCAAATGACTCATACATCGACAACCTCATTTGTACTCTCCAATTTGGGTTTCTGACTTTTCTCAGATACAACTTTCTGACTCTGCACGTGACCTGCTAATTTCCATCACATCCTCTACTCATGTCAGTCTCCCCAGCTGAAATGAGTTCCCCAAACCTTCTATTCCACTGATCCAATCCTCACATCTTTCCTTACTTTCCACTTGTGTCACTGGTTCTTCAACCACCCACACTCTATCGCTGTCCCCAAAGACTTTTCAAATGTTCTGCTCCTTTTCCTCAAGTGTAAAGTTCCATCCCCTTGAAAAACACAAAGCCATTACCAAGACTATCAAATGATCATCTCTGCCTTCTAAATTCATAAGGAACACCATTAACATTGTTTTGTAGAAAAATTATTGGAATAAGCACAGCACAGCTCTATTACAACAGCTCTTTATTCAGTAATGATACAAATTTACTCATATCCCTCATATACCTGTAATATATACCACATATTTTGTGATGTGAATGTCATGCATAATGCATTTATATCCTGATCCCCAAACAACAGAGACCAAGGAAAATTTTGACTCTTTCTTCATTAACATACAGCTCACAAACTTTTTTTTAAAGCCATAATCCTAACAATATAACAGAGGTATCAAGACATTGTTTTCCTAATTTTTATAACTTATATTTTTGGGAATATCTTCCCTCTGCCAGACCTGTGGCAAAGACTTTAAGAGAAAACATTTTCAGAATACTACCTAGACAAAATTTAAATTAAGGGTTGACATTTGGATTGCCCTATTCTTCAAATCATAAGTCATCATTAAAATTGCAACAGTTTGTCTAGCTATTCATTGAAGAAATATAGCCACTTAGGCTAGATGCTAAATCAAATAAATTTTAACATCTTTTGAAATCACCACAATTTCAGAGAAACATAAATGGAAAACCATAAGTTACACTGATTAATTTGATCATGAGCACATTTTTTCTCTTTCTTTTTTAAATTATGAAAGTATAATAACACATTTAAAGGAGACTTGGAAACAACAGAACAAAGTTACATATAGTTCCATCATATATTGCAATTATTTTAGCAGATAAATTAAGATTTTAGTTTGAAGTTCAATATCAAACTCTCAAAAACTAATATTATATATATACAGAAAAGTAGAAGGATATAGTAGAACTGAAAAGCACCATAAACTAATTCAACATAATTAAGATTTATACAATTTTCACACATCAATAGAGTACAAATTTTATTTACTAGGAGACTAGTTTTACAATTTTATAAACTAAGGGACACCGGAAAATATCCAGGACATAACACAAGGTGCAAAAATGTCATGGTCTAAAAGAAATGAAACCATACAGAGTCTGTTTTCTTATCACTGTGGAATTATGTTAGAAATCAATATCAAAAGATATATGAAAAATAACCCACATATTTCCAAGACTTGTGCACATTTTTATAGGAAGGTTTTACTTATAAAACACTCAAAAATTTTTATCTTAGAGTCATGAGTCAATATGTATAGCATTAAGCTGAATCTAAAAAATTGAATTGTTTTAAATATAGATCGATATAAGGTAGAACA
>SJYX01004672.1:351317-369915 GCA_006410675.1 Oreotragus oreotragus
AAGCACCATAAACTAATTCAACATAATTAAGATTTATACAATTTTCACACATCAATAGAGTACAAATTTTATTTACTAGGAGACTAGTTTTACAATTTTATAAACTAAGGGACACCGGAAAATATCCAGGACATAACACAAGGTGCAAAAATGTCATGGTCTAAAAGAAATGAAGTCATACAGAGTCTGTTTTCTTATCACTGTGGAATTATGTTAGAAATCAATATCAAAAGATATATGAAAAATAACCCACATATTTCCAAGACTTGTGCACATTTTTATAGGAAGGTTTTACTTATAAAACACTCAAAAATTTTTATCTTAGAGTCATGAGTCAATATGTATAGCATTAAGCTGAATCTAAAAAATTGAATTGTTTTAAATATAGATCGATATAAGGTAGAACACAAATAAACATGGAAACTTAATTTTTCTCTTAAGACACTAAAGCTCACAAAACGTCTTATTTTCTGTCTGTATATTTAAGACACAAATTTTCATGTTAAATTTCACTTAGAAGCAAGAGCACTGAACTTTTCTCAAAATTTTTCCTGCTAAGAAATAAGATATAGTCAATGAAATAATCTGTTTTTAAAAAGACCCAAATGAGCTTGACCATATATTAGGGGCTCTCCAAATTATTTATCAAAATATTTTACCTTTACTTTTTCAGACCAGTAGATCAAGCTATACAAGTAATTATTTAACTTTATTTTTTAAGATCTCAAATAACTTTTGTAGACTTTATATACTGCAGTAGGACATTGTCTCTTTACAGACAGGAAAATGCATGATTAACCCAGAGTACTGAAATAAGTCACTGGATCAACTGAGTTTATCTGTTTTACCACAAGATTTTGAATCAAGCCTGATGCAAAAAAAATTATCCAAATACTTTAAATATCAACATATTTTAGATCACTGGGACCTTCCAAGATAATGAACAGGTTTCAGTGACCTCAAAACAGAGCAAGCTAGGGGCTCTATGGCAAATAAAAGGCTTGTAGAATAGAAGAGATTAAAAAAGGGCTTGAAAGTGAAAGTGTTAGTCACTCAATCGTGTCCAACTCTGCGATGCCATGGACTGTAGCCTCTGTCCATGGAATTCTCCAGGCAAGAATACTGGAGTGGGTTACCATTCCCTTCTTCAGGGGATCTTCCCAACCCAGGGATCGAACCCAGGTCTCCTACATTGCAGGGAGATCCTTTACCATCCAAACCATCAGGGAAGCCTTAGGAACAGTGTTAAGGAAAGTCAGTGCAACACCACAGAATAAACTGGGGCTGAAGCTTCTGGATCTCACTACAAGCAATTTGGGAGTTTAAAAAAGAAAAAGAAAAGGCACCCTACTCCAACACATGCATGTACACAACTTGGGTACAATTAAGAGACAGCAAAGAGGCTGGAGGCTGGCCTCTAGCCAGCTGAAACATAATCACCTGTGACACTTGTACCAAACCTATGAAATTGGAAATTTTTTTGCATGGAAACCAGGTATCAACATTTCTAAAAGCTCCCTTGGGGATTTCTAAGTAAACAAAACTTTGAAAAGCACTACAAGATACCCATGAGGATGAAATTCCATAAAATGGCCAACAGGTACGTGAAAAACAAGTTCAACATCACTAGTCATCAGGGAAATGCAAATCAAAGTCACAGTAAGATACCACCACACACCTTCAGAATGGCTATCATAAAAAACATAGGCTATAAGTGTTGGTGAGGATGTGAAGAAAAGGGAACCCTTATGCACTGTTGATGGGAATGTAAGTCGGTATAGCCACTATGGAAAACGTTATGGAGGTCCCTCAAAATATTAAAAATAGAATGATCAACCTAACAATCCCATTTCTGAGTATATAGAGAGAACAAATGAAAATTGAATCTCAAAGAGATATCTGTACTCCCACATTCACTGCAGCATTATTGAGAATAACTAAGATATGGAGGCAACTGCCGGGGTCCTGCCCCAGTGGATCCAGGGTAATTCGAAGGGGAGATGGCATAGGTGAGGAAAAACTTATTTATTTAATTAGAAATATAAAAGAAATTAAGAAGAAATAGTATAGTAGGAAAATTTAGTGGAGAAAAGAGGCTGAATAACTTGGTTTACGTGGAAAGCCAATAAAATCTCAGGACAAGAGATTTGCACCATCTACGTTGGGCCACCGGTGTCCATTTGAATATCGGAGAGTGCCCCGCCTTGGGCTCTCTCTCTCATGGATCTTAGAAGCCAGGGCAAGTAAGTAGACATGGCGANGTCTTAAGCCCAAGGTGTGTATCAGAATCACCTGGCGGGCCCAGGAAGCATCCAAAGACCTCCGCTTGCTCCTGGGTCCTCACTGCTGGAAGAGCCCTCTGAACTTGAGCAGCTCGGCGGCTCTGGCAGAGGGGGGACCCACCCCTTAGGAGGCAGGCCCACAGTATAGAGCCGCTGCGCGGGCTGGACCTGAGTGTCACCACATCAGGCCCATCCGCCCGGTTGATTAATGACTGAGTCTCTCCCGCCGGGATCGAGGGCAGAGAAGAGACGTGCTTCCAGGCAGACCGTCCCCTGTCTCAGGAGGGACCCTCTGGCCCTTCTCTCTCTCAGGAGCCACCCTCTCAGGTGAGTTTCTGGAGGCTGGCGTCACAGGGGCCTTCTTCTCTTGGCCGTGTCTGCGGCTCCCCACGCGGGCTCCTCGGCTTATTTGGCTGTGCTGGGTTTTCGTTGCCGTGCAGGCTTTTCTCTGGTCGTGGCGAGCAGGGCCCCCATCTGTGTATCTTATTTGAAGAAATTCCTATTCAAATCTTTTGCCCATTTAAAAACAGGCAATTTGTCTCTTACTGTGGAGTTGTTAGAGGTATGGCTTCCCTGGCTGCTCAGTTGGTAAAGAATCCACCTGCAATGCAGGAAACCTGGGCTTGATCCCTGGATTGGGAAGATCTCTAAAGATTCTTTTCTATTACAGATTATTACAAGGTATTGAGTATACTTCCCTGTGCTATATAGTAGGTCTTTGTCTATTTTATATATAGTAGTGTGTGTATGTTAATCCCAAACTTCTAATTTATCTCTCCACTGACCTCCATCACCATGATCCCCTTTGGTAATCATAAGTTGGTTTTGTATTTCTGTGAGTCTATTTCTATTTTGTAACACATCAAAATTTANATTATTACAAGGTATTGAGTATACTTCCCTGTGCTATATAGTAGGTCTTTGTCTATTTTATATATAGTAGTGTGTGTATGTTAATCCCAAACTTCTAATTTATCTCTCCACTGACCTCCATCACCATGATCCCCTTTGGTAATCATAAGTTGGTTTTGTATTTCTGTGAGTCTATTTCTATTTTGTAACACATCAAAATTTAAAGTAAGATAACAGTGTTATGTTGTTGTTTTTTAACCATTTTTGAAAACTATATTTTACCCCACCTAGAGATAAATAGGTATCCTTATCTCCTCTTCTTTTGGAAGTAAATGAATTTTCTTCTAGCTGTCTTTTTCACCGAGTGTAGGTCTTTTAAATGTCCTGACAATGCTGTTCTTTCAATGGGTCAAAAATTTAGGCTCCTGTTCTCCCAGACAGCCATTGGTCCCCAAAGCTCTAGTTTTGTGGTGTTAACATTTAGTCCCAGGGCACTTCTGGCTGCTGAGTTTGTCTACCATTTTGGTTTCAGCATATTAATTTTATGAGCTTTGGGGATTTCTGTTTCTTTCTTGTAAGCTGAACACTGCATTTGAACTTACATTTGCATTTTTTTAATCCAGTGTCTAGATTTTCTGTGGCAGGTGGGCTTTTCAAAACTTCTAGTCTGACAAGTGCATATCCTTAAAGCATTCTCCTTATTGTAGTTAGAGTGAAATTTACAAATATGAGTCTGACCATATCTCAGTTTACTGTTCAGAACTCATCAATGACCTCATAAACTGTAGAGATAAAGCCCATATTCTTTTTTTCTAGGATGGTTAATTTATTTCTTTTCTTTTTAAACTTTTAAATTTTGTATTGGGGTGTAGCTGATTAACAGTGTTGTGATTGTTTTAGTGAACAATGAAGGGACTCAGCCATACATATAGAGGAGCCCACCATGCTCCTCTGTCCATGTGATTTTCCAGTGGAAAATTCTCCGCCAAACTCCTCTCCCATCCAGGCTGCCATATAACATTGAGCAGAGTTCCATGTGCTATGCAGTAGGTCCTTGTTGGTTATCCATTTTAAATATAGCAGTGTGTACATGTCCATCCCAAACTCTCTAATTGTCCCTTTCCTCATCCTTCCCCCTGGCAACTGTAAGTTCATTCTCTAAGTCTGTGAGTCTCTTTCTGTTTTATAAGTTCATTTGTATCATTTCTTTTGACATTCCACATATACAGGATGTCAAACATTTCTCTTTCTCTGTCTGCGTTATTTCACTCAGTATGACAATCTCTAAGTCCATCCATGTTGCTGCAAATAGCATTATTTCATTCTTTTTAGTGGCTGAGTACTATTCCATTGTTATATATACGACATCTTCTTTATCCATTCCTTTGTCTATAAGCCCACATTCTTGAAATGGTCCATCAGCACCTGCACAATCTGGAAACACCTCTATCCTCATCAGGCGCCTTCCTCTCTTCACTTCAGCCTGAGAACTCCCTTACTTCTGTAAAGGTGGTATTTCTTTCAGCCTCAAGACTTTCACATGTACTTCTCTCCTGGATCACTTTCCTTGAACACTTTTATCTAGTTAACTTTCTTGCTAGCATCTAAGTTCCATGAGGAGTGGGGTCATCTTTGCAGGTTCCTTGCTGCATGCCACATTGATATTTTAGACATTCCACAGTATCTTTTGAATGATGTGGTTTAGTCGCTAAGTCGTGTCAGACTCTTTGTGACCCCATGGACTGTAGCCGACCAGGCTCCTCTGTCTACATAATTTTCCAGGCAAGAATACTGTGGGTTGCCATTTCCTTCTCCTTCTTCCCCACCCAGGGATTGAACCTGAGTATCCTGCGTTGCAGGTGGATTCTTTATCAACTGAGTCACCAGGGAAGCTATGATTCCCATAGGGATCATTCAATAAGTGAGCTACTTGTCTTTATCTTTACACTTACTTTTCCCCCTCTGTTCACTGTCTTTTGAATAGGCCCATGCATTATCTTTCAGGCTAGAAATTGGAGCCATTCTAGTCTCCTCTCTCTTCTACCACTGGTAATCAATAATCTTGCTGAATATTTAAGAAAATTATTCTTTCTTTTTAGTCTTGCTACCACTATCCTGCCTGAGTTCATTATTTCTTCCTTGGATTATTACATATATTTCCTAACTGAGTAACTTGCTCTAGCTTGGCTCCTGCAAACAAATCTGTTTTCCTTCCCTATTTAAAGTTCTTAAATGTTTGCCCACTAATGCCTTAGTCTGACATGCACATTTATTGTGTTCCTTCTTCATCTCCTATCCCTCTCTATTCCACATGCATCACAAACTTGAGCTACGTTAATTAAACTTTCATAGAGCACCTGTTACTTGGCAAGCTATATACTAGCAACTGTAACCTACATCGCTTGAGTTACTCCTCGGAAACTCTGAGTTTGTATTTTCCTCAGGAGGGAACAGAGATGTAGAGAGGAATGGCGTGGTCTCTAGATCATGTTGCTGACCTGTGGCAGAGCCAGGACTGAAAGCCTGATCTTCTGAACTCCAGAACCCATCTTCATTCCACTAGTGTGTTTCCAGGAAAAAAGTTTGAGAACATCTTGGAGAGGAATGAAATCTACCATTGAGTCACTGAGGCAAATGGCAAGATGATGTCATGGTGATATAAAAATCAGATGCCAATTAAGAGATGCATCTTTAAAAGGTCTTAAAGGAAGCTTTTTGTTATTATTATTATTTTTTCTTTTCTAGTTTATCTCCATCTCTTCCTTTCCCAGTCTATGGAAATAAAATTAAATAATATTCCTTAGAAACAAACTCAGACTTACCCCAACCCTAGACAAAATTAGAAGATAGGTTTAAAAAAAATTTTATTTATTTTGGAATATAACCAATGAACAATGTGGTGATAGTTTCAGGTAGACAGCAAAGGGACTCAGCCATACAAAAACATTTATCCATTTAGACGGCAGGTTTTATATGAGTCATTTTGATATATCTTCTGATAGAGTTTAGAATTATATTTTCCTTGACTTTCAGTCTTAAGATTCACTTATTACTGTTTGATGCTCATGGTTTTTTTTTTTTTTTTCTGTCAGTCATATAGAAGGAGCACCTGGGATCTATGTGTGCCCCCAGTTTCCTTTCATGGGTATTTCCAGATCCTGTGGAGAAGCAGTAAAGAATCTGCCTATAATGCAGGAGACATGGGTTCAATCCCTGAATCAGGAAGATCCCCTAAAGGGAGAAATGCCAACCCACACCAGTATTCTTGCCAGGAAAATCCCATGGACAGGGAAGCCTGGTGGGCTACAGTCCGTGGGGTCGCAAAGAGTTAGACAGGACAGCATGATGCATATGTACACGTAGAGTGTGTTCTTAGAGCTAGGATCCGGATTCCCTGAGCCAGTCCATCTACCTGCTCCTCCTTGTTGTACCTCTAAATAACTATTGAATTCATTTCTTCTCCAGCTTCCCAATCGCCTTTTTACCCACTGACTTTGACCATCTCAGATTTATCCTGCACATTATTTCTAGAGTAATCTGTTTGAAGCAGAGCACAAGTATAACTGTGTTATTTCTTTGCTAAAAAAAAAAAAAAAAAAACCNGAATTCATTTCTTCTCCAGCTTCCCAATCGCCTTTTTACCCACTGACTTTGACCATCTCAGATTTATCCTGCACATTATTTCTAGAGTAATCTGTTTGAAGCAGAGCACAAGTATAACTGTGTTATTTCTTTGCAAAAAAAAAAAAAAAAAAAAGCCTCTCAGTGGCTCCTGGTCAGCACAGGATAAATGTCAAATAGCTCAGCATAGCTGATACCTGCCCCTGCCCCAGCTTTCTCTCATAATCCAATGACATTGAATGAATGTGGTTTCTTAAAATGCTGACTTTTTAAAAATTTTAACTCATTTTTTAATTAAATATAGTTGCTTTGCAATGTTGTGTTAGTTTCTGATGTACAGCAAAATGATTCAGTTATATATAGACATACAGTTAAGACCTTGTTGTTTATCCCGCCTATATATAATAATTCACATCTGCTAATCCCCAATTCCCAACGCATCCCCTCCCCTTGCCCAGCACTGGCAACCACAAGCCTGTTCTCTCCATCTATGAGTCTGTCTCTGCCTTGTAAATAGGTTCATGTGAGTCACACTTTAGACTCCACGTGTAAGTGACATCACATGGCATTTTTCTTTCTCTCTCTGACCTGTTTCACAAGTATGGTGATCTCCAGATCTCTCCATGTTGCTGGGCTTCCCTGGTAGTTCAGTTGGTAAAGAATCTGCCTGCAATGCAGGACATCTAGGTTTGATCCCTGGGTTGAGAAGATCCTCTGGAGACAGGATAGGCTACCCACTCCAGTATTCTTGGTCTTCTCTGGTAGCTCAGACAGTAAAGAATCCACCTGCAATGCGGGAGATCTGGGTTCAGTCCTGGGTTGGGAACATCCCCCGGAGGAGGGCATGGCAACCCACTCCAGTATTCTTACAGGGAGAATCCCCATGGACAGAGGAGCCTGGCAGGCTACAGTCCATGGGGTGATAAAGAGTTGTGCATGACTGAGTGACTAAGCACATCCATGTTGCTGCAGATGGCATTATTTCATTCTTTTTTATGGCAAGATGGTCTTACATTGTCTATATGCACCACTTCTTTATCCATTCGTCTGTTAATGGACTTGACTGTCTCCATGTCTTCGCTAATGTGAGCACTGCTGCTATGATCATAGGGATGCATGTTTCTTTTCAAATTAGAGTTTTATTTGGATATATGCACAGGAGTGGGGTTGTGGATCATATGGTAACTCTATTTTGAGTTTTTTAAGGAACATCCCTGATGTTTTCCATAGTAGCTACACCAATTTATATATCATTACCGTAGGAGGGTTTCTTTTTCTCTATACCTTCTCCAGAATTTGTTATTTGTAGATTTTTTAAAGATGGCCACTCTGACGGGTGTGAGGTGGTGCCTATTGTTAGTTTTGATTTGCATTAAGGAACCACTTTTTATACTTCTTCAGACAGATGGTGGGTTTCGGTTATTTTGTTAGGCACAGTTACCCTGTGCCTGCCTATTGACATTTCTTTCTGAAAATATTTCAGAGATGAATGGATTTCTAATTCCCTGGTCTCAAATCTGATCTGATGCAGCTAGGAGAAGCAGGCTGTGGCATGACACAGTATGGCACAGAAACCACCAAAGCAGAGCCAGAGGGTCAGGTGGGGACTGGAGGACTCCTTCATTAGGCCATGGGTAGGTTCATGGACGGGGAAGGCAATGGCACCCCACCCCAGTACTCTTGCATGGAAAATCCAATGGACGGAGTAGCCTGGTGGGCTGCAGTCCATGGGATCGCTAACAGTCGGACAGACTGAGTGACTTCACTTTCACTTTTCTCTTTCATGCATTGGAGAAGGAAATGGCAACCCACTCCAGTATTCTTGCCTGGAGAATCCCAGGGATGGGGGAGCCTGGTGGGCTGCCGTCTATGGGGTCACACAGAGTCAGACACGACTGAAGTGACTTAGCAGCAGCAGTAGCAGGTTCATGGAAAGTATCTGAAGTTCATTCTTTGGCCACTCTAACAAAGACATTCTGAAGAGTTCAGTGCTGGTACCTCATTAAAGACTCATTTAGCTTGGGTTCATTCTCCCACTTCTCAACTTCTGTTCATCCAGCAGAACTTTGAAATATTGTAAATGTCCAGCCCTTGCCAACACAATTCCATTACAGATAACCAGTGAACCCCAAACAGCAAAGCAGGAGAGGCAAAGCTTCAGATCAAATCACTATCATGAAGGAGAAGCTTGAGTTAATTTCATGAATGTGTGGATAAAGAAAAAAGGAGAAACTAGAACAGTTAGAGAGGAGGTGTCCTCTATGGTAGACAAATGAATCCTAACAGGAGTTATGCCCCTAAAAGAGAGAAACTAATACACAGAATACAGTGTTTTAAATAATAATTCAAAAAGATTCTCCTAAAATAAAGAACCAAATGACCATGTTGAAAAGACTATACTGGGGGTGGGTGAAATATAGCTGTCTAAATCAAGATATATTCTGCTCAAGTTATATACATTATGTCAAAATTATCAAAGATTAAAAAACAGAAGTTAAAGTAATGGAAGTACTTTTGGAGAGAAGAAGCAATGCACCTTCAAGAGGGCAGCTTCATACTTCTTCCCGAATGTGATTCTAGGAGACAAGAGAGCAGCTGATACAGAGTTCGGAAGGAATATGTGGCCCTAGATGTTATAATTGGCCAAGTTTTCATTCATTTATGAAGCAGCAAGTAAACATTCTTAAATATGGAAGAATTTATGGAATATGATCCCTATGATCCCTTTGAAAAAGCACTCCTTGACAAAACCAAAACCAAAACAAACCAAGCCAAACAAAAACCCCAGAGAATTTAAGGGTCAGTCAGAGTATTGAACTCAGAAATGAAGCACATATAGGATCATTGACTCCAAAGAAATACGGACCTAAGATGAAACACCTAGGGGATTATGGTTGTGAATGGAATGGAAATGTTACATATTTTATGGCAGAAAAACAGTAAAACACCAAGATAAATGTGGATGTAGGGAAAAGAGAAAGAAGGAGGGAAGAAGGGGACAATTTTAACATTTCATCCTCCATAATAGGGTTGATATGAACTAAAGCTGAAACATGAAGTAAAGAATAAGGAAAACATAATAAAGTCATTTATCATAAGTTCAGCAATTTCCTTTCATTTTGTTTCAGATAATTATACTTCTGTTAAATTAATGTAAAATTATACTTAATACTCCCAGTTAAAATGTTATATATGTTCTAGTCCTATTGTCATAAAATTCTTCCTGTCCAACTCTGCTCGCCTGTCTCAGTGGCAGTATGTTTAAAACAGAGCTTCTCAACTTTATTGTGTCTATGAGTCACCTGGGGTTCTTCTTGGAGTGTAGGCTTGGGGGAAGGGCATGAAACTCTGCATATTGAGTAAGTTCCCAAGTGTTGCTGGCTTCCCAAGTGGCAC
This sequence comes from Oreotragus oreotragus, assembly GCA_006410675.1. Classification (NCBI taxonomy): domain Eukaryota; kingdom Metazoa; phylum Chordata; class Mammalia; order Artiodactyla; family Bovidae; genus Oreotragus; species Oreotragus oreotragus. Next base: position 361,469 of record SJYX01004672.1, read on the forward strand.
TGGTGATAAAGAACTCACCTGTCAATGCAAGAGGCATACGAGATGCAGGTTTAATCCCTGGGTTGGAAAGATCCTCTGGAGAAGGGCATGGCAACCCATTCTAGCATTCTTGCCTGGAGAATCCCATGGATGGAGGGAGTCTGTCGGGCTACAGTCCATGGGATCACAAAGCATCGGACATGACCGAAGTGACTTAGCATGCACACACACACACTCAAGTATTGCTGGTGCTGCTGCCACTTGGACCTTACTTCGAGCAGCAAAGGAATTTAGGCTGTGAACACTGACCTGGTCCCAGATGGCCTACACTGGATTGCTGGAGCCACTACTTACTAGTTACTTGACTTTGAGCAAGTCAGATTCTGTACCTGGATTTTCCAGTCTATAAAATTGAGGTTTTACAGATTATTATTCCCAACAGTAATCTGTAAAATGACTATATTATTATTCTCAACAATAATCTATAAAACGAGAATAATAATAGTGCCTGCCAACAAAATTTAACTATGATAAAAATTCCAGTCAATCCAAAAGGAAATTAACCTTGAATATTCATTGGAAAGACTGAGGCTGAAGCTGAAGCTCCAATATTTTGGCCACCTGATACTAAGAGCTGACTCATTGGAAAAGACCCTGATGCTGGGAAAGATTGAAGGCATAAGGAGAAGGGGGCGACAGAGGATGAGATGGTTGGATGGCATCATTGACTCAATGGACATGAGTTTGAGCAAGCTCTGGGAGACGGTGAAGGACAGGGAAGCCTGGCATGCTGCAGTCCATGGGGTCGCAAAGAGTCAGATACGACTGAGCGACTGAACAACAATGTGATAAAAATTGATTATTGTTACAAACCATGTTAACCCTGGACCAGAAACCTAACTTCTCTCGGCTTCAGTTTCCCCATTTGTAAAAATTGCTACCTCACAGAACTGTGTGAAAACTAGAAGCAATTTATTTAAGATGACCTTCATGGTATCTGGCATAATTTAGATAATCAGTAAAGGATAGTTACCTATATTTATTGTTATTATAGGTTATAATGTAATAATACTTACTAGTCATTTCTTCTAATAACCCATATAATCATAGATCTACCAATCCATTTATTCACTCACTCACATTTTATTTATTCATTCTATAACTAATTTTTGAATTTTTCCTCTGTTTTAGGACATGCTAGTTCAAGCACTAGGATTATGTCCATAAACAAGACAGTCTAGGAGAGAAGCAGCAAAGACATCATATGCAAAACCATAGTTAAGTATTGTGAAGAAAAACTAAGGCAAGATTGAGGATGGAAGATGATGCTTGGGGTAAGGAGAAGGATTATTAGACAAGCAGTCAGGACCAGTCTCTTAGAGGAAGGGACAGCTGAGCAGACACCCAGATAAGGTGAGGGAGCAGAACCTGAGAAGTCCCAGGGAAAATATTTCCATCAGAGATTCTTATGAGGTTGGGGGTCAGTGTTTCTAATTCTGAGAGAATGTGATACAATGCCAGAAGTTAGAGGCAGGGCCAGATCAGTATTTTCTAAACTCAAAGTCATAGTTCATCAGTGGGTTGCAAACGACATTAAAAAAAAAAAAAAAAAAGGATGGGTCAGGATCAAAGGTATCACAGTGCATAGTGTAGGGGTAAGTGTTGCTTTGTGGAATTAAATATATGTACATGCATGTGCGTATGTGCTAAGTTATGATTTAAAAATGAATTTCTTACTTTAAGTACTGGTGCAATGTTTCAAATATAGTGGACCAAATTATGTTGACCCTTGTGGTCTGTGATAAAGAGCAAAGGTTTTGTTCAGAAAGGCAAGAAGCCACAGAAGGACTCTGGCGAGCAGAGGAGAGCCACACTGGGATTGATGTATTGACGTTCTTTGACTTCTGAGTGGAAAGCTGACTGAGAGGAGCAAGAATGAGAGAAAACAAGGATAGCTTCTTGCCAAATCACCTCCTACCTATAGCACTGTGGTAGGCAGGTAGTGTCTCCCTGCGCCACCAAAGGTATCCAAGTCCTAGACCTGGGAACTTGTGCAGATGTTATGTTACGTGGCAAAGGGGACTTTGGAGATGTGATTAAAATTGAGATGCAGAGAATATCCTGGATTATTTGGGTGGACTCAGTCTAATCACAAGAGTCCTTAAATATGAAAGAGAGCGGCAGAAGAGAAAGTCAGGGTGATACGATATGAAAGACACATCACCTGCTGTTTCTGGCTTTAAAGATGGTGGGAGAGGCCATGAGTCCATGGATGTGGGAGATTTGTAGCTGCTGGAAAATACAAGCATCCTAGAGCTTTTGGAAAGCAACTTGACACTTTTATTTTAGCCTGGCATGGTCTGGTTGGACTTGTTAACCTACAGAACTGTATGAGTATAAATATGTGTTTTTTAAGCCACTGCATTCATGGTAATTTCTTCTGGGAGCAGTAGAAAAATGACACAAGCATGTTGCTTCTTAAACCTGTCTTCACCCCCAGCCTCATCACAGGCCTCTTCAGAACACTGACATGAGGTCTGGATTTAAGTTCCCTCAGTTTCCCTCACTGCCCCAGGGGTTCCCCACAGAGCTCTCCGTTCCTTCTGCTGTCTACCCTGTGTCTTGTTTCCATTCTGCATTTCCAGCACCTTCTCTCAGTAATTCTCAATAGAGATGCCCAGCAGTGAGGGAACACTCAATCTGAAATCTTTTGTGGTCAAAAAGAGATATAGAATTAAGTTGAGGAAAATGAGGAAAGAACTGAGGTTGGGGGAGGCTGCAACTAATTTCTTTCACTTTTGAATTTTCATTTTAAAATGTTAAGACAAGTGGATTATCTCATAGCTGTTGGTATTCAATGATGAAAAGTTGATGATTAATTCACTTTGGGTTTATTATAGCAAAGGGCAATGGTTTAGTTTGTCCAAATTCATATATAGGGCTGAGCTAGTTGCTTTTAATACATTCTGTGAATTTGTGGGCGCTACTGGAGCCAAGTTCTTTGTGGTATATCACCACTGGCTGGATCAGTGTTGCTCAAATACTCTACTAGCCATATGGTCTTCAAATAGAAATGAGATGTCATCATTTTTACTATGAATGGCATCATTAGACTGATTTAATGAAAAATATAAGGGATAAATGTTTCATTAGAACTTATTCAGTAATGATAATGTCTAGTATTGAGGAAGTTTTTTCTAATTTTGACAGTTTTCTCACACAAAGAACTCTTAATCCTCACAGAGATCTTGTTTGGCAAGAAGGATAGGTGTTCATATATTCTGCAGATGATAAGCAAGGGACTCTGGGAGGTTACGAGATCTACTGAGAGTAAGGGGCAGAAAGTAGAACCCAGGTTGTCGGATTCCTAATTAGCATCTTCACCAATTCCCCTTGATAGCCTAAAAAGCTTCACCTTGTTTGTTCAGTATCTTAGTGGAAATGATCCACATGAGGTTGGCCCTGACACTCTGAAATTCCAATTTTTAAATATTCCCAATCATTCAAGTAGAGATTTGTAACATCTACAACCTTGGTACACAGTGAATAATAAGTACAGTTTAACCACTTCTTGCTGGTTAGGGTGTATTATTATCAATGTTGATTATTGTATTGTGAGGTCCTTAAAAACCATTCGGGTTGTCAGTGCCTGTCCAGTGCGGTTCTGCACTGCCAGCCTGTTATTATTGTATTGTCTTTTCTCCTCAATAGTTTTTGCCTTCCCAGGACAATGGCTTCTATTAATAACACTTGCTTGTTTTCTTCTCAAAGAAAAGTTGCCTGAGGGACACATCTCACCTGTGGAGCAGGGTGCATGGACTTTGTGACAGTCTCCCTTATTGAATTTGTTATATCCTAGATGGTTCATGTTATCAGAAGTCTGACTATAATACCATTCACATTGGATATTGCTATGAAAATATAAGTAACACTCTCTTGAAAAGAAGATTAGATGGAGCTTATTTATTTATTTGCTGTCCTGGGTCTTCTCTAGCTGTGGCCCCCAGGCTTCTCTTGCTGGGGTGTGTGGACTTAGTTGCTCTACAGCATGTGGGATCTTAGTTCCCTGAGCTGGGACCGAGTCCACATTCCCTCATTGGAAGGTGGATTCTTAACCACTGGACCACCAGGGAGTCCCTATATGGAGCTTATTTTAAAATATTGCTTACATTTATTATCTCATAGGAATCTGACGACACATGTTGAATAACATGCGAATGCATATGACAAACAGGGCACCTTGAAATCTGTCCTCATAGAAGATTGTCTTTTATGGAGCAGCAACTAAGTAACAGAGTTTAAACAATATTACAAAATAGAACAGGATAATGTCAACTTAATAGAGTGTTTTAATTTTTTATTCCTAAAATTCCTTGCTGCTGCTGCTGCTGCTAAGTTGGTTCAGTTGTGTTCAATTCTGTGCGACCCCATAGACGGCAGCCCACCAGGCTCCCCCTTCCCTGGGATCCTCCAGGCAAGAATACTGGAGTGGGTTGCCATTTTCTTCTCCAATGCATGAAAGTGAAAAGTGAAAGTGAAGTTGCTCATCCGTGTCTGACTCCTAGCAACCCCATGGACTGCAGCCTACTAGGCTCCTCTGTCCATGGGATTTGCCAGGCAAGATTACTGGAGTGGGTTGCCATTGCCTTCTCCAATAAATCCCTTATGTAAGTCTAATGGAGGTGATGGAATTCCAGTTGAGCTGTTTCAAATCCTGAAAGATGATGCTGTGAAAGTGCTGCACTCAATATGCCAGCACATTTGGAAAACTTAGGAGTGGCCACAGGACTGGAAAAGGTCAGTTTTCATTCCAATTCCAAAGAAAGGCAATGCAAAAGAATACTCAAACTACCGCACAATTGCACTCATCTCACATGCTAGTAAAGTAATGCTCAAAATTNCCCACTCCAGTATTCTTGCCTGGAGAATCCCAGGGACGGGGGAGCCTGGTGGGCTGCCGTCTATGGGGTCACACAGAGTCGGACACGACTGAAGTGACTTAGCAGCAGCAGCAGCCACTCTCCCAACTCATACTATTGTAATCTGCGTATTTGTTTTCTTTCATAGTATATATACCCACAAACACACAGACACACAAATATTTTGTGTACCTTGCCTTTTGACTTGATAAAATATCTGATATAATTATATATTATTACATATTGGTATGACTCATTTTCTTAAAAAAAAAAAAAAACTTAAGAATAAAGACATAGACCAATGGAAGCAAATAAAGTGCCTAGAAATAAACCCTTGCATATATGGTCACCTAGTACAGATTCTATTTACATATTTTCTTAAAACTCAATATTCAAAAAACTAATATCATGGCATCCAGTTCTATCACTTCATGGCAAATAGATGGGGAAAATGTGAAAACAGGGTCCAATTTCACATTATTGGGCTTCAAACTCAATGCAACCACAAAATTAAGAGACACTTGCTCCTTGGAAGAATTGCTATGACAAATCTAGACAGCATATTAAAAAGCAGAGACATCACTTTGCTGACAAAGGTCTGCCTAGTTAAAGTTATGGTTTTTCCAGTAGTTATGTATGGANGATGGGGAAAATGTGAAAACAGGGTTCAATTTCACGTTATTGGGCTTCAAACTCAATGCAACCACAAAATTAAGAGACACTTGCTCCTTGGAAGAATTGCTATGACAAATCTAGACAGCATATTAAAAAGCAGACATCACTTTGCTGACAAAGGTCTGCCTAGTTAAAGTTATGGTTTTTCCAGTAGTTATGTATGGATGTGAGAATTGGACCATAAAGAAGGCTGATAACAGAAGAATTGATGCTTTTGAACTGTGGTATTGGAGAAGACTCTTGAGAGTCCCTTGGACTGCAAGGAGATCAAACCAGTCAATCGTAAAGGAAATCAGTCCTGAATATTCATTGGAAGGACTGATGCTGAAACTCTAATACTTTGGCCACCTGATGTGAAGAACTGACTCATTTGAAAAGACCTTGATGCTGGGAAAGATTGAAGGCAGGAGCAGAAGGGGACAACAGAGGATGAGATGATTGAATGGCATCACTGACTCAATAGACATGAGTCTAAGAAAACTTAGATAGTTGAAAAATCCACCTGCCAATGCAGGAAACATAAGAGAAGTGAGTTTGATCCCTGGATTGAGATGATCCCCTGGAGGAGGGCATAGCAACCCACTCTAGTACTCTTGCCTGGAGAATCCCATAGACACAGAGGAGTCTAGTGGGCTACAGTCCATAGGGTCACAACGATTCAGACACAACTGAACAACTGAACTGAACTGAGGAGAACAGGGAACCCTTGTACACTGTTGGTGATCATTAATATAAATTGGTCTACTATTGTGGAAAACAGATGAAAGTGCCTCAGAAAATTAAGAATAGCGCTACCATATAACCCATCAATCTCACATCTGGGGACATATCCAAAGGAAATGAAAACAGGATCTCAAAAAAGACACCTGTACTTCCATGTTCCTTGCAGCATTATTCACAGTAATTAAGGCACAGAAACAAACTGTCAATAGATGAATGGACAGAGATGTGATATATATATATATAATGGAACATTAGTCAATCATAAGAAAGAAGAAAATCCTGCCATTTGCAGCAGTATGGATCACTCTTGAAGGCGTTTTGTTAAGTGAAGTGAGTCTAGCAGAGGAAGATTAACACTATATGATGTTATTTATGTGTGGAATCTGAAAAAAAAACAAAGTCATATAAATAAAGAGTAAAATGGTGGCTACTAGGAGACTGGAGGGTGGGAAAATTAGAGTGCTGTTGGTTAAAGGATACTAACTTGCACTAAAAAGATGAATAAATTCTGGAGATCTAATGTACAGAATCATGATTATAGTCAATGTTACTGTGTTACATACTTTAAAGTTGCTAACAGACTAGATTTTAAATGTTTTCACTACGAAAAAAGTAATTATATGATATGGTGGAGGTGTTAGCTAATGCTATAGTGGTATTGTATTGTGATATATAAATGTGTTAAATCAATACATTGTACACCTTAAACTCATAAAGTATATGTGCATGCTCAGTTGTGTCTGACTCTTTGCAACCCCATGGACTGTAGCCTGCCAGGTTCCTCTGTCTATTGGATTGCCCAGGCAAGACTACTGGAGTGGGTTTCCATTTCCTTCTTCAGGGGATCCTTGTGCCCCAGGGAATGAACCCGTGTCTCTTGCATTGGAAGGCAGATTCTTTACAATGTTACATCAATTGCATCTTCATACATGTAATAAAATTAAAATAAAAGACTCTATGTTATTCCATTTTACACTTGTTCAATAATTTATACAACCAATCATTTCTTAGCTAAGATTTTCCCAGACAATAATACAAAAAAAAGGAGACTTTCTATTTATATTGGTATAATCTGGTGAACAAATAGACATATGAATAAAGGTCATTTGCTTAAGACATGTTACAACTTCTGAATATTTATTGTCCAAGAAGGGACACAAGGAGACCACAGAGAAGCTCTCAATCAGTGATTGTGTTAGGGCACATACTAGATTATCCTTGAATAATTGATATCTATAAGCAGAGTTTAGCCTAAATTCTCTCCTGTGCTATGAAATATTCAGAACCTTCCCAATGTGGGATCTTTGAGAGAGGAAAGATATAATAGGATGCTGGGAGGATGCACACTCAGCACCTGTTGGATAGATGGAAGTAGTAGTGGGAGGAGGGAGCAAGTGACAAGAGTTTAGTGTCCTGTCCATCCCCCGCCCTGTGTTAGGATCAGAGAGGGCAAGAAGAAAAGCACTTTCATAAATGGTGCCACCTTCCAGGGCTGTCCTTGAGGGTCCATGACTGTGGCCCACTGGTTGAAGAGGAGCTAAAAAGCCTCTTGATGAAATTAAAAGAAGAGAGTGAAAAAGTTGGCTTAAAGCTCAACATTCAGAAAACGAAGATCATGGCATCTGGTCCCATCACTCCATGGGAAATAGATGGAGAAACACTGGAAACAGTGTCAGATTTTATTTTGGGGGGCTCCAAAATCACTGCAGATGGTGATTGCAGCCATGAAATTAAAAGACGCTTACTCCTTGGAAGAAAAGTTATGACCAACCTAGATAGTATATTCAAAAGCAGAGACATTACTTTGCAGACTAAGGTCCGTCTAATCAAGGCTATGGTTTTTCCAGTAGTTATGTATGGATGTGAGAGTTGGACTGTGAAGGCTGAGCGCCAAAGAATTGATGCTTTTGAACTGTGATGTTGGAGAAGACTCTTGAGAGTCCCTTGGACTGCAAGGAGATACAAGCAGTCCATTCTGAAGGAGATCAGCCCTGGGATTTCTTTGGAAGGAATGATGCTAAAGCTGAAACTCCAGTACTTTGGCCACCTCATGTGAAGAGTTGACTCATTGAAAAAGACTTTGATGCTGAAAGGGATTGGGGGCAGGAGGAGAAGGGGACGACAGAGGATGAGATGGCTGGATGGCATCAC
>SJYX01004672.1:371254-447612 GCA_006410675.1 Oreotragus oreotragus
TCAACCCTGGGATTTCTTTGGAAGGAATGATGCTAAAGCTGAAACTCCAGTACTTTGGCCACCTCATGCGAAGAGTTGACTCATTGGAAAAGACTCTGATGCTGGGAGGGATTGGGGGCAGGAGGAGAAGGGGACGACCGAGGATGAGATGGCTGGATGGCATCACGGACTCTATGGACGTGAGTCTGAGTGAACTGCGGGAGATGGTGATGGACAGGGAGGCCTGGTGTGCTGTGATTCATGGGGTCGCAAAGAGTCGGACACGACTGAGAGACTGAACTGAACCGAACTGAATAACCTTTAATCATGTTCCACTCTACCACTACAAACAAAGTACTAATTTGTTATTTGGTAAATAGATCAATGGTATTTACATGTTAATCTTAGAATACAAATTCTAGGGCATTTTTTCCACTCTAGAGCTGTTTGAACTTTACAGCCTTATTAGTTCTTATTTTAAAATATTGAAACAATGTTACCAGGAGAAATTTTAATTTTGTATGAGATAGTTCATTGACTATATTAAGTACTCATGCCTAGGAGAATTTTGATTGAGAACACTGTTAAAAAGAGAAAATAAAAACCGTGTAAATTTGCAAAAGAAAGCAAATGTTATATTACTTAGCAAAATGTAATTTCATAATTTAAATTCCATTGATGGCAGAAGGGTATTTCTTGGGGCTTTTGGCTACAGTGGAAAGGAGAGAGCTAGAATGGACTTGATTCTGGCCTGTGTGAATCACGCCTGTTGGGTGGTGACAGAGCAGGCTCGTTAGCTCTCAGTGCCATTCGAGCTGTGCTTCTTACTCCTGCTTGAAATTGCTTGAAGTCTTCCCCAGTTTTTATCACCTCTGCTGCATGACTAGTGCTGAATAAAATGCTGAGATGCAGGCTTCCACTGAAAACTGGTGCATGAGCTTGAAAGGATGCTGAAAGAATGCTGACACTTATCCTATCTTAAACAGATTAAAGTGTCATCTGCAAGTGGTTTTCTATTATGCTATTGAACACATCTCTTTATTGACTCATATCCTCTTAGACCTTCTTGCAGGGCAAGCTCTAGTGTCTTATTGCTTGGGTTCAAATATTGGCTTTTCTGCTAACTGACTTAGTTGCTTTGAGCAAGTCATTGAACGATTCTGGGCTTTAGTTTCCTCATCTAAATAAAGAAAAGATTATGCCTCATCATTTTGTCATGAAGGCTAGGTGAGTTAATAGCTATAAAGCACTTGGATCAGTGCCTGATACAGTAATAAATATATAATATTAATAAGTTTCAGCAATTAATGGTATTGGGCTACAAAATCTTTGAGGTCACTGGTTTATTTAAAATTGCTATATCCACAATATCTGACATGACATACAGTAGAGGTTCAGTATTTAGGCTGAATATTTATGTAGTATATTTTCTAAGAATCGAAAGTCAATGCTGATACTAAAGTTTTATATTTTCTAGTCAACTCATTAGGAAACAAATCACTGTCAGAAAAGGTCGGGTTGAAAATATCAGATTAAAGATACAACCCCCGAAGAGCATTTATATAAAAATGTTTATAGCAGAAACTTTGTTTCTATTGAGAGAAAATAATATACCTTGATATGTATTTATAGGCAAAATTCTTATAACAAAATATCTATCTTAAATGTTCACCTGTTTTTGGCTATTCAATGAATGATTTACTACTAATGACTGAAACTCTGATCAAGTATTTCACATCACTTTCTGAGTGAACTCACCACCATTCTTATCCCCCAAATCTGGCAGTCCCAATTTCCCTCACCCTATTCTACTCTTTCCCATATGGACACAAAGCACCTTATTATATTATATTCTATATGGTTTAATTGTTTGTTGTTTAGCATCTTTATTCTTTGGCTAGAATATAAGCTATATGAGGGCAGGTATCTTTATTTGGTCCAGTAATGTATCTTAAGTGCCTGGAATGGCACTTGGCTTGATAGTACTTAAACTCAACAAATCTTCTTTTCTTTTTTAAAAATAATTATTTATTTTTAAATTGAAGGATAATTGCTTTCCAGTATTATGTTGGTTTCTGCCATACATCAACATGAATCAGTCTTAGTTACACATATGTCCCCTCTCTCGTGGCCCTCTTTCCCACCTCCCACCCTATCCCACCCCTCTATGTTGTCACAGAGCACAGTTTGAGCTCCCTGTAGACTCAATAAATCTTTATTGGATGAATGAATGAACTGATTTCATAGGCTTAATTCTTTAAACCTCTCCTCTCTCTGTAATGAAAATATTCTTAAATTTGAGGGCACAGGATTTCATGTGTGCCCTTTCATTGGTTATACCACCTTTACCCCTAGTCAACCAAGTTACTTATATCAGTTTAGCTAAAATGAAACCTTCCTTGATAAAAGTGAAATTAGATGTTGCTAAGATTTAATCCCCAACATAAGCATAAATACTAAAATAGCACTGGAACACAGTGTTTAAAGAGAGAGTATGGCTGTCCAAAGCATTTTATGTCAGCAACAAATCAAAATATCAGCTTCAAAGTATGCCACGGGGCTTAATTTTATTTCTCTTGCTAAGAAAGCTGCAGCCATGTAAACCTATTTTCATTTATCAGTAGGCAGTCACTGAAATTTCTTGCATGGATCTTGAAATTCTGGAAAGGCTTAATAAACTGTGTGTATACGTCTGTGTATCTCTCTGTGTGTATAGTTGGAGATAGAGGAGGGTGTTGTGCTAGGCCAGATTCCAAGTTTAGAGTGGTTTACTTCATACAACACAGAGTCATATGGAGCTACCCAATATCTTATACTTAACTTCTGATTTTGTTCTAGTCTTAGCTATACAGCTTGGAGTTAGTTATATGTAGGTAGAAATAGAGGTGGGCTTCCCCGGTGGCTCAGACAGTAAAGAATCTGCCTGTGATGTGGGAGACCCAGGTTTGATCCCTGGGTTGGGAATATCCCCTGGAGAAGGAAACAGCAAGTCACTCCAGTATTCTTGCCTGGAAAATTCCATGGACAGAGGAACCTGTACAGTTCATGGGGTTACAAAGTCAGACACAACTGTGTGACTGACAGAGGTGGAGGTGGAGGTAGAGATAGAGAAAGGGAGAAATGAACAGACCTTCCGTGTGATATTTCATGAGCTTTGGCAAATGACCTGTATGATCACACTAGTAGTGAAGATGCTGAAATTTGTCACTCCAGAAAGTTCCCGTGTGCTTATTTCCGATGGGAGACCCAGGTTTGATCCCTGGGTTGGGAATATCCCCTGGAGAAGGAAACAGCAAGTCACTCCAGTATTCTTGCCTGGAAAATTCCATGGACAGAGGAACCTGTACAGTTCATGGGGTTACAAAGTCAGACACAACTGTGTGACTGACAGAGGTGGAGGTGGAGGTAGAGATAGAGAAAGGGAGAAATGAACAGACCTTCCGTGTGATATTTCATGAGCTTTGGCAAATGACCTGTATGATCACACTAGTAGTGAAGATGCTGAAATTTGTCACTCCAGAAAGTTCCCGTGTGCTTATTTCCGATTAATTCTTCAAACTATAAGCAAATATTGCTTTGATTTCTATCACTTTAGGTTGAGTTTGAATTCTTTTGAATTTCATATAAATGGAATTATGTAGTGTATACTTTGTATCTGGCTTCCTTTGCTAAATATAAAAATTTTAAATTCATTCACATTGTTATGTGTTCAGTTCAGTTCAGTTGCTCAGTTATGTCAGACTGTTTGCGACCCCATGGACTGCAGCACGCCAGGCCTCCCTGTCCATCATCAACTCCCAGAGTTTACTCAAATATGAAGTGATGGGACCGGATGCCATGATCTTAGTTTTCTAAATGTTGAGTTTTAAGCCAACTTTTTCACACTCCTCTTTCAGTAGTTAATTTAAAAATTTTAAGTGGTATTTAGCTGTATAAATATACCCCTACTTGTTTACTCTGTATCCTGTTGATGGGCATTTGGATTGTTTGCAGTTTTTGGTTATTATGTGAAGAGCTACCTGAGGAAGTCTTTTTGTGGACATGTGGATGTATTTTTTTGTGAACATACGTTTTCATTTCTCTTAGGCAAATACGTAGGTGTAGAACTGCTGTGTCAGGGTAGGTGAGTTCTTAGTTGTATAAGTAACTGCCAAGCTTAATATTAAAAGAAACACAAACTGATGCCTTTTTATTACTGTAGTAATGTGAGAGCTGGCCAGCTGCATTGTACAGCTGAATTTTAATGCAACAAATTTTCTTAGTTTAATAACTTCTATGAATTTTTAAAAATAAATTGAATCTAATTGACATACTATCACATAAGACTTCAGTTTTAATTCAAATACAGGGTAAAATACTGTAAATGGTTTTTTGATGTGCCTATGTAATATGTTGCATCCATAAGGGCATATGTCTGGTTAAGACATGATTCTGCAGGATGCTTCTCTAGGTCACTTTATCTTGACCATGATCGTTGGGAAGGATCCAGCCAGTAGAGGTTTCCATATATACCAAGAATTCTATCGAGATGTTATCAGTGGTGAGTTGAGAAGACTAGGCTCACAGTATGTAATGAGAACTGTGGGAGGACAGAATTTTCTTTTATTGCAGTTAGGAATGTGATTTTATTTATTTACTTTAAAATTTTACTGATGTATTATTGATTTACAATGTTAACTTCTGTTGTACAGCAAAGTGATTCAGTTATACATATATATATACATTTGTCTTCGTATTTTGCATATGATTTTAGACAAGTGCCAAGGTCATCACTGCTGTTCTGTGGACTGGTATATTGAAGTTACTTTTCAAGTAGGAATTTAAAAAAAATTAGTAATAGTTATGGCAGTGATCACTGCTGTTCTGTGGATTGGTATATTGAAGTTACTTTTCAAGTAGGAATTAAAAAAAATTAGTAATAATTATGGCAGTGATGTATATATCAATATATGGATGTTCAATACCTAAGAAGCACCCAATGAGGTTATTTCCAATTGTATCCCTTTTCCTGCACTGCTCCCAGGGATAGCTATAATCTTAAATGTTGTGCTTAGCATTTCCTTACTTTTTAAAAAAATAGCTTTACCTTCTATGTTTTCATATAATATATAGCTTACATTTGCACGTTTTTTACATTTGTATGAAAGAAAGCATATCATATTTTCTGAGACTTGCTTTGTTCACGTTTAATTTTAGATTTACTCATATTGTGAGATCCAACCAGTCCATTCTGAACGAGATCAGCCCTGGGATTTCTTTGGAAGGAATGATGCCAAAGCTGAAACTCCAGTACTTTGGCCACCTCATGAGAAGAGTTAACTTGTTGGAAAAGACTCTGATGCTGGGAGGGATTGGGGACAGGAGGAGAAGGGGACGACAGAGGATGAGATGGATGGGTGGCATCACTGACTCGATGGATGCAAGTCTGAGTGAACTCTGGGAGTTGGTGATGGACAGGGAGGCCTGGTGTGCTGTGATTCTTGGGGTCGCAAAGAGTCGGACACGACTGAGCAACTGAACTGAACTGAACTGATATACACAGTGAAGTATTATTCTAACATAAGTAAGAAGGAAATCCTGTGATGTTCCACAACGTGAATGAGACTTAAGGGTTATTATGCAAAGTGTAATAATTCAGACAAAAGACAAATACTATACAATATAACTTATATTTGGAATCCAAAAAAATAATTGATAACCAACAAGGATCTACTGTATAGCACAGGAAACTCTGGGTAATATTCTATAATAACCTAAATGGGAAAATCATCTGAAAAAGAATGTGCTCAGGGGCTTCCCAGGTGGCACTAGTGGTAAAGAATCCCCCTGTCAATGCAGGAGATGTAAGAAGCTCAGGTTCAATTCCTGGGTCAGGATGATGCCCTGGAGGAGGAAATGGCACCCTACTCCAGTATTCTTTTTATTTTTTGATGTATTTAGTACCATTACTGAATTTTATTTCAAAATAAAAAGTAATACACAAACAATAAAGATGACTTGGAAAATAAAATTAATACTTATTAGGGCATTACACAGTGAGTCACTTATTTTGCTATAGAATTATTTTACTTAAAAAAAACTGTAAAATGTATTGATTCACACTTGAAAAGGTTTTCCATATAATTCTATACATTTTTCACTTAGCAACACATCCTTATAGTAACATTCTTCTATATGATTATTTCTTTAGCTTTTAAAAAAGTAATATAACATATGGTTCAAAGATATACAACTAGTCCAAAGATACACAGTTAATGCTCATCTTCTGCAGTAGTTCATGTACTATAAATCTACAATAATTTTGAATTAACAAATACTGAACCATTCTGTTCCTCAAGGACCCAGGGACTGAACCTAAGTCTCCTGCATTGCAGGCAGATTTTTTACCTGCTAAGCCACCGGGGAAGCCCCATCTAATGGGCTTCCCTAGGCAAAAACATGCATACGTATTGCTGCATTTACAATAGTTCTTCTATGAACAATGGGATACATGTGTCTTTTCAATTTTGGTTCCCTCAGAGTATATGCCTAGGATTGGGGTTTCTATGTCATATGGTGCTTTTATTCCTAGCTTTTTAAGGAATCCCCATACCATCTTCCATAGTGGCTGTATCAGTTTACATTCCCACCAAGAGTGCAAAAGCATTTCCTTTTCTCCATACTCTCTCCAGCATTTATTGTTTTTAAACTTTTTGATGATGGCTATTCTGACCAGTGTGAGGTGATATCTCGCATTTCTCTAAAAATGAGTGATGTTGAGCATTTTTCATGTGCTTGTTATCTATCTGTATGTCTTTGGAGAAATGTCTGTTTAGGTCTTTTTCCCACCTTTTTATTGACATGTTTTTCTGGTGTTGAGTTGTAGGAGCTGCTTGTATGTTTTGGAAATGCATCTTTTGTCAGTCGTTTCATTTGCTATTATTTTCTCCCATTCTAAGAGTTGTCTTTCATCTTGCTTATAGTTTCCATTGCTCTGCAAAAGATTCCAAGTTTAATCAGGTCCCACTTGTTTACTTTTGTTTTTATTTCCATTACTCTAAGAGGTGGGGCATAGAGGATCTTCCTTTGATTTATGTTATCGACTGTTCTGCCTATGTTTTCCTCTAAGAGTTTTATAGTTTCTGGTCTTACATTTAGGTCTTTAATCCATTTTGAGTTTATCTTTGTGTATGCTGTTAAGAAGTGTTCTAATTTTATTATTTTACATGTAGCTGTCCAGTTTTCCCAGCATCATTTAATGAAGAGGCTGTTTTTTGCCACATTGTATATTCTTGCCTCCTTTGTCAAAAATAAGGTACCCATAGGTTCATGGGTTTATTTCTGGGCTTTCTATCTTGTTCCATTGGTCTATATTTTTGTTTTTGTGCCAGTACCACACTGTATTGATGACTGTAGCTTTGTAGTATAATCTAAAGTCAGGAAGTTTGATTCCTCTAGCTCCATTCTTTCTTAAGATTGCTTTGGCTCTTCAAGGTCTTTTGTGTTTCCATATGAATTGTGAAATTTTTTGTTCTAGTTCTGTGAAAAATGCCATTGATAATTTGATAGGGATCACATTGAATCTGTAGATTGCATCTGGTAGTATAGTTATTTTCACAATATTGATTCTTCCTACCCAGGAACATGGACTATCTCTATGTCTGTTTATTTCATCTTTGATTTCTTTTTTTTGTTTGTTTGTTTTTTTATCTTTGATTTCTTTCATCATTTCCTTCTAATTTTCTGTGTACAGTTATTTTGTCTCCTTATATAAGTTTATTCCTAGATATTTGATTCTTTTTGTTGCAACAGTGAATGGGATTGATTACTTAATTTCTCTTTTGATTTTTTCATTATTAATATGTAGAAATGCAAGTGATTTCTATGTATTGGGTTTCTTTCCTGAGATTTTGCTAAATTCATTGATTAGTTCTAGTAATTTTATGATACCGTCTTTAGGGTTTTCTATGTACAATATCGTGTCATCTGCAAAATATTTCTTTTCTAATATGGATTCCTTTCATTTCTTTTTCTTCTCTGCTGTAGCTAGGACTGCCAGAACTATGTTGTATAACAGTGGTGAAAGAGGACATCCTTGTCTTGTTCCTGATCTTAGGGGGAATGCTTTCAGTTTTTCACCATTGAGAAAAATATTCTCTGCTAGCCAATCATATATGGCCCTCACCAAGTTGAGATGGATTCCTTCTATACCCATTTTTTGAAGAGTTTTAATCGTAAATTGGTGATGAATTTTGTCAAAGGCTTTTTCTGCATCTATTGAGATGATCATATGGTTTTTAGCTTTCAAATTGTTAATAAGGTGCATCACATTGATTGATTTGGGTATACTGAAGAATCCTTGCATCCTTGGAATAAACACAACTTAATCATGGTGTATGAGCTTTCTAATGTGTTGCTGAATTCTATTTGCTAAAATTTTGTTGAGGATATTTGCATCTATGTTCATCACTGATATTGGCCTGTAGTTTTCTTTTTTTTGTATTGTCTTTGTCTGGTTTTGGTATCTGGGTATTGGTGGCCTAGTAGAATTGAGTTTGGAAGTGTTCCTTACTCTGCAATTTTTTGAAAGAGTTTTCGAAGGATAGGCATTACGTCTTCTTCAAATGTTTCCTGCTTCAATTTCAGTGTTTATAATTGGGTTGCTTATAATTTCTATTTCTTTCCGGTTCAGTCTTAGAAGATTGAACTTTTCTAAGAATCTATCCATTTCTTTCAGGTTATCCATTTTATTGCCATACAGTTATTCATAAAATTCTCTTATAATCCTTTGTATTCCTCATTGTTGTAATCTCTCCTTTTTCATTTCATTAGTTTTGTTGATTTGATTCCTCTCTCTTTTTTTCTTGATGAGTTTGGCTAAAGTTTGTCAATTTTGTTTATTTTCTCAAAGAACCAGCTTTTAGTGTTATTTATCTTTACCATTGTCTCTTTCATAGCTTTTTCAGTTATTTCTGCTCTGATCTTTATACTTTCTTTCCTTCCACTAATTTTGGGGGTTTTTGTTCTTTTTCCATTTGACATAGGTGTGAAGTTAGGTTTTCTATTCGATGTTTTTCTTGCTTCTTGATGTAGGATTGTATTGCTATAAACTTCCCTCTTAGAAATGCTTTTGCTCAATAGGTTTTGAGTTGTCGTGTTTTCATTGTCATTTGTTTATAGATATTTTTCTATTTCTTCAGTAACCTGTTGATTATTATCCAGCTTTCTTTTGCTCCCCATTTGCATGGAATATATTTTTCCATCCTCTCACTTTCAGTCTATATGTGTCTTTAGGTCTGAAGTGGGTTTCTTGTAGACAGCTTATATATGGGTCTTGTTTTTGTATCCATTTAGCCAGTCTGTTTCTTTTGGTTGGAGCATTTAATCCACATACATTAAAGTAATTACTGATATCTTTGTTCCCATTGCATTTTCTTAATTTTGGGGGGGTTTATTTTGTAGATATTTTTTCTTCTCTTATATTTCTTGACTATGTAAGTCCCTTAAATATTGTTGTAAAGCTGGTTTGGTGGCACTGAATTCTCTTAACTTTTCTTGTCTTAAAAGGTTTTTATTTCTCCATCAATTTTGAATGAGATCCTTGCCAGGTACAGTAATCTTGGTTGTAGATTTTTCCCTTTCAGTACTTTAACTATATCCTGCCATTCCTTTTTGGCCTGCAGAGTTTCTGCTGAAAGATCAGCTGTGAAGCATATGGGGTTTCCTTTGTATGTTACTTGTTGCTTTTCTCTTGCTGCTTTTAATATTCTTTCTTCCTGTTTAGTCTTTCTAAGTTTGATTAGTATGTGTCTGCCTGTCTCTCCCTGGGTTTATCCTGTATGGGACTCTGTGCCTTTTGGACTTGATTGACTACTTCCATTTCCATGTTGGGGGGAATTTTCAACTATAATTTCTTCAAGAATTTTCTCATACCCTTTCTTTTTCTCTTTTTCTTCTTCTTCTTCTGCTGCTAAGTCACTTCAGTCGTGTCCAACTCTGCGTGACCCCATAGACGGCAGCCCACCAGGATCCCCTGTCCATGGGATTCTCCAGGCAAGAACACATGTAGGTTACCATTTCCTTCTCCAATGCATGAAAGTGAAAAGTGAAAGGGAAGTCACTCAGTTATGTCCGACTCTTAGTGACCCCATGGACTGCAGCCTACCAGGCTCCTCCATCCATGGGATTTTCCAGGCAAGAGTACTGGAGTGGGGTGCCATTATCTTCTCTGCTTTTCTTCTGTGACCTCTATAAATCACATGTTGGTGTGTTTGATGTTGTCCCAGAGGTCTCTGAGACTATCCTCAGTTCTTTTCATTCTTTTTACTTTATTTGCTTTTCAGAAGTTATTTCCACCATTTTATCTTCCAGCTCACTGATTCATTCTTGTCTTTCAGATAGTTTGCTATTGATTCCTTCCAGAGTATTTAGTTTTGGGGGCTCCAAAATCACTGCAGATGGTGACTGCAACTATGAAAGTAAAAAATGCTTGCTCCTTGAAAGAAAAGTTATGACCAACCTAGAGAGCATATTAAAAAGCTGAGACATTACTTTGCCAACAAAGGTCTGTCTAGTCAAAGCAATGGTTTTTCCAGTAGTCATGTATGGATATGATAGTTGGACTATAAAGAAAGCTGAGCACCAAAAAATTGATGCTTTTGAATGGTATTGGAGAGATGTGGTACTGATGTGGTATTGGAAAAGACTCTTGAGAGTCCCTTGGACAGCAAGGGCATCTAACCAGTCCATCCTAAAGGAAATTATTCTTGATATTCATTGGAAGGACTGATGCTGAAGCTGAAACTCCGATACTTTGGCCACCTGCTGTGAAGAGCTGATTCATTGGAAAAGACCCTGTTGCTGGGAAAGATTGATGGTGGGAGGAGAAGGGGACGACAGAGGATGAGATGGTTGGATGGCATCACCGGCTCAATGGATATGAGTTTGAGTAAACTCCGGGAGTTGGTGATGGACAGGGAGGCCTGGCGTGCTGCAGTCCATGGGGTGCTGCAGTTGCAAAGAGTCATACATGACTGAATGACTGAAATGAACCAAACTGAAGAGCATTTTTAATTTCAGTACTTGTGTTGCTTGTCTCTGTATGTTTATTCTTTAATTCTTCTAAGTCTTTGTTAATTTATCTTTGCATTTTCTCCATTCTGTTTTCACGGTTTTTTTTTTTTTTTTTTATCATCTTTACTATCATTTTTCTGAAATCTTTTTCAGGTAGCTTACCTATGTCCTCTTCATTTGTTTGGACTTTCATGTTTCTAGTTTGTTCCTTCATTTGTGCAGGATTTCTCTCTGTCTTTTCACTTACTGTGTTTGAAGTCTCCTTTACCCAGGCTTCAAGGCTGAATTCTTTCTTCCTTTTGTTTTCTGCCCTCCTAAGGTTGGTGAAGTGGTTTGTGTAAGCTTCGTGTAGGGTTTTCATGCTGAGTTTTTTGTGTTTTTCCTCTGATGGACAAGGCTGACTGAAGTGGTAATCCTGTCTGTTGATGACTGGGTTTGTATTTTGGGGTTTTGTTGTTGTTGTTTGGATGAGACGTCTGGCACAGGGTGCTACTGGTGGTTGGGTAACGCCAGGTCCTGTATTCAGGTGGTTTCCACTGTGGGAGTTCTTACTATTTGATACTCCCTAGGGTTAGTTCTCTGGTAGTCTAGGGTCTTGGAGTCAGTGCTCCCACTCCAATGGCTTAGGACTTGNACGTCTGGCACAGGGTGCTACTGGTGGTTGGGTAACGCCAGGTCCTGTATTCAGGTGGTTTCCACTGTGGGAGTTCTTACTATTTGATACTCCCTAGGGTTAGTTCTCTGGTAGTCTAGGGTCTTGGAGTCAGTGCTCCCACTCCAATGGCTTAGGACTTGATCTCTAAGATATCCCAGGAAGTCTAACTCAAAGTGGCAGGAACAGGTGGTTGTTGGTCTCTTCACCTTCACCAGCAAGCATTCTTCCACCTTCTTCCTCAACCTCCACTCCGGTATTCTTGCAGAGAGAATCCCATGGGCAGAGGAGCCTGGCAGGGGTTGAAAAAAGATTTGAAAAACAATAGATAGATGTATGTTTATATCTGAATCACCTTGCTGAACACCTGAAACTAACACCACATTATTTATAATTATATAGTTCAATATAAAATATTTTAAAAAAAATAAAAGAAAATGTCAAACTCTCATAGTAACAGAGAGTATAAAAGTATTACCAGGAGCTTTGAAGAGAGGTTGGTAAAGGATATAAAGTTTTAGCTCTAAGAAGAGTAAAGACTGAGGATCTAGTGTATAACGTGGTCACTATAGTTGATAACACTTACTGAACAGTTGATCCTTGAATAAAGATGGGGTTAAGGGCACCCACCCTTCAAGCATTCAGAAATCTGAGTCTAATTTATAGCTGGCTCTTCAAATCCATAATTCCTTGTATCTGAAGTTCCACATCCATAGATCAATAGGTACTGTACTATCTACTATTGAAAAAAGTAAAGTTCTTATACAAGAAGAACTGTGCAGACACAACATGTGTTGTTCAAGGATCAACTATATAACTGAACTTTGCTAGAAGAGTAGAACTTAAATGGTCTCACAAGGGAAAAAAAATGTAAGATGATGGATGTGTTAAAAATAAATAATTAACTAGATAGGTAAAATCCTTTCACAATATATATGTATGTTGAGTCACAATATATGCTTTATATGTCTTATAACTGTGCATGTCAATTATACCTCAATTAAGGTAAAATTATATATATATATATATATATTAGAAGCTCCAGCATTTGGGAAACCTGAATTAAACCTCAGCTTTACAAGATAAAAGTAGGAACAACAGAGTGCCTGCCTCACAAGACTTTTGTGAGGATTACCCTAAATGAGATTGTGTGTGTTAGTCGCTCAGTCGTGCCCGACTCTTTGCGACCCCATGGACTGCAATCCATCAGGTTCCTCTGTCCATGAGATTTTCCAGGCAAGGCTACTGGAGTGGGTTGCCATTTCCTTTTCCAGGGGATCTTCCCAAAAGGATCGAACCCAGCTCTCCTGCACTACAGGCAAATTCTTTACCAACTGAGCTACATTAGGCACTCCATAAATGGCACTGTTTATATTCCCCATCAGCTTCCTCAAATCACAAACACACCCACAGACTGGCAGCTCCCAGACCATGGCAAGGATGTAACCAGAGTCCACCTGAGAAGGAACTTAAGATACCTGAGTTTCCTGCCCACTGCCACGGGTGCTGAAGCATCACCACAGCAGCATCGTTTGATTTCCTCTTTGCAAACCAAGGTTCAGTTTGACATGAGTCAAGGCACTCCTACATTTACAGATGTACCACAAGTGATGGACCTCTGTGCTCTTGTGAATTAGAAATTAAGGCTGATTTACATAATGTTTAGAAAGCTCACAAACTTCGTATTTTGTCTAAAATAATTGTGAAACTCCAAGGTTTTCCCCACTGTGCCAGTTTGGCTGGAGCTGTTGCTCAGATTGCCAGCATGCATCCAGATTTCTCAGTCTAATCTTTGGCAGGATCCTACTCACTCCAGTTTCAGGACCAAGCAATGGCAGCATCCCAACAGCCCAAGAGCACACTCCTGCCAAATCAGCACTGGCCAGGAAAAGCCTTCAAGAATGTGAAACAAAAAAAAAAAGTTCAGATTCTCCCCTCAGGGCAGGACTTGACTGAGTCGGCCATCGTGAGTTGGTCAAAGGACAGCTTGCCTCCTCCGATCCAGAGGAGGCCATGACTAAAGATGCCCTTATAGGCATCATGGAGGCACAGTGAAAAACATTCCATCATGTCATATAGCTCAGATATTAAACAGAAAGGGGGAAAACTTAAGCCAAATTTGTTCATAGTATATAAAATGACACTCTTATGTATCTAAGACATATATGGAGGGATTATGTACATAGCAGAAAGTGAAGTGTGGACTTTTGATCATTTGAATAATTGATTACCAGTTACAGTTCAACTAATAAGTTCACCTTAAGCCTTAAATTATCTTTCTGTGCTATCTACCTTGATCAATACATCATAAAAATCCCCACTTCATGTTATAATCTATGCTAATAAATATAACCTGCTAATAAATACTACAGTGACAGCAGAGCCAGTAAACTTCACATTTCTGAGCATCATTATTTTATATTATCACTTTAAAACATCAGAATACTAAAGATGTAAATATCTAGTCATGCAGTTATACTAGGGAATATCTTGATTCAGATACTAGCAATATATTCAGGAAAAGTAAAACCCAGAAAAAGCACCACCAAACCTATAATTAGAATACTTAAGTTAATATTTGCTCTTTTTCCAAAAAGTTTAAGCTATTTAACCATAAATAAAGTGGCGCTAGTGGTAAAGAATTCGCTTGCTAATGCAGGAGACTCCAGTTCAATCCCTGAGTTGGGAAGATCCCCTGGAGAAGAAAATGGCAACCCACTTTGGTCTTCTTGCTTGGAAAATTCCATGGGCAGAGGAGCCTGGCAGGTTACAATCCATGGGGTAGCAAAAGTCAGATATGATTGAGCACCATCATCATCATCAAGAAATAATGTTATTTCTTTCTGTTTCATTACAATTCAAGTAGTTTGGCTATTTATTAACAACTTCTTTCCAAAAGCTTTTGTTCCAGGGCTGTTTTCAACATTTGCCCTGAAAGGTAACATTCGATCTGTTAGCTTCAATAGTCTCAGATCGGACAAATTAGGTTATTACAGTTTTAATAATGTTTTCTGCTTTATCTTAAGACCCCAACTAATGCAGAAAAAGTTTTCTGAAACTCAGCAAGGAAAAGAAGTATGAATAAATGGTTATATCATATATGTAGCAAATTAAATACACAAAATAAGTGAAAATATTAACAGGTAGATGTACATAATTTAAATGCACACAGGCTTATTAAAAAAGAAGACCTATAGAAGGTAGTAAAGTTTGATTTGTATCTTTGGGATTCAAGGAATGAAATACCCTCTACCCCTACACAGTCAGAAAAACAAATAGGGTCAAACCAGACAGACTATATCAAAGTGCTGTTGAGAACTCATGATGCTTATTATCCTAGGGTACATCAAAAGAACTACATAGGAAATACGAAATTTTGTCATCTTTTTTTTTGTTTGTTTGTTTTCCCCAATGCCAAATGACTGCTTGGATTCATTCTATCACAGATCTCATCAGATAATGATATGCATTAAACACCTGAAGTGCCCTAAGGAACAAGGTGCCCAGTTGCTTTGATGTCATCTAGACTCAAACACATTATGTATATTTTCAATCAATTTACTTTGGATTCATTTTTATACATGAAACATGGTCAGTGTTCCATGAACACATTTTCAGAGAAAAGATTGCTATAAATACAATGTGATAATGACTGGAATGTTTCAGAGAAGGACAGGAGGAGAAAAGAAGACAAGTGCAAACTCTTATAAAATTTAAAATAAACTGTGAACTAAGACTTGGCATTTCATCATTTTTTAGCTGAAATCTAATTTGTAAGTTACGTCCTTTAAAAGAATGTTGCAAGCTTTTTCTTAAATAAATATTCAATTTGAGCTTTGAAAGAGTAATACTTAAGACATGCTGTAACAATAAATCAGTTAAAAAAATTTTTTTAATGTGGAGTAATAACATAGATAGATAGATAGGTAGGAAGATAGATGAGAGACAGTTTTGAGAAGTCTCATTTTAAAAATATATATTTTGACTCTGAATCTATATAAGAATGGATTTCAGACTTAGAGTAAAAGAGAACTGTCAATATTAAAAGAAAAATGTTTTAAGCAATGAAGAAGAAAATACATCAATCTTCTAACCTCCTAAAATAATTTCCATGATTGAGCTTTAAAATTTAGTTTTAAGTTTCCTGGAAGCAAAAGCCCAAAGAAATTAAAAAAAAAAAAAAACTATTTACTTATATTTATTATAAAAAAAGAAAACATTAATTCTTTAAGAGATAACACTACTTTATCCTCAAACCAAATTTAGAAGTGATTTATTAGTTTCCATGTAAGGCACAATTAAAAGATAACAGAAAAAATTTCACTGATAATTTTATAATCAAGAAATCAATATCCTGTATATTATCACTTCTTATATGGAGCCTCAATAAAACAGAGAACATAACAATTACACCTCACTCATGGTTTTAATTCAATGTAACAGCACTTGAGTATTAGGCATACATATGTCTCCATTATTTACTATCTGAATAATATTATAAGATTTTTTTCAACTTTTTGGAGTCTTTTGCAGCATTTGAAAATGCGATATGAGTATGAATATAATTCTTTATTTTATGATTTAATAAATGATATAAAAATCTAGTCTTTGGCCTGGTAGGAAATATAAACTTCCTATAAACTTTCTGATCAAAGTACAGCAAAAGGTAAAACTTGTACTATATTAAAAGAAAGATGACTTTGACTCTTCTTGAATATCATTTCATTCTATAAGAAGCTATAAAATTGTTAGTTCAGATTAAATCCTGAAAATTACCTAAAGCATAAAAGATTTGAGCTTTGTTTATCTAATAAATAAACAAGTTCAGAGATTTCTGGTTGAGTTCAGAGGCAACATTTTAAGCCTTTAATCTGCAAAAAGGAGTCTCTTGAAAATTCGCTCAGTTTTCTATAAATACATCAAAGCTGCACATAATAGTAAATTGGTCCCTTACTTCCCCTAAGTGATGATTCTTGGGAGTTCTTGTAGTATGGCAAGAGGGCCTTGCCCAAGTGATCAAGGTAGGTTTTGGGTAGTCTTAACATCATCCCAATTCTTAGGAATGGAGACCAGGACAAAAGTTCAATTCTGTGAACGTGGGCTATGAAAAAAAGAAGTTTGGTACCAAAGACTTGACAAGACGAAGTGGATGTGAGGATGAAACATTATGTTTTATTAGTTCCAGAGTCAATAAGTTAATGACCACTGACAGTTTAAGTGAAAGCCAGGCATAGACTTTCTATAGTAGAAATAAAATGCTCTTGATTATCAAAAAAATATATAAAATCCAATAGAGAAAACTAGACAATAAACAGTATCACTTGCAGTTTTTAGATAAAAACAAGTTATAGTGAGAAGAATTTTAACTATAAAGAAAAGAAAACTGTATTCTAAACCCAATGTAACTGTTTTCTAGGATTTGGTCCAATGTGGTCAAATCTCTGGACCTCAATTTCTTCTGTATCTTTTAGCTCATTGCTAAAGTTAAAGATTATATCTACAAAACACCTAGTGCAGCCTGACATATGAATGATACTCATATTACTATATGAAAGATGCTAAAAGAAGGTGATTTTTTGTCAAGAGTTGAAAGATACAGTTACACAAATAAACAGGATTTAGAATGTTAGAGCTTCTATTTTTAGTAAAATAAGTGAACTCAGTTATGGGAATCCATCCTCTAACATCCCCACTAGAGGGTAGGAAGAGGTGATTTGACAGTATGTGAAGAAGCAGGAATCAATTATCAAAAAAGAATCAATAGAAGTAAATGCCTATGTAAGAACCTTGAGCAACAGAAATGGGCTAAGGAAGCAGGCAGTAGCCTCTCTTCATAGCTGGGTTGTGGCAAAGTAAGAGTTAGCTTCTGGCAAAAAGGATTTTTCTAAACTTTTAATTTTTTTAATCCAGAAAGGTCTCAGCCACCTAAGAACCTATGTAATTAATTTCTTACATCCAGAAAACAATTTCTATACCTTCTGTGAAAACATGATGAGTGCAGTCGACTGGGGAGTCTTTCCCTTAAAAACACAGTTTCATAGAGTACTGTAAAGTAAAATAAAATAAAATTAAAAAAAATAATAATAATAAAATTAAATTAAATTAAAAAAAACACAGTTTCAGAGATTCTCAATACTCGTTTAACCAAGAGTAGTGGAAAAAAATAATCAGTGTCAATGCTGACTATATATCTTAATCTAGTCCTTTTTTACTTGGCTTTAATCTCAATAGATTTCTCTGAAGCGTCAAACCAGGGTGGCAGTGGGGTGGGGGATGGGAGCAACTGATATGGACTCACACACAACAGAACAAACCTGGCAGGCCTCTAAGGTACGGCAGCCTTAAAATATCCCTGTGCCAGCAAGTCACGTGCAAGTTTGATGGCCAGGGGAATTGCCCCGTTGGCATTCACATCCAGTGACCTACCAGTGAGAACACAGTGACAGTAGCTTGATGGCCTGCCTGTAGCTGAAGAGGTGGTTTCCATCCAGGGCATCTGTGCATTGTTAAGCAAAACCATATGGAGAAATATGTTTAGAAGGACTGAGGTTATTTATATTCACAATGGAATGTCCATATTGGGGTCTTAACATAGCATAGGAAATCCTCTTGTGATGCTATGCCTAAAGTCCCATTTGTTCACATAGATGAGTGAAGAGTCATTTTTACCAAAAAAAGTTATACTCAAATTCAGAACACCATGATAAATTGGATCCTAAAGAAAAAAGTTAAGCTATTTTGTGACGGCGGCACTTTCCATGTATTTTATGTTAATATCCCATGCTGGCAAAGTACTTTGTCCTATTTTTTATGATTTTTTAAAAAGAAAAGTGCCCACTTTCTCTATAAGCTTTATATAAAAAGGATCTCCTTAGACTCTCCTGTCTAAGAAATTGGGTCAGTGATGGAAAATGAAATATTAAAAGCACTTTAAGAGGAAAGGGATCATGGTTACAGAAATTGATGTCATGATCATTTTATCTATTATTGGTTACAGTAAATGCACAGACCTTATAATAAATATAACTGAAAGAAAGACACCTAAATCTTACCTGAAACTTTGTTATAGATGGGTTAATAATGTGTTTTTCCAGTTATTAGAAAAGATATTGATACTTTCTCACTGATTTGCTTTTCTTTTCATGAATGGTAATGAGCATATATTATTGATGATGAGCATATATTACTGCATTTTATCTATATGTACTATCCATGCTAACCATTATCACAACTGCTCCATACAGTAAGACTTATAGGGAAGGAGATCAGAAGATGCTTCTTCACTTGGTTCTTTTATTATAGAAGTGGAATTTCAACTACATAGAGAGTTCCGGAGAGTAGCTCTCTATCTGGATAGAATATTCCCTAATTTTCTTCACCTTAGAAGTTTTAAGTTTATCTAAGAGTTGAGTAGAAGAGAAATAAAATATTCAAGCAATAATTCCCAAAGATAGGGGTTTCCTAGCACTTTGCCTTTATCATGTTCTTAAATATTTTCATTAGGGATGATTTCCAGACTTTTTTCTACTCATTGAAGTCATTCATATCCTTCAAGGCTATTCCTCTTTAGAATTATAATCTGTTTCATATTATGGCTACATGTATATAGACCTATCTCGCCCAACTGGATTATAAACTCTCACAGAGCAAGAAACATATATTAATCATCTTTGTGTGCGTGTTGAATGAATCTTGTGAGGGAAGCCACAGACTGGCAGAGAGGAGAGCAAATATTTTGTGTGAGAAGAGTCAGATTTGCATTTGCTTGGGCTTTCTTGGATTATAATCCCAATGAGATAATTTCTACTAATTCTATAGTGTTTCTTATCCTACTTTATTCTTTAGGAACTCTCAGTAGTTAAAGCTGTAGATAACAAAATAAATGTGTTTGGGATATTCTTGTTGTTCAGTTTCTAAGTTGTGTCTCTTTTTGACTCCATGGACTGAAGTACAACAGGATTCCCTATCCTTCACTATCTCCCAGAGTTTGCTCAAACTCAAAGGCATTGTGTTGATGATGCCATCCAGCCATCTCATCCTCTACCATCCCTTGCTCTTTTGCTTTCAATATTTCCCAGCATCAGGGTCTTTTCCAATGAGTCAGCTCTTCACATCAAGTGGCCAAAGTATTGGAGATTCAGTGTCAGTCCTTCCAATGAATATTCAGGGTTGATTTCTTTTAGAACAGATTGGTTTGATCTCCTTGCAGTCCAAGGGACTCTCAAGAGTCTTCTCCAGCATGACAAACCTAGACAGCATATTACAAGCAGAGACATCACTTTGCTGACAAAAGTTTGTGTAGTTAAAGCTGTGATTTTTCCAGCAGTCATGTACAAATGTGAGAGTTGGACCATAAAGAAGGCTGAGTGTGGAAGAACTGATGCTTTCATATTGTGGTGTCTGGGGTGCAAATTATTTAATCAACCTCCCTTTATGTCAGTTGCAGTATAATATATAATAGTCAGCATTTATTGAGTACTAGCTATATACATATGAAACAGTTTCTGTGTTGGATATAGGCTATCATCTGTCTCCCAACCTCTGTCTCTTATACACACAGACACAAAACACCCACCTGAATGGTCACTATTATTATCCCCTCTTACAAATTAGGAAACTGAGCATAAAAAATATAAAGTGTAAAAGTGGTAGAGGGAGTTCCGGTCAAGATGGCGGAAGAATAGGACGGGGACACCACTTTCTCCCTCACAGATTCATCAAAAGAACATCTCAAGGCTGAGCAAACTCCACAAAACAACTTCTGAATGCGGGCAGAGGACATCAGGCACCCAGAAAAACAGAGCACTGACTTCAAAAGCAGAGAGAAGAAATCCAGCTCCACCCACCAGAACTCCAGCACAAGCCTCCCTCACCAAGAAACCTTGACAAGCCACAGATACAACCCTACCCACAGTGAGGAAACTCCATAATAAAGAGAACTCCACAAATTCCCAAAATATAGAAAGGCCACCCCAAACACAGCAATATAACCAAGATGAAGAGACAGAGGAATACTCAGCAGGTAAAGGAACAGGAGAAATGTCCACCAAACCAAACAAAAGAGGAAGAGATAGGGAATCTACCTGAGAAAGAATTCCGAATATTGATAGTGAAAATGATCCAAAATCTTGAAATAAAAATGGAATCACAGATAAATAGCCTGGAGACAAGGATTGAGAAGATGCAAGAAAGGTTTAACAAGGACTTAGAAGAAATAAAAAAGAGTCATTGTACAATAAATAATGCAATAAATGAGATCAGGAACACTCTGGAGGCAACAAATAGTAGAATAACGGAGGCAGAAGATAGGATTAGTGAAATAGAAGATAGAATGGTAGAAATAAATGAATCAGAGAGGAATAGAGAAAAACGAATTAAAAGAAATGAGGACAATCTCAGAGACCTCCAGGACAATATGAAACGCTCCAACATTCGAATTATAGGAGTCCCAGAAGAAGAAGACAAAAAGAAAGACCATGAGAAAATCCTTGAGGAGATAATAGTTGAAAACTTCCCTAAAATGGGGAAGGAAATAGCCAACCAAGTCCAAGAAACCCAGAGAGTTCCAAATAGGATAAACCCAAGGCGAAACACGCCAAGACACATATTAATCAAATTAACAAAGATCAAACACAAAGAACAACTATTAAAAGCAGCAAGGGGAAAACAACAAATAACACACAAGGGGATTCCCATAAGGATAACAGCTGATCTTTCAATAGAAACTCTTCAGGCCAGGAGGGAATGGCAAGACATACTTAAAGTGTTGAACGAAAAAAACCTACAGCCCAGATTACTGTACCCAGCAAGGATCTCTTTCAAATACGAAGGAGAAATCAGAAGCTTTACAGACAAGCAAAAGCTGAGAGAATTCAGCACCACCAAACCAGCTCTCCAACAAATGCTAAAGGATATTCTCTAGACAGGAAACAAAAAGGGTGTATAAACCCGAACCCAAAACAATAAAGTAAATGGCAACGGGATCATACTTCTCAATAATTACCTTAAACGTAAATGGGTTGAATGCCCCAACCAAAAGACAAAGACTGGCTGAATGGATACAAAAACAAGACCCTTGTATATGCTGTCTACAAGAAACCCACCTCAAAACAAGGGACATAAACAGACTGAAAGTGAAAGGCTGGAAAAAGATATATCATGCAAATAGAGACCAAAAGAAAGCAGGAGTGGCAATACTCATAGCTGATAAAATAGACTTTAAAGCAAAGGCTGTGAAAAGAGACAAAGAAGGCCACTACATAATGATCAAAGGATCAATCCAAGAAGAAGATATAACAATTATAAATATATATGCACCCAACATAGGAGCACCGCAATATGTAAGACAAATGCTAACAAGTATGAAAGGGGAAATTGACAATAACACAATAATAGTGGGAGACTTTAATACCCCACTCACACCTATGGACAGATCAACTAACCAGAAAATTAACAAAGAAACGCAAACTTTAAATGATACAATAGACCAGTTAGACCTAATTGATATCTATAGGACATTTCACCCCAAAACAATGAATTTCACCTTTTTCTCAAGTGCTCACGGAACCTTCTCCAGGATAGATCACATCCTGGGACATAAATCTAACCTTGATAAATTCAAAAAAATCGAAATCATTCCAAGCATCTTTTCTGACCATAATGCATTAAGATTAGATCTCAATTACAGGAGAAAAACTATTAAAAATTCCAACATTTGGAGGCTGAACAATACGCTTCTGAATAACCAACAAATCACAGAAGAAATCAAAAAAGAAATCAAAATGTGCATAGAAATGAATGAAAATGAAAACACAACAACCCAAAACCTGTGGGACACTATAAAAGCAGTGCTAAGAGGAAAGTTCATAGCAATACAGGCATACCTCAGGAAACAAGAAAAAAGTCAAATAAATAACCTAACTCTACACCTAAAGCAACTAGAAAAGGAAGAAATGGAGAACCCCAGAGTTAGTAGAAGGAAAGAAATCTTAAAAATTAGGGCAGAAATAAATGCAAAAGAAACAAAAGAGACCATAGCAAAAATCAACAAAGCCAAAAGCTGGTTTTTTGAAAAGATAAATAAAATTGACAAACCATTAGCCAGACTCATCAAGAAACAAAGGGAGAAAAATCAAATCAATAAAATCAGAAATGAAAATGGAGAGATCACAACAGACAACACAGAAATACAAAGAATCATAAGAGACTACTATCAGCAATTATATGCCAATAAATTGGACAACGTGGAAGAAATGGACAAATTCTTAGAAAAATACAACTTTCCAAAACTGAACCAGGAAGAAATAGAAAATCTTAACAGACCCATCACAAGCACGGAAATTGAAACTGTAATCAGAAATCTTCCAGCAAACAAAAGCCCAGGTCCAGACGGCTTCACAGCTGAATTCTACCAAAAATTTCGAGAAGAGCTAACACCTATCCTACTCAAACTCTTCCAGAAAATTGCAGAGGAAGGTAAACTTCCAAACTCATTCTATGAGGCCACCATCACCCTAATACCAAAACCTGACAAAGATGCCACAAAAAAAGAAAACTACAGGCCAATATCACTGATGAACATAGATGCAAAAATCCTCAACAAAATTCTAGCAATCAGAATCCAACAACACATTAAAAAGATCATACACCATGACCAAGTAGGCTTTATCCCAGGAATGCAAGGATTCTTCAATATTCGCAAATCAATCAATGTAATTCACCACATTAACAAATTGAAAAATAAATGCCATATGATTATCTCAATAGATGCAGAGAAGGCCTTTGATAAAATTCAACATCCATTTATGATAAAAACTCTCCAGAAAGCAGGAATAGAAGGAACATACCTCAACATAATAAAAGCTATATATGACAAACCCACAGCAAACATTATCCTCAATGGTGAAAAATTGAAAGCATTTCCCCTAAAGTCAGGAACAAGACAAGGATGTCCACTTTCACCGCTACTATTCAACATAGTTCTGGAAGTTTTGGCCACAGCAATCAGAGCAGAAAAAGAAATAAAAGGAATCCAAATTGGAAAAGAAGAAGTAAAACTCTCACTGTTTGCAGATGACATGATCCTCTACATAGAAAACCCTAAAGACTCCACCAGAAAATTACTAGAGCTAATCAATGAATATAGTAAAGTTGCAGGATATAAAATCAACACACAGAAATCCCTTGCATTCCTATACACTAATAATGAGAAAGTAGAAAACGAAATTAAGGAAACAATTCCATTCACCATTGCAACGAAAAGAATAAAATACTTAGGAATATATCTACCTAAAGAAACTAAAGACTTATATATAGAAAACTATAAAACACTGATGAAAGAAATCAAAGAGGACACTAATAGATGGAGAAATATACCATGTTCATGGATTGGAAGAATCAATATAGTGAAAATGAATATATTACCCAAAGCAATCTACAGATTCAATGCAATCCCTATCAAGCTACCAGCGGTATTTTTCACAGAACTAGAACAAATAATTTCAAGATTTGTATGGAAATACAAAAAACCTCGAATAGCCAAAGCAATTTTGAGAAAGAAGAATGGAACTGGAGGAATCAACTTACCTGACTTCAGGCTCTACTACAAAGCCACAGTCATCAAGACAGTGTGGTACTGGCACAAAGACAGAAATATAGATCAATGGAACAAAATAGAAAGCCCAGAGATAAATCCACACACATATGGACACCTTATCTTTGACAAAGGAGGCAAGAATATACAATGGAGTAAAGACAATCTCTTTAACAAGTGGTGCTGGGAAAACTGGTCAACCACTTGTAAAAGAATGAAACTAGATCACTTTCTAACACCACACACAAAAATAAACTCAAAATGGATTAAAGATCTAAATGTAAGACCAGAAACTATAAAACTCCTAGAGGAGAACATAGGCAAAACACTCTCCGACATAAATCACAGCAGGATCCTCAATGATCCGCCTCCCAGAATACTGGAAATAAAAGCAAATATAAACAAATGGGATCTAATTAAAATTAAAAGCTTCTGCACAACAAAGGAAACTATAAGCAAGGTGAAAAGACAACCCTCTGAATGGGAGAAAATAATAGCAAATGAAGCAACTGACAAACAACTAATCTCAAAAATATACAAGCAACTTATACAGCTCAATTCCAGAAAAATAAACGACCCAATCAAAAAATGGGCCAAAGAACTAAATAGACATTTCTCCAAAGAAGACATACGGATGGCTAACAAACACATGAAAAGATGCTCAACGTCACTCATTATCAGAGAAATGCAAATCAAGACCACAATGAGATACCACTTCACACCAGTCAGAATGGCTGCGATCCAAAAGTCTGCAAGCAATAAATGCTGGAGAGGGTGTGGAGAAAAGGGAACCCTTTTACACTGTTGGTGGGAATGCAAACTAGTACAGCCACTATGGAGAACAGTGTGGAGATTCCTTAAGAAATTGCAAATAGAACTGCCTTATGACCCAGCAATCCCACTGCTGGGCATACACACCGAGGAAACCAGAATAGAAAGAGACACATGTACCCCAATGTTCATTGCAGCACTGTTTATAATAGCCAGGACATGGAAACAACCTAGATGTCCATCAGCGGATGAATGGATAAGAAAGCTGTGGTATATATACACAATGGAGTATTACTCAGCCATTAAAAAGAATACATTTGAATCAGTTCTAATAAGATGGATGAAACTGGAACCAATTATACAGAGTGAAGTAAGCCAGAAAGAAAAACACCAATACAGTATACTAACACATATATATGGAATTTAGAAAGATGGTAATGAGGACCCTGCATGCAAGACAGCAAAAAAGATACAGATGTGTAGAGCGGACTTATGGACTCTGAGGGAGAAGGAGAGGGAGAGGGAGAGGGAGGGATGATTTGGGAGAATAGCATTGAAATATGTATACTATCATGTAAGAAATGAATTGCCAGTCTATGTTCAATGCAGGATGCAGGATGCTTGGGGCTGGTGTATGGGGATGATCTGGAGGGAAGATGTGGGGTGGGAGGTGGGAGGGGGGTTCATGTTTGGGAGTTCGTGTAAAAAAATAAATAAATACAAAAAATAAAAAATAAAAAAAAGAAAAAAGAAAACTAAAAAAATAAAAAAAAATAAAAGTGGTAGAGGAAGGATTAGAATTCAGGTCTGTTGACTCCAAAATCCTATACATCAAAATAAGATTAAAATAAATAGTAATGTGATCGTTTCTAAAACTACAATAATAAATTTCAATTTAAATATTTAACTGAACTGTTTACAAACTATAGATAATTTAAGAAAGTATATTTATTGAAAATAAGAGAAGTTTTTAAAAAATATTTGGGAGGTAGGGAAATTCTTTTTGAATGGATGAATCAGAGAAGACTTCTTAAGAGAGGTGGAGATTGTAAAGGGTAAGCAACAGATGCTTGGAAAGTGGGAATCTGGACATTCTAGGAAAATGGAACATAAATATACATAGATGTAACATTGTGTGTATGTATTTTTCAAAGTCCCTGTTTTGTTTGAGGGCTTCTATTTTGTTTATTTTTATTTTCATTGGTTTGTTTGTTTGTTTTGTAGGAATTTAAAGTATTTATATGCAGAGTACATCATGAGAAATGCCGGGCTGGAAGAAGCAAAGTTGAAATCAAGATTGCCGGGAGAAATATCAATAACCTCAGATATGAAGATGACACCACCCTTATGGCAGAAAGTGAAGAGGAACTAAAAAGCCTCTTGATAAAAATGAAAGAGGAGAGTGAAAAAGTTGGCTTAAAGCTCAACATTCAAAAATCAAAAACCATGGCACCTGGTCCCATCACTTCATGGAAAATAGCTGGGGAAACAGTGGAAACAGTGTCAGACTTTATTTTTGTGGGGCTCAAAAATCACTGCAGATGGTGATTGCAGCCATGAAATTAAAAAATGCTTACTCCTTGGAAGAAAAGTTATGACCAACCTAAATAGCATATTGAAAAGCAGAGACATTACTTTGGCAACAAAGGTCCATCTAGTCAAGGCTATGGTTTTTCCAGTGGTCATGTATGGATGTGAGAGTTGGACTGTGAAGGAAGCTGAGCACCAAAGAATTGATGCTTTTGAACTGTGGTGTTGGAGTCGACTCTTGAGAACCCCTTGGACTGCAAGGAGATCCAACCAGTCCATTCTAAAGGAGACCAGTCCTGGGTGTTCATTGGAAGGACTGAAGCTAAAGCTGAAACTCCAGTACTTTGGCCACCTCATGCGAAGAGTTGAGTCATTGAAAAAGACTCTGATGCTGGGAGGGATTGGGGGCAGGAGGAGAAGGGGACGACAGAGGAAGAGATGGCTGGATGGCATCACAGACTCGAAGGACATGAGTTTGGGTGAACTTCAGGAGTTGGTGATGGACAGGGAGGCCTGGTGTGCTACAGTTCATGGGGTCGCAAAGAGTTGGACATGATTGAGTGACTGAACTGGACTGAAAGTACTTATAGGGCTTCCCTGGTGGCTCAGATGGTGAAGAATCTGCCTGCAATACAGGAGACCCGGGTTTGATCCCTGAGTTGGGAAGATCCCTTGGAGAAGGTAATGGCTACCCACTCCAGTATCCTTAATTATAAGGACAGGAAGGTCTGAAACACCATGCTAAAGAATACAAATTGTATCTATTGGTAATGAAATAAAGTAAGACCCTGTGGGGTCCTCTTGAGATACAAATCCATTCTGTGTTCCCCATTTCTTGTTTATAGGAAATAGATTTCATTCAACTTCCATGATCTTCCTTGCATTCCAAAGGGCAGATTCAAACAGTTTCTAGTCAGGGAAGGGAAGGTATGCAGAAAAAAAGAGAGGAACAGTTAAGAAACAATAGTGTAGGTTTGGACAGGGTCCTGGTTCCTCCTCAAGGAATTCTGCAGGGAACTAAGGACCCCACTGTGGATGGTGACTGCAGCCATGAAATTAAATGATGCTTGCTCCTTGGAAGAAAAACTATGGCCAACCTAGACCCTAGACAGCGTATTAAAAAGCAGAGACGTTACTTTGCCAACAAAGGTCCATCTAGTCAAAGCTATGGTTTTTCCAGTAGTTATGTATGGATGTGAGAGTTGGGCCATAAAGAAGGCTGAGCATTGAAGAAGTGATGTTTTTAACTGTAGTATTGAAGAAGACTCTTGAAAGTCCCTTGGACTGCAAAGAGATCAAACCAGTCAATCTGAAAGAAATTCAATCCTGAATATTCACTGGAAGGACTGATGCTGAAGCTGAAGCTCCAATCCTTTGGCCAACTGATGCAAAGAGGTGATTCATTATATAAGATGCTGATGCTGGGAAAGATTGAAAGGAGGAGGAGAAGGGGACGATACCAGACAAGACGATTGGATGGCATCACCAATTCAATGGACTTGAGTTTGAGCAAGCTACAGGAGATGGTGAAGGACAGGGAAGCCTGGCGTGCTGAAGTCCATGGAGTCACAAAGAGTTGGACATGACTGAGCAAGTGAACAACAACAAAGGGCCCCACCCAAGTAGAGGATGGTAGCTTCAGGCTAAGCACGAGATTCCTAGGATACTGCTCTGTTACCTCACCACCAATCAATCAGAAGACAGTCACACACTTTGTAGCTCTCACTCCAAATTTCACCTATAAAAACTTTTTCCCCAAAACCACTGGGAGCTCTGGTTTTTCAGCTCAAGCCACCCATTCTCCCTGTTTGGCCCACAGTAAATCTTTCTCTGCTCCCAGCTCTGACATTTCAGTTTGTTTGACTTCACTGTGTATTGGGCTTAAGATTTGTTTAGTAGGTAACAGTAAAAGGGATTCATCAAGGTCAAGTTGTCCTTTAAAAGAAACTGGTGGTTGCGTTGAGTCAACACTAGGAGTGGCTGAAAGAGTGTAGCTCATTTAATTCAACTCTTTAAATAAAAATAATGAGAGCCTGGTTTGTAACACAGGAATGAAAAGAATCATACCTTGCAAAAATGAATTCTATAAGGTTAGTTACGTAGCAAATGGAGAAGGCAATGGCACCCCACTCCAGTACTCTTGCCTGGAAAGTCCCATGGACAGAGGAGCCTGGTGGGCTGCCAAGGGGTCGCAAAGAGTCCAACTTCACTTTCACTTTCATGCATTGGAGAAGGAAATGGCAACCCACTCCAGTGTTCTTGCCTAGAGAATCCCAGGGACAGTGGAGCCTGGTGGGCTGCCATCTATGGGGTCACACAGAGTCAGACACAACTGAAGTGACTTAGCAGCAGTTATGTAGGAAAAGAGTCAATTCAAAGATAATACTAAAGTTTTGCCCTGAATAACTGACAAATAAAATGTACGTTTTGAGAAAAAGATATTAAATCTATTTGGTTATCTATTGAACCTAAAATGCCAACCAGACATTCAGGACTATCTGACCAATCATTGGAATTTAATCATTAGTAGGTGGTCAGATGATTTGAGAATAAGAATTGTGGGAGTTATCTGGGGAGATACATCATCTTTGAAATCCAGGGAATGAATTAAATTGTGACTTATACCAACATGCCTTTCCTTTCTTCATATTATTTCTATATTATTGTGTATTGTGTTTCAAAAAGCTAAGTAGGGGTCTTTTTGTTTAAAAAAAAAAAAACTTTCACTCATTTTAATTCAGAAAAGAAGGAAATATATAGTCTGTTTTGATAATAAAACACATTGTACATTCTCAATATTTAGAAAAGAAAACAAAATGGAAGCTAGCCCTATGAACTTCAAAGTTCATGAAAACATATTGAAAATCATGTCTGGAGGCAATAGGAGAAAGCGTGTTAATTGATAATTTGCAGAACTCCCAGCATCAACCCACAAGTGAGGAACACAAGAGAAACAATGTGCTCTTCCACATTAATTGACTTCAATCCTTTGAGTATACTGTCTAACTGTCTAATGAATAGATCAGGGTGAAACAGTGGACAGCTGGATATCAGAGAAGCATGTGATACAACTGCATGACACAAGGATTGATTTACAGGATCAAAAACATAGCTTGGGGGAAGAACTCTTGGAATGGATTACAGATTGGCTTGGGAACAGGAAACTAGTGTCAGCCAGAGGGAGGGGACTTAGTGGCAGACAGCTAATAAGTAGGGCCCAAACATTTGGTCTTCCCGTGTATGTCCATGAAAGTTGTATGCAGGGTTTTTGGAGAATATAAACTTCACCTGTCCCAGAAAGTACACTAACATAGTAACTGTTGCTAGGTAGAAGAGAAATGGTTAAAGTTGTTCAGCTAGGAAGAAAAATCTCAAAGGAGGCCCTCCATTACAGCCCCATTTCCCAATGAGATTAGCACAGAAATTCAGAATAATTATTTAGAAACTTGTATAGCAGTTTTACAGAGTACCCTATATCTGTTGAACTTAATTTTTTTTTTTTTTCTGATTTGTTGACTGCATGTAAACAAGGATTAATCTTTTTTTTTTTTTTGCCTTTTATTTTATTTATTTTTTTTTTTTACACGAACTCCCAAACATGAACCCCCCTCCCGCCTCCCACCCCACATCTTCCCTCCAGATCATCCCCATACACCAGGCCCAAGCATCCTGCATCCTGCATTGAACATAGACTGGCAATTCACTTCTTACATGATAGTATACATATTTCAATGCTATTCTCCCAAATCATCCCTCCCTCTCCCTCTCCCTCTTAATTTTTTTTAATGATGGGTATTGTTTTATATATCTTTTAAATTCATTTTTCTATTAATTCAATTGTATAGGTATTTTATATCCTCCCACCCCACATCTTCCCTCCAGATCATCCCCATACACCAGGCCCAAGCATCCTGCATCCTGCATTGAACATAGACTGGCAATTCACTTCTTACATGATAGTATACATATTTCAATGCTATTCTCCCAAATCATCCCTCCCTCTCCCTCTCCCTCTTAATTTTTTTTAATGATGGGTATTGTTTTATATATCTTTTAAATTCATTTTTCTATTAATTCAATTGTATAGGTATTTTATACTTAAAAAATTGGTCTGTGACAGTTTGGAACTTAAAAAAAAAAATGGTCCTTCAATACAGATAATTTAAGAAACACTGGCATAAAAGTACAGTTTTGGGCCAATAATTGGGATTGGGGCACTTGGTTTGGACTAAGATAACTGGGTTGAGATTTTGAAGCAAGATATTTTTGCAGGGGACTTCCTATGGACAGTAAAAAGAGACTGATGTATTTTGAGAACTTTATGAACAGATGACTATGATTCCATAGTTTTTGAGCCTAGGAACCTGTATTTTTTAAATCTCTTGGGTAACTTTTATGATCATAAAGCTTCGGAAATACATCACAAGAAATCAACGGTGCTCTCTATATGGTAATTTTTGTTTGTTAGAATCTGACCAAAAAAGGTCTCAAAATTCTGTATCACACAAATAAGATTTTTTTTTTTTTTCTAATTTTCTGTTTGAGGGCAAAGTCATAGAAATTATAGGCACGGTATTAAAAAAACACGTCCCAACAATGGGGTGAGGGGATTGTGGTAGCTGCCATCAGGATGACAGAGTAGGAGCCTGATGTAGCACCCAAACTGAGTCGCCTCTCTTAGCCACATCTAGGACACAGGCTCCAGCCTCACCTTCCAGCTCACGGTCCAATACAGCAGCACCATACACTGTCTCCCTTTCTCTTTTTCTCCCTCCTTTCCCCTTCTGACTTCCCCTTTCACCTTGTCTCTTTTCCTCTTCCTCTTTCTCTCTTCCATTTTTCTTCTCACCTTCATTTCCTTACACTTGCCCCATCTTCCCCCCTTTCCATCTACTTTTCTGCTTCTTCATTCCCCTCTCTTTAATTTACTCACTGACTATTTCCATAAATATATATGTATTGGTACTTTCTTGGAGCAAAATACTGTGTAAGAGCTGGAGATAAGAGGGCAAGTCACGCACCAGCCACGGCTTCAGGGTATTAGGATGACCATCAAGGAACAGATGAATTGATAAAGCAGTAAACTCTTTTCCCAAAATCAGAACAATTGATTCCTGCTTTTCCTTTCTTCTTTCCCTTCCCTGGCCAACTCAACAAAAGTAAACTTCTCACTTATGAAGGCCACATTTGGTACCACAGGATGATGAGATTTAGCCCCAGATCTACTTTATATACATATAAATTCCCAACTGTCATTTGGTTTACTAGGAGAAAGAAGATTTTTCTCTCTTTAGCTGAGATCCTTCCCTTCTTGTTACTTCATGACAATCTGAACTGCTTCATACATTTGTTCTTCTACCTATATCCATAGTAATTATATCTTGAAACTGCTCTGATGTGGAGGCACTCACACTATTCAAATATAAACCCATAGATTTGTATTTCTTCCTGTTTATCTACTGCTGTGATTCAAATTACCCTAAAATTTAGCAGCTTAAAACATTAAATATGCATTATCTTACACAGATTTCTTTGGTCAGAAATATAGGAATATCTTAGCTAGGTGGTTCTGGCTCAGGGGCTCTCATAAGGCTGCAGTCAGGTTGCCAGCTGAGGCTACAATCATCTGAAAGATTGACAAGGTATAAAGAATCCGTTCTCAACATGGCTCAGATGTATGACTGGTGTTAGTTGGAGGCTTCAGTTTATTATAGATTGTTGATGTGTACCTTCATACATACCTACATGGACCTCTCATACAGCTGCATAAACATTCTCACCAAATGCCAGGTAGCTGCCCCCAGAGCAAGCATGAGTACTGAGTTGCTTCAGTCATCTCTTTTTGACCCAATGGATCATAGCCCTCCAGGCTCCTCTGTCCATGGGGTTCTCCAAGCAAGAATGCTGAAAAGTAGGAGATCCAAAAAAAAGAAAAAGAAAACGGAGGAATCCACAGTGCCTTTGTGAATAAGTATTGATTGGAAGCTGCACAGCATCACTTCCACTTTATTTAATGTATTAAATGTAAGTCACTAAATCCAACTACATTCAAAGATTCAGAGAGAGGGAAATTAGGCTATGCTACTTGAAGGGAGAAATATTGAAACAGTGAAGAACAAATGAGATTTTAGTACACTTGACTCCTTCATATCATTATATCCTATATCCAAATCACTGACAGATTCCTTTTTGTACTCTTCTTTTCAGGATTCATTCAGTTCATATGTAAATCTCAGATAAAAATCTCATTCATTTTCTTAATAATTTAACATCTTTCCTTTATGATCTCATTAACTCTGATATAATTCCTCTTCAATAAACCTTGAATAAAATAATTTCAGTTCCTCTACTCACTAAGAAACCACAACATTCTGCCCACCCAGTTTTCTCATTTGCTCACAGGGCTTCACAAATCAAGTGTATACTGATGCTTCTAGAATCAAGCTTTGTCCTTAAATTGAAACTATTTCCTTTTTCTCTCTCATTCAAACAAAGGAATAGTTAGCCTTTGCTTCTCATCAGAAGCCACAGTCAACCTATTCAGACAAAACAGAGGTGCATAGGAAGCATTGTTTTAAGTCTAAAAAAGTCTCTCCAGACTAGACACTAAGTGAAAGAAAGACTATATCTGTTGTGTTGACTGATGTATGCCTGGTACCTGAAACAATGTCTGGCACACAGGGGCTAACTTGTTTTTACTAACCATAAAAACAAGTAAAACTGAATGAGTGGATAAATGAGCTGCATGAAATATCCTCTGAGGGGTTCACCCTAAAAAATTTTCAGTAACAAATCAGTTCAGTTCAGTTTAGTTC
The DNA here is from genome assembly GCA_006410675.1 of Oreotragus oreotragus. NCBI lineage: Eukaryota > Metazoa > Chordata > Mammalia > Artiodactyla > Bovidae > Oreotragus > Oreotragus oreotragus. The sequence continues at coordinate 404,646 of SJYX01004672.1, forward strand.
AGTCACTCAGTCGTGTCCGACTCTTTACGACCCCATGAATCGCAGCACGCCAGGCCTCCCTGTCCATCAACAGCTCCTGGAGTTCACTCAGACTCACATCCATCGAGTCAGTGATGCTATCCAGCCATCTCATCCTCTGTCGTCCCCTTCTCCTCCTGACCCCAATCCCTCCCAGCATCAGAGTCTTTTCCAATGAGTTAGTTCTTTGAATCAGGTGGCCAAAGTACTGGAGTTTCAGCTTCAACATCAGTCCTTCCAATAAACACCCAGAACTGATCCCCTTTAGGATGGACTGGTTGGATCTCCTTGCTGTCCAAGGGACTCTCAAGAGTCTTCTCCAACACCACAGTTCAAAAGCATCAATTCTTTGGTGCTCAGTTTTCTTTATAGTCCAACTCTCACATCCATACATGACCACTGGAAAAACCATAGGCTTGACTAGATGGACCTTTGTAGACAAAATAATGTCTCTGCTTTTTAATATGCTGTCTAGGTTGGTCATAACTTTCCTTCTAAGGAATAAGTATCTTTTAATTTCATGGCCACAATCACCATTTGCAGTGATTTTGGAGCCCAAAACAATAAGTCAGCCCCTGTTTCCACTGTTTTCTCATCTATTTCCCATGAAGTGATGGGACCAGATGCCATGATCTTCGTTTTCTGAATGTTGAGCTTTAAGCCAACTTTTTCACTCTCCTCTTTCACTCTCATCAAGAGGCTTTTTAGCTCCTCTTCACTTTCTGCCATAAGGGTGGTGTCATCTGTATCTGAGGTTATTAATATTTCTCCCAGCAATCTTGATTCCAGCTTGTGCTTCTTCTAGCCATATATAGATATAAGCAAAATAGATATGATCACTATTCTCTCAGGAAACTCAATCTAGTTTTGTAGCAAGTCACAAATAAACATGTAATTACAACTCATTTCCTAACCAAAATAAAATTTTGGATTTAAGAACAACAAAAATACATGATCTGATGAAAAAAACATATATAGAAAACTTGTTACCCCTCACCCCCTTACAATTGACATCTGAAGATGAAATATATTAACATAAAGTGAAAACGTCTCCTTAGCAGAATGTGTAAAATCATTCAATGCACACCAAATAGGACTCATCTCTGCTATCTGTGTGCTCTTGGTGTTAGAGGCTCTCCACTTCTTTCAATCTACTGAAAACTAGCTTCATACAACTTAATTCATGCCAAAATAATAGAATGTTTAAAAGGATAACTTCTACACAACTGAATATTATCTGGAATAATTTGAAAGTAAAAGTTAGCTATTCTGCAGCCACAAAAGGAATTACTAGGATCTAAATCTTTTTCACTGTAGGGCAGAGGCTGCCAAAACTCAGCCAAGAATCAAAAATGGTCCTGACAGGACTTATATTTCACTCTCAAAATGGATGATTTGAGGAGAGTTTAGCAAAGGAATAGTTACAAATGGAGTAGGGAAGGCATTAAAAAATGCAAGGTAGCATGCGGTATTCCAGAGCTAGGATTGGTGGGTGGGTGTCATTACCACCTGGGACTGCAGGTTCAAGGAGAGAACAAGAAGGCAGGGAGAGTGGTGTGGAAAGGGCCATCTGACAGAGGCCTTCAGCTTATGGCAGCAGTCAGTACCCAGCAAGCCCACAGGAAACCAGGAAAACAGCTTCCCTAAATGTGCTGTCCTCTCTCAGAACTCATGCTGGAGCCCCACCACCACCTTATTCAAACAAACAGAAAGCAGAAGGGGAGGAAGACGGTCACGTTCATCCCAGTCACTGGCGCAGAGGTGGGAGAAGTATGAAGTTGACCTGGAGAAGTAAGCAGAAGATAGCGAAAGTCAATCACTTTCATTCCTTAATATTCACTTTGGTCCCTTGTCCAGGCAAGAGATTTAGTCCTCCAGCTAAATCCATCAGATACTCATCATGACCACGTTCCTACCTGAAACCTAAATCATGAGCCGTCATTGGTTCTTTTTTCCATAAAGGGTAGTAGGGAAGGAGTAAAGGAAGAGGAACAGAAGCAATTAATTAGCATAAAATAGAATAACTACAGTTCCTCTTCTAAAGCTGGTCAGAGGGTCTCCGTTAGTAATCAGAGCTGACACTATCCATTCTTGCCCTAGGCCAATACCTCAGTTAGATGGGCTTTTCAGACAGTAAGGTGACTCAAATCATTACTCCGGGGTGGAGGGACATGAGCCCTTAGTTACCTTCTCTTTATTGGGTTTCCATTGACCAGGACTACTGAGCAAGAGAAAATATTAAGAGATACCTTAGTGAGTCCTCTGGGTTCCAAATATAATTTTCCTTGTCTTTATTGTGTAGCAGCAACCAATTTAACCCTAGTAATTGGCACATCTGTCTCATTCAGAATAATGACTCCTTTTTCTGTCTTCTGGTTCAGAAACATGAAGAGTCAGGCAGCAGACACAGACCTCACCAGAATACACAGTCATTCTTTCGGATAATGGGTACATCAGATAATGGGTAATATAAAATGTGTTCTCTAGGTGGAGACCATGTTGGGATAGTAATGCTGGCCAGGGTATCCAGGCAAGAAAGGCAAAACTGTTCGTATAATTTGAGAATTTTCCTATGGAAACAAAGCACTGATTTAGCCATGAGGGGAGGGACTAAGTGTAATCAACTGGCTACCAGGTAGCCAGATTAGTCCTCCAGGAATTGTTCCCGAATCAGGGCTTAACTTTAGGTTTTCTTGGTAGATGGGCACTCAACAGTGGCAGGAGAAAATAAAGCCTTGTGAGGGCATATTGTTGAGTTTATAGGGTTTATTTTCTGATTGAGGGGTAGTCTTGTAAGACTGAATTGATTCAAAGAAAAAGGTAAGGAACTGTCTACTGAGCATGTATGGATCACTTCAAGCTTTAAGGAAAACTCAACTTTTCTCTGAAAATACCCAAATACCCCAAAGTTTTCCAAGAAAAGTGATGTGGATTTCTTAGTCAAGTAAAGGCAGTTGACAAGAAAAATACATGAAGACTCGACAGACTTCTCCCCATGAGAAAGATGTCTTTCTCTTGCAAATTTTAAAGGTTATAATTTTTTATTAAAAAGGAGAGTAAATAGAAGATATGGCATGTTGGATTAATCATAATTCCCGTGCCTGCCTTTCCAGCACATATTTCTGTACCACAGAATTTTCTACTCAAATCGTGGTTCATGGAGCAGAACCATCATCTATGGTCTTGTTGGCAGTGACTACCGGACCTACTAAATTCCCTAGTGGCTTACATGGTAAAGAAATTGCCTGCAGTGTAGGAGTCCCGAGTTTGATCCCTGGGTTGGGAAGATCCTCTGCCTGGAGAATTCTATGGACAAAGGAACTTGGCAGGCCCCAGTCCATGGGGTTGCAAAGACTTGGACATGACTGAGTGACTAACACACTAGATTAGAACCTGCATTTTAACAAGATCTCCAGTTGATTCATATGTATATGTATATACATATGTATATCTTGAATTTTGAGAAATATTGTTGCAACTCCTTTAGTATCCTTTGTAGCCAGAGTTTCTCATATGACCTACATTCTGCCAAGCAGATGTATCTACATGTGTACAAGATTTATAGTAATAAAGTGAACCATCTCATATAGCAGTAGTTTTCATACTTTTGCATGCATCACAAAGACAAATCCGCAGGCCTCACTCCCATAGCATTAATTCAATAGCTTTGGGATAGGCTCTGAGAATTTGCATTTTTAACCAAGTTACCAGGTGATGGCAATCCTGTTGCCAGGTACCACCCTTTGAAAACCACTCTCAAACAGCATAGTGGCAGGGGTGTCTGGTTCTTTGGAGGCCAGCAGCAATGGGAGAACTTGTCCAATGGAACATCTTTGTGATGATGGCAAAGGCATTAGGTTCCAAGGCCAATGGCAATAACAGATCCTTTAGTAAGCCAGTTTTTAGTGTGGTTCTGGGCATTGTTCCCAGAAACTCAGCCTAGAGTCTGTACTCTTAGCTCTCCCAATAATTCTGTGAACTATCATAAATCCCTTGCCAAGTAAACTTGCTGGGTCAGATTCTGTTGCTTACAACTAAGAACACTAGCCAATGGAGACCCTACATATGCTTATGAAAGGAATTTTAGGGGCTGTATTTATTATTCAGCCCAGGTCATCTCTTAGTCCATTCAGGCTACAGTAACAAAATACCACAGATTGGGTGGCTTATAAACAAAATAAATTTATTTCTCGTAGGTCTGAAGTTGAAAGTCCAAGATCAGAGTGCCATCGCAGACTTCCAGGTCATACTTTGCATTATATCCTCACATGGCAGAGGTGTAAGCAAGCAATCTGAGCCTCTTTAGTAAAGGCACTAATCCCACTCATGTGGGCTCTGCTCTCAGGACCTAATCACCTCCTAAGGGGCCATCCTCCTAATACCGACAACTTGTGAAAGTTGCTAAGTTGTGCCCAACTCTTTGTGGCCCCATGGACTGTAGCCTGCCAGGCTCCTCTGTCTACGGAATTCTCCAGGCCGGAATACTTGAATGGGTAGCTATTCCCTTCTTCAAGGGTTCTTCTCAACCCAGGGACCGAACCCAGATCTTCCACATTGCAGGCAGATTTTTTTTTTTTACCATCTGAGCCATCAGGGAAGCCCAAGAATACTGTAGTGGGTAACCTATCCCTTCTCTAGCAGATCTTCCTGACCCAAGAATCAAACTGGGGTATCTTGCATTGCAGGCAGATTCTTTACCAGCTGAGCTTCCTTCACATTGGGGGTTAGGATTTCAACATATGATTTTTAGGAAAATACATTCAGATCATAAAACCTAGGTTAGGATTTTATGAAGGGACAATGTAGATAGAAGGGACTGTGCTTAGTCAAAAATTAAGAATGTTTTAAAATAGCACCTCCTGTGTCAGACAGTTTATGAACCTAATCACAGTAGCAGGTGACTGAAGTTGAGCATGAATAGAGGGCAGGTGAGGGATACTCAGCATTTGGGATTATCAAGAGGACTTAACCTCAATACCTGAGGTATTAGTAGAACCTACATTATGTAAACCCTATCATGTTGATGAACAAAGAACAATGGATGTTCTTGAGAAGTAACTTCTACTGGGTATCCAACCATATCATAAAGAAGCAATGAAAGGCCTAACTTTGGATCATGCATAAATATACATTTAAAATAATTCTTCACAGAAAGTTGAGCTAATTATATGTACTAAATATGCCTTCTCTTAAAAACAGGGCTAACTAGTAGTTATGATGATAACACTGTCAAGTGCTGGCTCCCTAAATACCAACAACACAGCCTGTTGATGGCTTGTTGAGGCAAAGCTGAGTTTGTCACTTATCCTGGAAGACAAGATACTACCCTGACAGTGCTTCGGCAGTATCTCAGGGAGGCAGGCTTGTAGTTTGTTGAGAATTGGATGCTTCGTTTAAGGTGGTCTTTTAATTTGGAGGGGTGAGGTTGGAGATGGGGGATTGGTTACGACTGGGTCAGGACCATGAGACAGTAAGATAAGATTTTTTGAGGTAAGAGGTTCAAAGAACTTGAGGGTTCAAACTGTTTATTGAAGCTTTCCATTGAAGAGTTAAAGCCATAAATCTGGGCAAAGGTTTCATGAAATAATAAAGTTATGTTCATAGAGACAGAACATTTTGAGTGAAAGTAAATTTCCAAGCTTCCAATATCCAAGCTTCATGTGTGTATGTTGGGGATTGTGGGGGTGGGGGGAAGTAGGAGGCAAATTATTTTGGTTCTCACATCCTACTAGAAAGTAAAATTCCTGCTTTTTACTGGAAAATAAAATTCTTTGGAGAAGGAATCTTCTACTACCAGTGCCTGGTAAGCACCTGGCACTCAATCAACATTGGATGGAAGGAAGGAAGGAAGCAAGGGAGGGAAGGAAGAAGAATGAATTCACAACAGGTTTTCTGCCTTCTCACAGAAGTCCTCAAGGGTATTGTTGGAATCAGACTACCATGTATTTTCTCATGTAGCAAAGAAAATCCTAAATGTAATACAAAAGTAATAGACAGAGAAGATTCTGGTGCTTATTGGAAGAGTAAGTTGCTAAAGTATAGATTATACAATTTCAGTTTGAAAAGGGGATGGTGCTCCCTCCTAAAATAACAGTTTGCAGGGGGTCCTCGTGTTCCAGACATTCAGACAATCAAAGCCTATGATGTCAGCACAGGGCAAATCAATATGGAGGAATGGATGCCCTCTTTCCAAAAATAATGCATCCTACTACATTCATGATTAACATCAACCCCAAGGAGAATTAGCATGCAGTGGGGAGGAATTCTTAGAGGTGACTGGATTTAAATTTGAAACCACTGAGAAACCAATCTAAGTATGAGTAACTAAATGACATTTTCTGCTTCAGACTGAAAAGGGGACTGAAGATTAAAATTAAGTCTAGTTACGGAAAGATAAAGTAATATTTTTGCATATCTGTGGTTCATGCAATTTTTACATTAGTACACAAACATATATATTTTCCCTCTCCAATCAAAGGATTAGACTCCAAAAATTCCTGTGCAAGAAGAATCCACAGTTCCAGAAAAAGTAAGTCTTTAAAGGAAAAATAAGCTTGGGCTACCAAGGTTGAATGAAGCTATGTTATTATAAGTGTATTTTTGTGGGTTCTTGAAAGCCAAACAAGGATGATGGTGTCCTAAAATCTCTTCTGAGGGTTTTCAACAACATACCTGTATATTTGTCACACTTTGTGGCAGATAGTATATTTCTTCCCTCCCCAATACATATTATATTATAGGCCTTTCTGGGCAGATGGATGACTCCTTGGCTTCTTCCTTCTGGGTCACAGGGCAACCCAAAAATACTACAGTAACTTGGCTGGATAAAAGCCCTAAGCAACTTTCATTTAAGCAGATAGGCACATCAAATAGGCACCTCTCAGGCCTCCGTCCTACCCACTCAGAGAACTGAAGCTCTCCGCCTGATGATTCTATACTAGAACACACGCACCTTTCCGCCTTCCAGCCAGTGTGAGGCTGTTCTAACTTGGCCTCAGCTACCTTAACTCTCCTAAAACTGCATTTAAAAAACCTCCCCTCTGGTCTGCCACCTGTTTTACCTCTTTTTCTTCTTCTTCTTCTTTTTTTTTTTTTTTCAAATTCCCAACTTCTTACTGCCTCTTTTTCAAGCTATCCCCAACAGGTGTGCATCTAATCAAAGTAAGATTCTCCTGATTGTAGAAAAGTGTACAAAAGTAAATCCACATATGTACAATTTCATGAAAGGGAATTGCATTTGGTAAGGGCTTTTTGCAAAGGTAATTATGTGTGAAAACAGCTATAGCAGTTCTATGGACAAAATGCTAGAGAAGCCCTCAAAATAACTTTGAAACTTCAGCATCAGACAGCTGGAGTCAAGAAGAATTTGTTGCAGTAGAAACCCATGCCAGGAGAATTCACATTTCCAAATAATATGTCTTTGAGGAATAAATAAGTTCAGACAGCCAAGGTTGTGAGTGAAACTATGAAAGTTATTATAACTAACTTTCAGTAGAAACTGGCTTGGTGCCTACAAATCTGCTGATAATGAAACCAGAGTCAGATTAACATGTTTCATTTATTGATCCATTTATTCAACAAATATTATGAGAAACCTAATATGTTTTAACATCTGCGTGGAGCACTGGAAATACAGAGGCAAGCAAATGCCCCTTCTGACTCTGTATTCATGAACTTGGAGTCTCGTTTCCCCATGCAATGGCTGACTTTTGCCAACAGAAAGCAGCAGGCCCCCAAGGAGAGGGAAAAGCTGTGTTTTTTTTTCTTCTATTTGTTGTGCTTTTAAAGCTAAATAGTCAGTCTTAAATGTAGTCCAAATTTTTGTTCTCATGATCATTGAACACTTCAAAAGTTTTCCATAACTTTTTTTGTTAATGTTTTAAAATCCAATCTTTAGTAGTATCCCTCTTTAAGAAAGTTTAATCTTAGAGGAATATCCCTGGACTGCATTTTTCCCATCAATAAAATTTAAATTCATTACTGCAATAGGAAAGTCACAATCCTACCATTTCTATAGGACTCATGATCTACTCTACCCTTGATGCAGAGGAACCCATAATTCACCCTTCGTTGAAACTGGTTCATTCTTGGATGCAGGGATTCATTTGAATGAACATTTGATGACCAATTACTACAGGCCTGATAATGAATTGAGCCATAAGGATACATAAAAAGACATACACTCTGCCAAATAACTCCTAGACTACCACTACAACTATTAATACTACTAGTTCTACCATCACTGCTAATACTAATAACTCACTATCAATGAACAAATTACTTTTAGAGAAGAATTGACCAGTTCTGTCAAAGTAAACTGATCAAAATTTTGCAGAAGAGGAAATATTTGATCTAGTTCTCAATAAATGCATAGCTGCTACTGCTGCTAAGTTGCTTCAATTGTGTCCAACTCTGTGCAACCCCACAGACAGCAGCCCACCAGGCTCCCCCGTCCCTGGGATTCTCCAGGCAAGAACACTGGAGTGGGTTGCCATTTCCTTCTCCAATGCATGAAAGTGAAAAGTGAAAGTGAAGTTGCTCAGTCATGTCTGACTCTTCACAATCCCATGGACTGTAGCCTACCAGGCTCCTCTGTCTATGGGATTTTCCAGGCAAGAGTACTGGAGTGGGGTGCCATCGCCTTCTCCATAAATACATAGCATTTTGCCCTAAATTATAACTTTTCTTTGAAACAGAATTTTATGAGATGTGTTCCTAAATTCTGAAGCACTGTGTTTGTTTGTTAGTAGTCTACTTTGACATTTATTTTGACCAAGCATCCCAACAAGTAATAATACGGTCTTTTAATTTGATTAGCCAATTGCAAGGCACACTCTTAACCATTCAACTTTTTCCTTAAGAATGATCAATCTATAGGAGTTATTTATTGACTGAATTGTTCTGATGAATGCTTTGATGTGAGAAGGTTCTGCAAAAGTTAACACAGTTTTGACAAGAGAATACACTGATCACAGTAAACATCTTATTCCAACACAAGAGACACCTCTACACATGAATATCACAAGATGGTCAATACCAAAATCAGACTGGCTATATTCTTTGAATTGAAGATGGAGAAGCTCAATACGGTCAGCAGAAACAAGACTTAGAGATGACTGTGGCTCAGATCATGAGCTCCTTATTGCAAAATTCAGGCTTAAGTTGAAGAAAGTAGGCAAAAACACTAAACCATTCGAGTATGACGTAAATAAAATCCCTATGATTACACAGTGCTGGTGACTAATAGATTCAAGGGATTAGATCCAGTAGACAGAGTGCCTGAAGAATGATGCATGAGGGTTTATAACACTGTACAAGGAGAAGTGACCAAAACCATCCCCAAGAGAAAGAAATGCAAGAAGGCAAAGGAATTGCCTGAAGGGGTCTGACAAATATGTGAGGAAAGAGGAGAAGCAAAAGGCAAAGGAGAAAGGGAAGGATATACCCAACTGAATGCAGAGTTTCAGAGAATAGAAAGAAAAGACAAGAAAGCCTTCTTAAGTGAAAAATGCAAAGAAATAGAGGAAAACAGTAGAATGGGAAAGATCTCTTCAAGAAAATCAGAGATAGCAATGGAATATTTCATGCAAAGATGGGCACAATAAAGGACAGAAACAGCAAGGACCTAACAGAGCCGAAGAGATTAAGAAGAGGTGGCAAGAATACACAGAATAACTGTACAAAAAAAGGTCCTAGTGGCCCAGATAAGCACAATGGTGTGGTCACCCACCTACAGCCAGACATCCTGGAGTGTGAAGTCAAGTGGGCCTTAGGAAGAATTATTACAGACAAAGCTAGTGGAGGTGATGGAATTCCAGCTGAGCTATTTCAAGTCCTAAAAGATGATGCTGTTAAAGTGTTGCACTCAAGACGCCAGCAAATTTGGAAAATTCAGCAGTAGCCACAGGACTAGAAAAGTATGGTTTTCATTCCAATCCAAAGAAAGATACTGCCAAAAGATGTTCAAACTACTACACAATTGCACTCATTTCATATGCTAGCAGAGTAATGCTGGAAATCCTTCAAGCTAGGCTTCAGCAGTACATGAACCAAGAACTTCCAGATGTACAAGCTGGATTTAGAAAAAGGCAGAGGGACCCAGAGATCAAATTGCCAACACCCATTGGATCATAGATAAAGCAAGGGAATTTCAGAAAAGCATATATTCTGCTTCATTAACTATGCTAAACCTTTTGACTATGTGGATCACACCAATCTGTACAAAAATTTTAAGGTTATGGGAATACCACACTGCCTTGCCTGTCTCCTGAGAAACCTGCATGCATGTCAAGAAGCATCGGTTAGAACCGGACACAGAACAACAGACTGGTTCAGAACTGGGAAAGGAGTACATCAAAGCTGTATATTGTTACCCTGCTGTTTTAATTTCTATGCAGAGTACCTCATGTGAAATGCTGGGCTGGACGAATCACAAGCTGGTATCAAGATTAGCAAGAGAAATACCAACAACCGCAAATAGGCAGCTATACTACTCTAATGGCAGAAAGTGAAGAGGAACTAAAGAGCCTCTTGATGAGGGTGAATGAGGAGAATGAAAAAGCTGATGTAAAACTCACATTCATCCATTGACATGAATCCACTACGGGTGTACATTTGTTCTCCATCCTGAACCCCCTCCTACCTCCCACCCCATCCCATCCCTCTGGCTCATCCAGTGCACCAGCCCCAAGCACCCTGAGGAGTGGAGAATGACCAGGAGGGTAGAAAAATCATAATAAGGATGGTAAGGAGAGCTTACCCCCACAGTGGTAGTGTCTTCATCCTAGTCGGGTAGTCTCACTGGGTCATCATTGTGGGAACTTGAAGTCCACTGAAGTTTTCCCCATCAAAAGGCAACATGCTTTTTCCTCCTCTTTGTCTGTGTATCATTAAGTGTGTCTTTACCTACAACAAAGCACTTACAATATTTTCCTCTGTCCATTACCATTTCTCCATGGATCACCATCAGCCTGTGACAACTATACAGGCTATTATCTGATATGTAAATAAATACCATTGCTCTTGATTTTAAAATGTTCCACACCATTAGCTTCCAATATAGTCATTCTCAAAATCTCTAAAATACATATGAAAACATTCCCTTCCCAAGGGCAAAAACTTCAATACTGAAAATAGTGTCTTATGGGCAGCTAAATGCCAAAATCTCAGAGAAATACAAAGTATAAGGAAAACAGACTTGAACTGAGAAACACTACTCCAATTTCATCTTACAAAAAGAGATTATCTGTAAAAAAGGAAGAAAATGAATTATATCTTACTTTTTACACCATTACTCTAAGTGTGACTCAGCTTAAGAAAGGGTTGGTTGCTCAGTCATGTCCGACTCTTTGCAACCCCATGGACTACAGACCACCAGGCTCCTCTGTCCATGGGAATTCCCCAGACAAGAATACTGGAGTGGGTTGCCATTCTCTTCTCTAGGAGATCTTCCTGACCCAAGGATCAAACATGGGTCTCCTGAATTGGAGAAGGCAGATTCTTTGCCTTCTGAGCCACCAGGGAAGCCCCCAATTTTAAGTAAGAGTTGAAAACAAAACAATAAAAATAAACATAAGGAGTCATCACCTCTATCCTACTGCTTCCATTGGTATTCATCACGCCCTTCTACCTTAAAACCTTTCTAAATTCTTTAATGAGAGCAACTCACAGGAAAAAAAGGATGGAAGGAGAGAAATGTCAATGTACACTGTACCTTAGAAGGTCTGATCCTCTGAACTAAGTTTTATACACAGACAAAAAGAACTCTGAAAATGTGTATGCAGAAACATTTTTTTTCCAATTTCTTCTACACTTAATGACAAACATAATAGGGAATGTGGTCTACCTAATGAAGAGCAGAAGTTTTGGCAAATGGCTAATTATCTCTGCCATATGTATGGCTCTACCAGACTAATTTCAGATAGATATTAAATTTGTTCAGGAGCTGCTATACCACCCTACTCTCCTTCTACAGATCTACAAGAGAAATTTGCTCATTGTTCAAGACTATAGCAAATGGAACTAGCATTTTGAACAGCCAGGATAGTATCCAGATTAAAGTTTTAGAGCAGTGTTCTCAATTCAGTTAGCTCCAGAGTCTTCTTTTTAGGACAAATAGTTCCTTTACTCCTGAAGCCAAATGCATATATGTTATAAACTATTTACACAAATAATATCCAAAAATATTACTATAATTCCATTACCATACTATAACGTAAAAAGAATGGAAAGGTAATTTATAATAAAATGATACACATTTCTAGATGAAAATGCTCAGGTATAATAACAAGAAGCCATATGAAGTAGTCAGATGTTTGTGTCTATACTTAGAATCAGCATAAATGGAACAACTACAAACGGACTCAGGTACAGGTGTGTTGCATTGGCAACTCATATGCCACAAATGGCGTTGCCATTGGTGACATGATTTTCTGAAACAGTGAGCAAGTCTTGATAGAGTTCTAACAAAACAAATTACAATCTTTTCTCAATTTACAATGTGGATACATTCCTAGAAATTTCAGGGTATAATAAATTATGTGTTTATATATAAAGTGGAATTAGGCTTTCGGTTCAAATAATTTTAAGAACACTTGTTTCACCTACATGAATGTCTGGTAGGATATTTGAAAGTCATGTGGGAGGCAGAACTGTACTCATTTCATGGGCTATCCAGCACACTGCAGGACATCTTAAATCACTGACCTCCACACACTACCAAATATCACAATGAGCAAAGATGCAACCACATATTTAAAAATGCCCCAAGATGTGGTACTTTCCTGTTAAGAATGACTAAGAAAAGAAGAAAGCAAGTCGTTAGTGTGCAGAAATCAGAGGAAAGAGGTAGGAAATGACTCAGAGTGGTAAGAGAGGACAAGATTATTGTGCTGTTTTTATGTTCAACTATTGTGGGAAACTGTCAGAGATTTTAAGAAGGAAGCAAGATGATTTTAAAATATCACTTAGTTTACTATGTATAGAATGGATTATAAAGGTTCAAAGGTGGAGGGATCTACAGACCAATTAGGAAGCCATTGCAAGTAAATTTGGAAAGATGATTATGTCTTGTGCTAAGATGACAGAGATGGGTATGGAGAAATTGGTGTATTTACAGTTTTTATATTTGTGATGAAGACAAGAGAACTTACTGATAAAGTCAGATGTGGAAGGTGAGGGAAAGGGAATCAAGAATTGTTCATAAATGTTTTGGCAACTAGAGAAAGGGTGGACATTTTATGAAATATAAAACATAGGTAAATAAAGAAGGTTTGATGAAAAAACAAGAGTTCACTTTTGTTTTAAACATTTTGAGATGCCTACTAGATATGCCAGTGAAGTGTGAGGTAAGCAGGTGTATATATTGGTCTGGAGTTCAATGAAGCAGTAAAAGGAATTAAATAAGTGAGGGAAAGTGTATAGATTAATCAACCTGGGAGACTTAGAAAGAGTAACCAGTGAGGGAGGAAAATACAGTATTGCTAAATTTTTTTTAGAAGCTGGTGCATTCTTGTTTTATACTGAATTGTTGAATTATACTGAAAGGCTGAGTAAGATGAGAGTGAGAAATGATCATTGATGTTGGTACAGCCTTTCCACCCACCTGCGCTCACTAAGAGCATATTACTGGGGAATACCTGCAATTTTGACTGGGGACTATATTTCTGGACACAGGATCACAGTTAATTCACATGGAGGACAGACTAAAAGTACAACAGAGGTAATGCCCCAAAGTAGTTTTCAACCAATGATGAGTAAGGAATCGTTAGATAAATACCCCAGCTTCTTCACCACTAAGGGAGGAAGACACTGAAATATGTTCTATACTATTTCCATAGATTACTCACCAAGGATTAAGCCCCATGTAACTATTTTGTAACATACATCTTATTGCATTCTTTCCCTTGCTATCTTCTCCCCTGCTAGTGTTTCTTGGGATGACATCTTAAATCAATTCAACATACATTTATGATTTCAACTTTGTTAAAATACATCATTTGATGAAAGGCTGATATAAAACAACTAAATCATTGGTATTGGTTTATTTTGGGTGGTGAGTATATCGGGGGGATTCTTTGCATTGCTAATGGCAGGAAACCCATCCCATAGCTATTTAGTCGCTAAGTCATGTCCAACTCTTTTGCAACTCCATGGACTGTAGCCAGCCAGGCTCTTCTGTCCATGGAATTCTCCAGGCAAGAATATTGGAGTGGATTGCCATTTCCTCCTCCAGGGGATCTTCCCAACCCAGGAATCAAGCCCACATCTCCTGCTAGCAGGCAGATTCTTTACCACTGAGCCACCAGGGAAGCCTAATATTTTTTCTGTGTATTCAAAAAGTGCACTCTGACCATCTTATGATCTCACAATATTCTGTTTCTTTCTAATACCTCTCACACTTAAGATTGTTTAGTCTCTTCTCCAACTAGACTGCAAATTTAATGAGGACAGGGAATGTATCCCCAGCTTCTAATACTGTAGGAAATTTATATTAGCAAGAAAGAAAACCCCTGCTGCTTTATCCTTCATTGAAACTGAGATCCCAGAATTTCTATGTCTAGAAAACTAAGAGTATGTTATATATAATATATGCTTACAAGTACTTCAAAAAATTATAGTAAAGCAAAACAAAAAGAGTGGAAAGGAATATTCCAAAATGTTGAATGGCTTTCTTATATTGTACCAGAGGCAGAAAAAGTAAGGAGATAATGGTTTTCCATTTACCATATTTTGATAACAATATAAAAAAATCATGTATTTCATTTATAATAAAAACATCTTTAATAACAAAATTAGCCACTGCTCAGATTCATGAAGAAAAGATGTACACTTAAGCAAAAATTACAAAGGTTAATTCTTATAACTCCCAGCTGACATTCTCAGAGAGATCATCTAACTCTGGTTTTCAAACATTTTTAACATTTGAATTTTTTTCAGCTAGAGTCTTATGTGAAACCTGATACATAGAACAGTTGCAAACAGAATTTTCTGGTTGAAGTAGGATGGGAAACAAAGTCAAGCCACTGAGACACCACACTTCTCCCGCCTGCCCTCCCAGAGCAGCCCAGAGATGTATCCAAAGAACCTAAGCCTACAGAGAACATAGTTTGAAAACTGTGGGTCTCACTCAAACATGGCAAGACAACAAATCCAAGCCCCATAAACTACCAGTTGAAACCCCAAACAGACTGGCAACCCTCAAATCCTGATGAGATTGTGAGTCTCTATTTTTAAATATATAAATTGGTTCAAAAGTATGTAATGGGATATTTTGGTCACCTGATGCGCAAAGCTGACTCACTGGAAAAGATCCTGATGCTGGGAAAGATTGAGGGCAGGAGGAGAAGAGGGCAGCAGAGGATGAGATGGCTAAATAACATCACCAACTCAATGGACATGAATTTGAGCAAATTCCAGGAGATAATGAAGGACAGGGAAGCCTGATGTGCTGCAGTCCATGGGGTCACAAAGAGTCAGATATGACTGAGTGACTGAACAACAACAAGGACCTTTTGCTCATAGGAAAGGTAATTTATTTATTTTAATATAAACTCTGTATCACCTCTCTTCTCTTCTCTCTCCTCCTTTTCTTTCCTCTTCCTCCTTTTCTCCCCCTTCCTTCCTGTCTCTCTATCTCATTCTCTCTCTACACTCCTTCCCTCTTCTCTTACATTCCCTCCTAGAACAATTCAGCTTTAAAGCCATGATGTGGAATTGAGTACAGTAAATTTCCTAACCAGGACAGAGGAGATAGGGCCCAGAGCGGGATGCAAAAGCCCAAGCAAGTTATAATGACAACCATGCAGAAGGCAATGGCTGCAGCGCTCTGGCATCAGGAGTCAGAACTCTGTTCAGTGAGAAGAACATCTACATTTGGGCTGAAAGGCAGGAGATGTCAAAGCTGGAAGAATTAGGGAGCAGACAGATAAATAGACTGACAGACATATAAATACGAATATATAGAGAAATAAATACAAATGAGAAGCCATGGGAACAGTGACATCCCAATAACTATGCACACAGAAGTTGTCTTCTAAATACCACTAAGTGGAACTTGGCTCCTTGGAGAAACGGCTCATCTCCATGACTAGGGCAAAAAAAGTTTCCTGTAAGTTTGGAACAACTTTTTGTACCAGAAAAAGCAAGAGCATTCAAAACAGATGGTAATATGTCAACAAAGGACATAGAAGCTGGTTTAAGGGGCTCCCACTGAACAAATCCGGACCAATTCAAACATCAAAATAAATAATGGCAATTACAAATTATAGCCAGTTGAATAGAAAACAATGAATTCATACCGATATAAGTAAATAAATGAATAAACTGAAAGTGTGATGGACAATTGAATGAATAGGAAGCCTTACAAAGACTAGAATATTTACATAGTTGTAAAGTATCATCTCTAACAAATAATTATTGATTATAAAGGAGAAAAGAGTAACATTACTGTAGAGAAGACTGGCGGATACCATCTTTATCAAACAATCAAAGTAATAGCATCAGCAGCTAGACAAATCAAAATTTACCTAATAAGATACAGTGAAAGAACACAGCATTACTGTCATGATATTCATGCCAAATTTGCGTAACTTGAATCCATTTGTGAGCAAACATCAGACAAACTTGAACAGAGAGACATTCTACAAATTAAGAGGCCTATAATCTTCAAAATTGTTAAGGTCATGAAAACCAAGGAAAGAGGTAACTCTTTTGGATCTAAGAGGACTAAAGATTCATGACAACTACATGTAAGATGTGCTTCTGAAACAACACTACTCAGAAAACCTATAAAACTTGAAAATGAGATCTGAGGATTATTTGGTAGTCATATATAAATGTCAAGTTTCTGATTTTGATGATTTTATTGTGGTTATTGTAGGGAAATATTCTGGTGGTAAGAAATACGCACTAAAATATTCACAGCTGATGGGTCATGAGATTAGCAACTTAACCCTTGAATAGTGCAAGAACACCAAGTCCTTCATATAGTACTTGAAACTTTTCTGTAAGTTTGAGATTGACTCAAGACTTTAAAAAATTACTGTCTAGGGTAGACTTTTCACTTAGGAATATCTTGGAAACCAAGTCCTAATCTTATATGATGGTAAACCCCAACTCTTCTTGTTCTAAACTTGAGTGAGGTGTTTAATTCTCCCAGTTGCTAGGTTCAACACTACCCTGAATATAAACTATGTTTGTCCCTTGGTAAGGAAAATATAAGAAACTCTATTTTCCACTTTAAACATTCTCTAGTCCACCTTACTGGTGTCAAAACGTTGCATCCTTGCCTCTTGACCTGCCATCTAGAAACTGGGTTTCAGACTGTTTCCCCTAGCTTCTTTGACTAAGTCCTTGGCATTCAGTCAATGTTTTGTTTTATTTTTCACTATCTTTCAACAAAAAGATAGAAAGATATTTAATGGGCACCAACTATGTGCCAGACACTGTGCTAGACACAGGATAAAGATATATCCAAGGCAATGACACCCCACTCCAGTACTCTTGCCTGGAAAATCCCATGGACGGAAGAGCCTGGTGGGCTGCAGTCCATGGGGTCGCTGGGAGTCAGACACGACTGAGCGACTTCACTTTCACTTTTCACTTTCATGCATTGGAGAAGGAAATGGCAACCCACTCCAGTGTTTTTGCCTACAGAATCCCAGGGACGGGGGAGCCTGGTGGGCTGCCGTCTATGGGGTCGCACAGAGTCGGACACGATTGAAACGGCTTAGCAGCAGCAGCAGCAAGACCCTTCTTATGAACACCCAGTACTGAAACTGACAGGGATGATAATTTCCAAGAAAAGCTCATTTCCAAGGTAATATGTGTTAGTCTTCACACACACACACATTAGAAGGGAGAAAATGATAAAGAAAAGGACTTACAAATTGTTATTCTCTGAGGCACTTTCCATTGAAATGGACAGCACAGTTCTGGAAAATAAATGACCAGTACCTGAGCCTATTAAATTGCTGTGACTCATCCCTAAGTATCTCATTTGGCTTATAATGCTTCTGAATCAATTCTATTAAAAATACCATTAACACTTGCTTACATCATTTACATAATGCAAAGGGACTAAATTAAAAGAGTTGGGAACAAATGGTCTATCTGAAAGCCTGGAGTAGTGCTATCGTATGCCCAGGGATTTCTAGTTCTTATTGCAACAAGCTTCCTGGCACCAGTGAATGGGTAGGAAGAGCTGTCACCTTAAGGCTCCTTAAAGTGTCTCAAGCTAATTTGTAATGACTTGTCTCATCCTTAAATGTTGCTATTTGTAAGCAACATATCCATACTTGTGAATAACTTACAAGCATACACTCCTTGCCCTAGACTGAACTGCTCTTAAAGAATCCTGGGAGGATGATTCTAGTACAGAGTCATTCACTGGATTCCAAACTTCTCAAGATAATTCCACAGTTAGAGTCTTGTCTAAAGCTGTTTATACATTGCACATGATATATTTTAATTAAAAATGAATTTTAGCTTTATTTTAAAAATTACTTCATAGATGATTAAAATGCAATATCTGGACCATCTTGTCTAGAAAAGCTACACAATTATTCCACCCAGATCTCACTTCTATCCTATGTCCATAGGTACCAGTGCTCTGTTTAGACCATGTCTCTCAAGAGGCAGGCTTCCAGTTTAACCTAATGGTCCCTCTTTACAACATTTTTTCTTTGGCTCCTGTAACCTAATCTGCTTTAAAACCCAGTCACCCAAACTTGATCCTTGCCTGCTCACTCTGCTGCAATACATCATATGCGAAAATGACCAGAGAGAGTTCTAATGCCTACTCAAAGAAATGAACTAGGAAATGAGAGAAAATCCCATTCATTACTAAGTTTCTGGCAGTTTCAAAGTATTGTAAAGCCCACTCCTGGCAATACCTTATGTACTTATGCAGCTATCCCTACACGTGGTGAGAGAGAATGTATTGTAGGACCCACAGCACCAAAGGAGAAGGAAACACAGATAGGCTGTGTCAATCCTTACAGTCTCTAGACTCCATATATTGTAATCATTTCATACTGCACTGTGAATGGGGTTGGGAAAGAATATTTTAACCAGATATAGACAAAGAGATAATTTACATTTAATCACAAAACTTCACAAAGGACACTCAACAAGGAGCAAGTTTATCCTACTGCCTTCAGATTAGTGTATCATCATTGCCAACACTAAGAAACCTGTGAAGTTACGTGCCTCCAAATCCCCCATTTTTCAGAGCTCATGCTGTTTTTGACCCTTGGAATGTTAGAAAATTGTTAGACATGTGTAATTATTTCTTGATTACACTCAGTGTGTCTGCTTCCCCAACAGACTGTGAACTCATCAAGGGCAGAGAATAGCTCTGTCTGCCTTTTCTGTGAAACCCCCTGCACATGACTAGTGCCTGATACTGACTAGTAACATTCAATAAATACGTTCTGAGCTGTTGAATGAATTTTTTTTAAGTTCATAAAAGGTATAGGTTAAGTTTAGTCGCTTCAGTCATGTCCGACTCTATGTAACCCTATGGAGTGTAGCCCACCAGGCTCCTCTGTCCATGGAATTCTCCAGGCAAGAGTACTGGGGTGGGTTGCCATGCCCACCTCCAGGGGATCCTTCCAACCCAGGGATCCAACTCGGGGCGCCTGCATTGCAGGCAGATTCTTTACCACTGAGCCACCAGGGAAGCCCTAGGTTAAGGTTTAGCACCTGGAAATCTAGAGATTCATCTGTATGCCCAACAAAAGTAATCTTTTACTGTTTAAATTGAACACTTGTTTTTCTAAAAATCAAAAGGAGATGGTAAAACTATTCTACATAAAGAAAAGCTGTACACATTTGGAGTTGCCAATTAGGAACTAGGTACAGATCCCTGCAACCCAAGCAGGGGCTAAGTCAAGGCTGGTTACAAATTTTGTAAACCTTTAGGTAAGCCTGGTTTATCACTCCTAGAGTGTATATTTCAGAGGTCCCTACTGAGAGACTAGTATGCTATTCCTGCTTGACAATTTTTGCCCCTTTATCTCCATTTGTTGTTGTTTAATTGTTAAGTCATATGCAAATCTTCATGACCCCATGGACTGACTGCCAAGCTCCTATATCCATGGGATTTCCCAGACAAGAATACTGGAGTAGGTTGCCATTCCCTTCTCCAGGGGATCTTCCTGAGCCAGGGATCAAACTCGGGTCTTCTGCATTGCAGGCAGATCTTTACTGTCTGAGCCACCGGGGAAAATCATGTCCAAATGACTGAGCATCAGGGAAGCACCTTTATCTCTGCTGCTGCTGCTGCTAAGTCACTTCAGTCGTGTCTGACTCTGTGTGACCCCATAGACGGCAGCCCACCAGGCTCCCCCATCCCTGGGATTCTCCAGGCAAGAATACTGGAGTGGGTTGCCATTTCTTTCTCCAATGCACGAAAGAGAAAAGTGAAAGTGAAGTCGCTCAGTCTGTCCGACTGTTAGCGACCCCATGGACTGCAGCCCACCAGGCTACTCCGTCCATTGGATTTTCTAGGCAAGAGTACTGGGGTGGGGTGCCATTGCCTTCCCTGACCTTTATCTCTATGATTGTCAAAAGCCCCAAACCACTTTTCAGAGACTTTCTAGTTTGTTTTTTAAACTCGTTCTCTTTGCAGCTTAAGAATATTACACACACAATGCCAAAGAAAAATCTTAAAAGGTTGAATTTATCCCCTTCTCTCCAGGATCTTGGCCCCTCAAGTCCTGACAGCCTCCATAACCCTGCACCTCAGTTTTGACCCCTATTTCACTGTGACATGCTCAGAAGTTCTGCTGGGTTCTTCCTTAGCTACAGCCCTTTGCTGGATTCTGAACCTCCCTGCAAAGGCCAAGAATTGGTAAATATCCCTGGGAGGAGAGCAACTTACAAAACATCAGCTCATCTCTCAGTAATTCTCTTCTTTCCAGTTAACTTTGGCCACTTAGTCATCTCAGCTGTTCTCTAAACTCTTCAGACAGATCATTTTTATGTTTTGTCCAACTTTTCTGTTATTCTCAGTGGGAGTACTGTTTTGCCATCAACTACTACCTCATGTACTTTGGGATCTTTTTTGATTTGCTTTCTTTCTGAATATTCATCTTGGTTTAAAAGAATATAACTTAAAGGCAAGTTCATAAAGAAAGTTTGTAACTTCTACCCCATGTTTTGGTAGCATGGATATGATCTGAATAATGTAGAAAGGGAGTGCCTGCCTCAAAGTGTTTTAGCCATATATACCTGTTACTTAAGATCCAACTATAAAAAAGACGTTTAGGGCATTGTCTCTGTTGATATACAGATATTTCTAGAAGAAGATTGGTGTCATTAACATTGATGATGATGGACATCAGGCCTTTATAAAGGGAGAAAGACAGAGGAAAAATATGAGTCTGAATCCTGCTAAGGAGAGAATTCCAAGACCAGACTTAAGCTACAAGACACCTAGGAAGAAAGAAAGGACAATGTGACAAAAATACAATGAGAGTATTAAGCTTTCCTACATTATGTCTTTCCCAGAACTGATTCTAATTTGTAATGTTACTGTACCTCTATCCAGATTAATAAATATTAGAGGTATCATATCTGCTGAGGCTAGACATTCTTCCCAGGGGTGGATATAGAAGAACTTTGTCAGCCTACTTTTCAGAGGGTATGTAACCCAACTAGCCCTAAACTAGTCTCTACCTTTCTATTTTTCTCTTTAGTAGAGGAAAGTTTTCCTTGACCCAGTATGTTAACATTTGTTGTCTATATTTTGCTTTAGCAATCATAAAACCTATGACAGAGCCTTGTGATTGCACACAAAAAAAGTAACAAATAGAACTGAAATAAGATTTTTGATCCTTAAGTCTTAGTGCTATGAGTAACATATGCTAACTCAAATTCTGTATGTCCAAACTTTGTAGGTTTGGTTTGAACTAATAGCAAATCCTGTTACTCATTATGAAATATGTTTATTTCCTGTTACCAAGGAAATAGGAGCTGGTCTGCATCAAGATGCTTCATACAGAGACAGAAAAGCCACAAATCAGTGTTTGCGATCAATGTGAGATCTCCTACTAGCATGTTGCAGCTGCTTGCAGCTCTGCTGGGATAAAGCACTGACACCTGTTATTTGATGAGGTACATGGGGTGGACCAAGCCATGAGAGGAAAGCCACAAGGCGAACTGCTGCAGATGGTGTTTTTTGTTTTGTTTTTCAAAATGAAGAAAAGTGGTTACAACCTCTGTCAATCTTGGACCCTCGTGGCCAAATCTGTCGTAAGACCAAGAGATAGCACTTATATCTCAAAAATTGATGAGCAGAAAGAAATAGAAAAATACTCTGACCAGTAATGACAGATTTCAAATTGGGGTGGAGTGGGGAGGCAGAAAATAATCTTTATTAATCTCCTACCATATACCTATTAGACTTATCTTCATGCTAATATTTAACTTTCATATCATTACTGTTAGTTGGAGTAACATTTTTAAAAAGTAATATTAGAGATTCTGAAAAATTAGATCACTTATCTAAGATGACCCCCACTAAGGAGGAGTAGATTTGAGATTTAAACCTTGGAAGTTCCAATTTCGAAGCTCATATGTCTTCCTTACCCCATGGTGTTGAAATATCCACTTCGTATCATCGTTTCATTTGAACCTTACAAAGACCATACAACTGTGTTGGCCAGATTCAACACTTTCTTAAATAACATGGCGGCAGAGGTCTAAGATGGTTGGGTAGGAAGATCCTGAGCTCATCTCCCATGGACACACCAACTCTACAGCTACATATGAAACAATTCTCTTTAAAAAAGAAGTGAAAACTAGTTGCACTGCTTCTCAACAACAAGGGATAAAAGAACCACATCAAGATGAGTAGGAGAGGCAGGGACGTGGTCTCATGAAAAACTCAACCTCAGTGTGGTGCTTCACAATAGGAGGAGTGCCCACAAGTCTGGAGCTTCTCCCAGAGGAGCAAGGGGGTTGTGCTTGACAACAACTACCCCAACCCATGGGACTTGCATCAAAGAGACAGAATATCTGGCTTAGAAAACCAGCAGACCCATGTCCAAGGGACACAAAGGGCTATGGAGAACTGAGATTCTCCTTTTGAAGGACTTATGTGAAGTCTCACTTACCCTGGGGCCCAGCACAAAAGCAGCAGTTTGAAAGTGTCTAGACTATATGAGAAGGAGATTCACTTGCTAATTTTAAAGCATCTGCTAGAGGTGTAGTGGATAGACAGGACTCTCTCCTGAGACAGAGGAGCTGGTGGATGCCATCTTTGCACTCTCCTTCCAGTCTGCTAGCACACACACATGGCATCTTCCCACTGTCTTGCTAAGACCTGTCCTGTTGAAACTGGTGAGTGGGGCTCCCACTCTCTTACTAAAGCTGGTGGGCACATACAATCCACACAGGACATGCCATTATTACCTCGTCCTGGTGGCCAAGAAGGCCTGCATTGCTCTCCACAGGATTGTAACAATTGAAAACTCTCCTAGCAAGGAACCACTCCCAGGTTGTTGCACAGTCAGCAAACTAAAACACACCCCAAAAAGGCCTATTTACTTGTCCCCGAATTTCAGCCTGAGCTTCAGGCTTGTCACACATCTAGAAGCTAGGAAGCCTCTCTCACGGAATGTAGATGGAGGACACTATCCTTGTGCACTCCTTTGGCCTCACTACAGCTCAACAATACCTTCCAGAAAAGAGGTAATATACACTCCTCTGGAGACCAGATTTGTGCAACTGTCACCCAGGAAAAACCTCTAGATTTCGTGGTCTGGATCCCACTACAGTTGCAGCCCCACAGGACTATATATATTCACATATTTTAAAAGCTGATGCCTGAGGATTTGGCTTCCAATCAGTCTGAAGCTGGATGTTAAATGATATTCCTCCCCTTGGAACCCTGACAGGTCTTGGCACACGCTCAGCTGTTAACAGGGACCTATCAAGAACAAATCAACCTATTTAGACAATCACAAAGGTTCAAGAGACAACCAAGAGCTAGGTTGAATGTTAAGATTCATCACTTACACAAGGCTACTTCTTCAAGACTGGGAGAGGTAGGTGTTTCATCTAATAAACAGAAACAAACACATGGAGTTCAGTAAAGAGAGGAATATGTTTTCTGAGAAAATGTATAAGATAAACCTCAGAAAAAGACCTTAATGAAACAAAGATAATTAATCTACCTGATAAAGAATTAAAAGTAATGGTCATAGAGGGAGAAAGTAGGTCAAGTTGATATAGAAGGCAGACTCTCACCTCTTTCCACAAGCACACCAAAACTATAACTACATATAGAGCAACTCTCTCTGAGAATGACCTGATGTCTAGGAGAATGGCTCTGATCTAGTTGGGATCCACACCTCTGACGAGTGACCCAGAAGAAGATGAAGATATCATAGTTTGGGGGATCCTTCTTAAGGAGCAAGAGGCTTGGGCTCCATATTGAATACTTCAGTCCTGGCATCTGACATTAGGAAGATAAGCACCCTTGGCTGGTTTGAGTACCAGTAGGGTTTAACAGCAACCCACTCCAATATTCTTGCCTGGAGAACTCCCATACCTGGCAGGCTACAGTCCATAGAGTCTCAAAAAGTCAGACATAACTGAAGCAACTTAGCAGGCAAGCAGGCAGGGGCTTAACAGAAGGCTGTAGACAATTGCTCTTGAAGAGAATATGTACAAACTTGCTTATCCCAGTCATAGCAGAAAGGCAGTAGATTGAAAACTACCTGGTACTCTGACCAGCCTGCCAGAACCACCCCAGTGAACCCTTCAGCCTACACTGGGCTCCTGCTCCAGCCCTGCTCTCCACTAAGGCAGACATTGTCATTGTACCACGCAGAAACAGAGCTCACTCAGAAGAGCAATGCTAGCCCCTCAGGCCTTGCACCTACCCCTTGACTTGGGGGAGACCACCATCAAGCCTCAAAGAAACAGAACTAACTCAGAACTGCAGTTCTAGTCCCTCAGGCTCCTCCCACCCCATGCTCACCCCTGCACCCTTGGCCAAAGTGAAGGTGAAAGTCACTCAGTCATGTCCAACTTTTTGTGACCCCATGGGCTATACAGTCCAAGGAATTCTATAGGCTAGAATACTGGAGTTGGCAGCCATTCCCCTTTCCAGGGGATCTTTACAACCTAGGGATTGAACTCAGGTCTACTACATTGCGGGCAGATTCTTTACCAACTGTTCCACAAGGGAAGCCTGTACCCTTGACCAAGGCAGTCAATAGCAGACTGGATAAAGCAGAAGGATGAATTAGGGCAATGGAACTCACCAAAACAGTGCAGAAATGAATTTTAAGACAATAGCTTGAGGGACCAATAGAATGACATCAGCCAGAATAGCATTTGTACTATAGGGGTCTCCGGAGGCAAATATAGAGAGAAAGAAGAAGAAAACTTATTTTAAACAATAATGACTAAAAACTTCCCTAACCTGGGAAGGGAAACAGACATCAAAGTTCTAGAAGTCCAGAGTTCTAAACAACATGAATTCCTAGAGAACCACACCAAGACATAATTAAAATGTCAAAAGTGAAAGATAAAGAATCTTAAGAGCAGAAGAAGAAAAGAGAAAAATAACTTACTATGTTATAGGAAACCTTATGAGATTATGAGCAGATTTTTCAGCAGAAACTTTGCAGGACAGAAGACTGTGGTGTGATATAGTCAAAGTACTGAAAGGGAAAAAAATCCAACCTGGCAAGGTTATCATTCAAAATTGAAGGCGAGATAAAGAGTTTTCGAGATAATCAAAGGTTAAATGAGTTTATTATGACTAAACCAGTCAAGAAATAATCAAGGAACTTCTTTAAGCTGAAAAGAAATGGCCACAATTAATAACAGGAAGACATACAAAAGTAAAAATCGTACTGGTAAATGCAAATATAGTAAATGTAGTGGATTATAATCACTTATTTCGGGGAAGGCAATGGCACCCCACCCCAGTACTCTTGCCTGGAAAATCCAATGGACGGAGTAGCCTGGTGGGCTGCAGTCCATGGGGTCGCTAACAGTCGGACAGACTGAGCGACTTCACTTTCACTTTTCTCTTTCATGCATTGGAGAAGGAAANCAATTTTGAGAAAGAAGAATGGAACTGGAGGAATCAACTTACATGACTTCAGGCTCTACTACAAAGCCATAGTTTGTAATTTCTTAAGATCAAAGTCTTACTTATCTATATATGCCAAGAATCTAACCTAATGGCTTCCAACCATTTAAATTCTCTTCAATAAATTATTTTAATGAATTATTAGTTTCAATTGAAAATAACACAAGATACTATCATATTTAATTACACTCATTCAATAGAGAAAACTATACAGCCAGTCTTGAGATGACTAATATTTCTTAGGGTGTCACCAAACCATGATTGATTGAAAATCACAAATCTGAACTTGAGTGACTCTAAAAAAAGCTATTTTTGTAGCTGTAACAATAATAGTATGTATTGACTTTAAATATGGTATTTTCAATACACACACATGAGATAGATTATATGTGTTACCATCAATTAAAAAAAATTGAGGCTTTGCAAGGGTGAATAACTTGCCTAACATAACAGGTAGAAATGGCTAAATCAAGAATGAAGTCAAGCCTTTTTGTTTTCAAAAAGAAGCTGTCCTCTGCTCACTATCCAGCACGAACTGTCAGAATTTTATCAACTCTTCTGATGAGAATGTCAAATTTTTCCTGGGTTTTAGAACAGGCAAAGAAAAATTAAAATATGACATTTCCTGAACCATGATGTTATAATCCAGGACTCAGCAAACTTTTGTTACAGAGGACTAGATAGTAAATATTTTAAGCTTGTGGGCCATATGGTCTACTCAAATCTGCCATTAGAGTGTCAAAGCGGCCACAGAAAATATGTGATGGAATGAGCATGGCTGTGTTCCAAAGACACTTTGGAAACTTTATAAAAATCAGACCATGAGTCTGATTAAGCCCTTCAGCTATAGCTTTCAACCCCTGTTCAAATCCCCAATAAAGGTCCATTTTCTGTCACTGCAAACAGACAGACCATGTGCTAGTTTAAGATCATTAATTCATCATTCATATTACACTTTTGTTAGATATTTAGGGCACAAAAGTAGCATAAAACATGGAAATTGACAAAATTATATATAATTACGACTCCAAATCACATGCTGTTCCCTCAAAAGATATTGAGATAATCTACTAAAAC
The DNA here is from genome assembly GCA_006410675.1 of Oreotragus oreotragus. Lineage (NCBI taxonomy): Eukaryota > Metazoa > Chordata > Mammalia > Artiodactyla > Bovidae > Oreotragus > Oreotragus oreotragus. The sequence continues at coordinate 431,857 of SJYX01004672.1, forward strand.
ACAAAATTTAAAAGTGTAAAACATTTTCCCTGGAGTTGCTTGGATATAGGATATGTAAGTAATAGATTTTCAGTCTAGAAAATAAATGAAGCCAAGTGTCTTGTGACCTTTGGTTTCCACATTCAAGCTCCAGAAATAAATTGATTTGTTCCAGTGAGTGTGTGCATATAGCACCTTGGACTGAAGATGATTCAATAATGAGCTGATCTTTCATGAGAAAAGGCCTTGTGTTAGAGAATAGGGAGTAAGATGACAGAAATCACAGCACAGATAAAACTTACACTTAATAGAGATGAATTTTGTTTTCACATAAGCTAGAGGAAATATTTGGCCAAACACTGAATATGATGTATTTACAATGTATTTATAAATACAATGTATTTATATATAAAATCTCCTTCACCCTGGTAAACTGGGTGAAATTATTCACTGAGAGCTTCAGATTGGCCATACTCATTGTGGAAAGCTCACACAACATGAGGTTCTGACTGCATAAAAGCACAGTATGCACAGTTCTTTGCTGCCCCTCTGGGAAGCCTGGCCTAACGTCCATAATAGGAGGCCTATGTCCTTCTTCTCTCTGCTTATGGTTCATTTGCTCTTATGCATTACCTAGTATTGCTGCCTATAGTTTTAAATATGTATCTTATTTTTTTGAATTAGATTTTAACATTTGGAATGAGATACAGGTGAGTATAAACCTCAATTTCAGTTTTTATTAGATTTGCTAGTATTGCGAAATTCTTCCTCTTCTCTGAGTCTGTGTCAGATGATAATAGCATCTATATGATAGGTGCGTTGTTGGATCACATTTAGAAACTTGCATAACTATCATCATGACCACTATCATTATCAGCATTTTCTTGCCTTCTCCTCTGAAGAGTTTTCCTCAACCACACAATCAGAATTCACTGTTTACAGTTTCCCAGAATTTTCTAATTCTTTTATCATGTTTTTGCTGCTTTTAAATTATTTGTTTGCCTATCTACTCCCTTACTAGATCTATCCCCTACTGATGTCCTCCTGATGTCAACTTTCAAATACATATTAATTGAATATTTTTCTAATGATCAAGAAAATTACTCTTCGCTTACCTTCTAAACTTGGTGCTTCAGACATAGTGCACAGCAGAATGAATAAAGATGACAAGCATGAATTCAATGCATCTGCCTATGCTGTGGTGGTGGTGGTGGAGTCACTAAGGCATGTCTGACTCTTGTGACCCCATGGACTGTAACTTGCCAGGCTCCTCTGTCCATAGGTTTCTCTAGGCAAGAATACTGGAATGGGTTACCATTTTCTAAACCAGGGGATTTCCCTGACCCAGGGATCAAACATGTCTCTTGCATTGGAAGGTGGATTCTTTATCACTGTACCACCTGGGAAGCCCATGACACAATGCTAAATCCTCACAAGAGCCTCATGAATGTTTTATACTGTGATCCCTCTTTTAATCCTTGCTATGTGCCACTGCATAATTTGCTAATCCCAATATTACTTTCCAGTACTCTTGCCTGGAAAATCCCATGGACAGAGGAGCCTGGTAGGCTGCAGTTCATGGGGTCGTTAAGAGTTGGACATGACTGAGCAACTTCACTTTCACTTTTCACTTTCACACATTGGAGAAGGAAATGGCAACCCAGCCCAGTATTCTTGCCTGGAGAATCCAAGGGACGAGGGAGCCTGGTGGGCTGCCATCTGTGGGACTGCACAGAGTCGGACACAACTGAAGCGACTTAGCAGCAGCAGCAGCAGCAGCAGCAGCAACAGCAATACTACATGACACTACCTGATCAAGACCTTCAGGGACTTTTTGCTGTATTTTTCAAATCAGAGGGCATCACCACTATAAAAATAATCCCCCAAATTTCAGGTTGCTGGACACAACAGAAGCCTAGTTCACGCAACTATCCAATGTGGAGGTTCCTTATCAAATGTCCCCTTCTGGATGGCTTTCCATCAAAGTGATGACTTAGAGACTGAAGCTCTTCCTATCTTTTGCCTCAGCTTTCTAAATCTTTAGAGTCTTCATCATGCAAATGAAAGGACAAAAGAGAATGCAGGAGGTTGTGTCAGAGGTTTTTATGGGGCAGTTTGGAAGTGGCATACATTAATTTTATCCACATTCCACTGGCTGAAACTGTTATATTGGCCCCAAGTAACTGAAAGGAGGCTGGGAAATAGTGTAGTGTAGTGTGGCTGTGTACCTAGAAGGAAGAGGCAAGTTACTAAGAATCAATAAATAACACTCTAAGCCATCCAGGTGAAGCATAAGCAATGTAACTGAATATGAAGGCATCTCTTTTAAAACTGCAGCATCTTAAATGAGAGATCATAAAATAGCTTACAGGGTTCTTCCTCATGTATAGTACTTTTTCTTTCTTCACAATGGGCCTGACATACTAACATTATTATCTACATTTTACAGATTAAGAAAAGTTCAGAGAGTTAACAAATTAGGCAAGATTACACAACTGTAAAGTATACAACAGAGTTGGAATTTGAACACAGGGCATTTGAATTTTGCTGTAATAAAATTTTTCACTGTACTGAGGTTAAAATTACTTATGTGGATCCACTTTACATATCGATCCTTATTTCAGACATCAAAAGTCAGGCAAAAGCACATATGTGTCAGTCATAGGCACCGTCCTAGGTACTGGGAAAACAAGCCAGATACAACCTGCCTTGATGGATCTTACAACATAGAAACTGTGTCTTCCAGTATTTTTCACTAAAGACGGTATATTCCACACAGATTATGTTCCTGATCATTATTTATCCAGATCCTAATAGCATGACACTAAACTCTGTCTTAGCTTATATATTCTTAGTTTTTGCTTACCAATAGTCACTCATTGATTCTTTGTCTTCAAAGTCTAGGTTGAGTATTAGCCTTATTTTTACTCAAAGATTTATATATTATACCAACACCTACTATCTTTTTTTCTCTGACCAAAGTCTAGAGTCTATACCTTTCAGTAAAACATGTGATTACATGCTTCCTAGTATTGTTTGCTAATTTTATCCATTATTTCCTACATCTCTAAGCCTATATAGCTCAACTTAATTCCAACAGAATTACCTTAATTTATGTCCTCAGTTGTTATTGGGGGCAGACATTGAGTCATACGAAGACCACCTGTATATTTGCTATAAAGCTGTAGCTGAAACTATTGTTGTTCAGTATTGCTTTGATAAGGTCAGTTGTGATAAATTCTTATGAGAATATACTGAGAAAATGCAAAAGAAAAAACTTGAAAAGAAAACCCTAGAACACTTGCTTCTAAAAGATAATAAGAATTATCTAATTATATTTTACTTTGGCCCTGGGGTCTCTGAATTCTGAGCAGTAACCCCTATTTAGTATGTTTGCCTTTTCTTTTTCAGGGCTATGAATTTTAAAAAACAATTCTGCTACTGCTAAGTCACTTCAGTCGTGTCCGACTCTGTGCAACTCCGCAGACAGTAACCACCAGGCTCCCCCATCCCTGGGATTCTCCAGGCAAGAACACTGGAGTGGGTTGCCATTTCAGTGACATATATATTGACATCTCTTAATTTACATGTTGGTTAGGTTCCTGGAAAGTGGCAAATGATTCAAAAACTCTTAAATCAAATTGAAATTTTGCATAAGGAAAAAAAGGAGATACATTCTAATAGGCTTTTGAAACTTCAGTTATGCCTCCTTTTTTTCCATATCACATCAATATTAACTGTAAATAAACAGTTTATTTAAATATATGAACATTAAAAATACTTAACAAAAGTCTCTACTAATGCCTAATATATGTATAGTAGGGAATAAACCATTAGGAATTTTTAAGTACAAAGTGCTGCATACCAAGGTGAAGCATGAAACTAATAATGCTTATTAATTTTTATATGTATTTGAGCCTAGATTTTTTTACTCCACTGTTGTGAGTCTTTATTCTTCTTTATCTTGGACCACCTAGATCACACTGCATTCTTCAGTCGTGATTTCACTTGAGTTAGAGACTCAGGCATAACTCAAGACATAATCCCAGAATATTTGAAGGATACTATAGTAACTGGAAACAACTTTGTGGACAATGACAGTTACTTGCTGTTGGCCTGGCCACCAAGAAGTGCACTCAAACTATACTGCCAGTGAGAGAACCCTTCACACACCCAATATGTGGCAAGCAGTTTAAATCATGCCGTTCTAAGCTTAGTACACCTCTCTGTTAAGTACTGCTAATTTCTTTATTTCTTCATTCCCATAATATGTAAGTTAATCACACATAAATTTATAAATTGACAAGTAAGTTTGAAAACACATAAAAATACTTTCAAGTTAAATCCATTCCTCATTCCTAAGCCTCAATTTTCCTAATTATAAAACAGTACTAATATACTTCTTTCACTAGATTATGAGTACTATATAAAGTAGTATAGAGTGTTTAGCAGAATGCCTTACATAGTAAGTACTCACTGTCAGCCACTACTATTGGCTTTATTGAAAAGTGACAGATGTCAATAAATGGAAGTGTTTACCAGTGCCTATGCTGTCCTTATCCCTGATATAAATTTAAAATACCTATATTTTGCCCATAGTAGCTAAGAATAAGCGCCAGTCAACATGTGCCCTAAACTTATTTCTACCAAATCCCAATATTAAGTCCTAACATAGGAAACTTCAACCATCGGTTAACTCCCAGAGACACATGCATTATAATAATATTATAAGACAGATTGCAGAAATGTCTTGGATACAAATGTCACTTTGTACCCATCCTTACACACCATCACCTCAACATTTCTAAGTTTATGGGTGTCTAATAATAATTAATGACTTGGCTTTCTATTCATTACATTAACTTCTATTATCCAGGCACAGAGCAATCCACAAGCAGCCAGGAAAAAAATCTTCTATCCTCTCTTCTCCCAGCTCATTTGCAATTGGAGCTATGAAAGATATCCACCTGAAGTCACCCACCATTCAAGCTAATCCTATACCAAGACAATACTCTCTACAGATCTCTTAGAGGAAGAAAAGCTGCCTGCCAATGCAGGGAGGAGGAACAGCCTGTGAAACATTTAAATAGATAGGTATTAACAGGGGCCAAAAGAATGCAAATGGCATTTTAAAAGCTAAGGACTCTTGGGAAAGCTTTCAAATTTTTCTTGAAAGATGTGGGTGATTAGAAGGAATAAATTTTAGCAGTCTGCAAGTAAATTTGCAACAAATCCCTAGATAATTTTGATCTACCTTTATCTTCTTTTTAGCTCTCAGAATCCTAAGCAAATTCAACACTCTCTCCAAAAGGACTGTCATTTCACACACACACACACACACACACACAGTGGTGTGTTCAAGTCAGTGAGTCTTAGAAANAATTTTAGCAGTCTGCAAGTAAATTTGCAACAAATCCCTAGATAATTTTGATCTACCTTTATCTTCTTTTTAGCTCTCAGAATCCTAAGCAAATTCAACACTCTCTCCAAAAGGACTGTCATTTCACACACACACACACACACACACACACACACACACACAGTGGTGTGTTCAAGTCAGTGAGTCTTAGAAAGACAATTAATTATTATAAGGAATTTGTGAAATGACTGATAAACCATTGGTGGCTAAAATTGGCCATGGAGGAAATATTTACACCACAGAAATCAGCCAACACTACAAACCAAGCTTTCTGTTTTCCCATCAGATAGCAGGTTTACCAGCGCATGGTGACACATGTGCTGCTATTTGTGGAACTAAATTAAGTATCCAGAACTCAGCTTCCGCCAGCCATAGCCAAGCAATAGAACAAAACATTTCTAAAACAGGGGTCAAACACTTGAGAAAATGATCAGATATCTAAAAAGCAAGTATTTTAATGGTAAGTTTGGGGAAACTAGAACCAGTATCTCGCTCAGACATTAAGTATAACTCTGAATGTTGCTTATACTGGGTACTCTAACATCTACACTCTAGAAATGCACTGACGGTTTGAATCAAACTAGGCGTTCTTATGTTCATCATGGCTGCTGCCTGGACTGAAAGTGAAAGTGAAGTCGCTCAGTCATGTCCGACTCTTTGCGACCCCATGAACTGTAGCCTACCCGGCTCCTCTGTCCACGGAATTTTCCAGGCAAGAGTACTGGAGTGGGTTGCTATTTCCTTCTCCAGGGTATCTTCCCGACCCAGGGATTGAACCCTGGTCTCCCACATTTCAAACAGAGGCTTTACTGTCTGAGCCACCAGGGAAGCCCTGCAAGACTCATAATGATATAAAAGTGACTCATTTGTACTAGGTAAAACCAGCATAGAAAGCCAGCTTGGTAATTCAGGGCCCCAAACGTCCTGTGATTTCATGACCAAGTGATTGCTGGCATTCCTAATACATAGTCATTAAGGGATGTCCTAAATGAATGATTCACAGGGTCCCTGACAGATTTCTCTCTCTTCTGTGATCTATACTTTGAAATTGATTCATTCTTTAAGAGGAGGAGGGTGATAGAAAGATTCAAATACAACTAAAGGCATTAAACTTCTCTAGATCATGAGGAAGAGACAAATAAGAGTAACACCGGATGTGATGGAAATGGTGGGACTCAATTCCACATTGCTAAGATGTGGAATCATCATGCTATAGTTATGAAAACCATACATTTAACTTACTTGCACTTTTGTGAAGAGGTCATTTCTTGTGGGTTTTGTCCAAATATAGACATCATATAGTAAATAAATATTAAAACATTGATTAAAATGTTCATTCCTGGGACCCTCCAGGTAGTCCAATGGTTGAGAGTCTTCTGTGCAACTGCAGAAGGACACTTCTGCAGGGGACACTGTTTTGATCCTGGTCTAGGAGGATCCCACGTGACGTGGGGCAAATAAGCCCCTGCACCACAACTACTGAGCTGGTGCTCCAGAGCCTGACAGCCGAACTACTGAGTATAAATGGTGTCACAATTAGTGCAATGAACATCGTGAAGCAAATTCAGATTCGTAAATGAAGATCCTAAGTTTCGAGCCTTAACCTAATCACTATCAAAAATAGTTTTGGAGTAACAAGTTTGCACATGGTATTGCTTTCAGAACTGTGGGCATATGTAACTGCAGGCATATGTAAGATGTACTTCATCTTACAAAGCCAAGAATTTAATATATCTTAGCTTGTGAATACCTTCCTAGAGATTATAGAAGAACTTAGAGTTTCTAGAATCTACATTTACCAAATTTACTTTAAGTAACAATGTTATCATATATATTCCCAGCAACAGGCTATTAGTCTCCTATTTTAAATTATGGGCGTATGACTTTTGTACATGAACTCTATTTTTTAATTTCTCTTTGAACAATGGGTAATCCATAGTCATTTTGATGATTTATATCTTGTGTATGTGTGTGTGTTAGTTGCTCAGTCGTGTCCAACTCTTTGTGACCCTATGGACTCCTCTGTCCATAGGATTCTTAAAAGTTATATAATTACATAGTAAGCTTATCTCTTATTTCGTCTTACATTCCTGCTTGTTTTGTTGTTGTTTCTAAATTACTTATGCATTTGTTAAATTCGTTCAGCTTTTTATATTTTTTTATATTTAAACATTTCTGTTATACCTTAACACTTTCTAAATGATAAGAATATAAATAAAGTACTGATACATGTTTTCTTTCATCTTTAACAATCAGCAGTAAAAAGATAAAGTTTTGAACATTTATTAACCATTTTTATTTCTTCAATTATGTCTTTATCAGTCATTTCCTTTGTTTGATATCTACTGAATGGTTATATATTTATTTGCTTGTTTTATCTGACAAGAAATAATTCTTATTAAGAATAACAATATAGCCTATGATATAAATAGATTTTCCAGTTTGTCACTTGCCTTTTCTACGTTTAAATTGATTTTTGCTTAAGAGAATTCTTTCAAGATCTTTAAGGAGCTAAAGTTTTCTCTCTTTTGGTATGGTTTCTTCTTTTGATGTCATGTTAAAAAGGCCTTTCATAGTCTTGCATCACATAGGTATTTACCTAGTTGCTTTAAATTAATGTTTTATGCTTAACAATTTAATTCTTCTGAAGCATGTTTTGTATAACTTGTAAAACGTATTACTAATATTTCAGCACCAACCATTTCATCTTCTGCCACTAATTTGATGCAACATGCTTATTATGGCCTTTTTCTTGGCTTTCAATTTTGTTTCTTTAAATGTTTCCATTCATTTTGGAGCTAATGCAACTTGACTATAATTATTTTAGCTTTATATTTGGCTTCAGAAGCTAGTAATACAAGGACCCTCTCCTTATTCTTATTCTTAAAAATCCATAGGTATTTTTTTCATATTTATCTAAATAAATTTGAGAATTATCGTCACACTCTCCCCCATCAATATACACACACTCCAGAACTACATCTGGAACTGGATTAAGCTTATGAATAAATTAGAATGCTATGATATAAATGGTTATCACCCCGACAGAAATAATAATACACTGTCTTCTATGACTTCATCCCCTAACTGCTGAAGTAATAGCGTATTTAGTTTGACCTAACCATTAAAGGCCTTCTAGTTCAACCAAAATTGAATTGTCATTGTCAAGTGCCCTGGTGGAGTTGGGAGTTTAACCACAATAAATTTAGGTCTCTGTCTTAAAAAAAAATCTCATTATCCAGTATAAATTCTATATTTTAAAGGGAATTATTGTTATGCCAATGGGAAAGAATCCATCTTTAGAGGCCTGCTGCCTGCAGTATTCACCACACTAGTTAGTTTATATCTTTCTTTTCTTGGTATATAGCCCTTCTTCTTTTTCAAACATGTTGTTTGTCAGTGTTCTATATTTAAGGTGTTCACTCAGCTAATGTGTAGTTTGTCATTTGAAAATATAATCATTGATTTTGTTCTCCCAAAACCTTAAGAAACACATTTTAATTTCTAACCTAAAAGTGATATTCAATGTTACATAATTTAAATTTTACTAATTTTATTGGTCTTTTATGTGCAAAAGTGTCTTAATGATTACATATTAAATGATCATGAAATATAAATATGAAATTATTTTCAAATGCAATCAAACACAAAACATTTTGATTTGGTCTATTAAATAACTTTGTGTGATTGTTCATGCTTTATCTAAAAAATATTAAATTCTGTCCCAAGATCTCAGAGTCTGGTTTAGTTGAGCCCATGTGTTGCCATAATCCATCACAAACTGTTACCATGGTTGGTATGTGATTAATAGCATATGGCTAAAGTTAAACAGCAAAGATACCTACCTATATTTAAGGTATATCTGTCATTTAAAGCAGATTTTATCTTCAGTTAAGTAGATGGTAAAGTTGAAAAAGATCATGTGCATCATGAATTACAAATTATTTATTTCACAGACAAGGAAACAGAAGTCATTCAAGGTTATATGCACTTGCAAGTCAAGCTCTCTCAGAAACGATTCAATGAAAGTGATGGATCAATTTTAAAAATTAATGTTCTATTATATTGTATAGAAAATAAAAGCACAGACACTACTGTGAAAGAACTGTTATCTCTCAACAAAGACACTAGGAGGAAACTGAGTCCCAAATTCCAGGAAGAGGTGTCTTCATAGAGAGCCAGATCCAAAATGTCTACAATTGAGGATGAAAACACCAACATGGATCCTGGTAGGCAAGAGCACCTGAAGCAGAGAGCAGAAAAGTCATCCACCCCCGGCTTTTATGCTGCAAGTTTTGCAGGTGTTGGGTAGGCCACGTTGTTTTTAAAAGTCACAGATTAAATGAAAATAGAGTGGAGATAACTGAAGATATTGACAAACTTTTTATATTTTTAATATTTACATGGATGATACATTCTCATTGTGAAAATTTCAAACAAATCAAAAACATAAACAGTAAGGAATTCAAGTCTCATTTTATTTCTCTGCCCTATATAGACTCTCCTTCTAATCGTACTCTCCTTCCCAGAGACAATCAATTTTAACAATTTAAATACTTCATTTAACATCTTTTTTTCAAATCATTTCCCTAATGTATGGACACATATGCAAATGTATGCTTTTTAACATAAAGGAAACCAGACTATATGGGCTGCTCTGCATCTTACCACTTTAATTTAACAATATATAATTGGTATCTTTCTAGATCAGTTCATGAAGATGTAGCTCATTCTTTTTAATGATTGAATAATATTTTACAATATACATAAATCACAATTCATTTAAGCACTACCCTACAGATAGAAACTTATGGAGTTTTCATTTGATGGGCTTAAAAACGGTGCTTTAATTATCTTTTTATGTGCATATTTTTGCATGAGTATGAATTCCCTATAGGTTAGATAGCTAGTAGAACTGCTGATTACACACATATGTTTTCATAGATATCAACTTTCTTTCAGAAAAGACCATGCTTGGGAGGAGGAGATTAAGATGGCAGAGTAGCAAGATGAAGAACTCACTTCCCCCCATGAACACATCAAAAATACATCTACATATGGAACATTATTGAGAATTAACTGGAGATTAGCAGAAAGATTTCTACACAATCAAGGCTGGAAGAGATCAACATAGATTTGGGTAGTAAGGAAAGAGAAGCAGTCAAGTCAGGACCTGTGCTCCTGAAAGGGAACTCGGAAGTGAGGGCAGGATTACTTGGGTAGAGACCCTCCCTATGGGAGTGAGCAGTTCAAGCCATATATTGGGCAACCCAGCCCTGGAATCCTAGACCAGGAAGATGAGTCACATCATCTGGTTGGAGACCCAGTGGGACTAACAGGAGGGGGAAGCCTAGACTCTGGTCATGAGGAATGCACTCATGCTTGCTTCCTTCTAAAACAGAGCAGAGAAGGGGGACTGGAACTGCATGGGAAGCTGGCCTGTCTCCCATGACTGCTCCAGCATGCAGCTCAGTCTGAGCAGACTGTCTACTCTGGTCTCACTAGTTTTACAATACAGCTATACACTGGAACAAAGACTGCTGCAGCTGAGGGGAGAGGTCAGCTGTGATAGGCAAAGGTGGCTCAGGCCCAGACGGCACCTGGGCAGAGCAGGGGCGGCCACTGCTAGCACTTACTGGGGGAGCACATCAGAAGTGGCCCAGGCCTCTGACTATGACTAGGGCTGCCACAGCCACACCCAGACCCAGGCTGAGCCCCTGCTCCAGCCCCTCCTGCTACTGCTTCAGCACCACTCCTCTCCAGGCCAAGGGTACCAGCGTTGAGAATGGGGAGAGCCCCGACAGAGAGCTAACAGAGCCAGCTTGGACCTGCCCTGTTGGGCTTCTGCACCAGCAACTTGGGACCTGCCTCATTCCCCCAGTAGAGATGTGTTGGCCACTGAGTAGAGAAGAAATCTCAGCTCACACCTAGCACTGACTCTAGCCCTTCCATCTCCAGACCCACTTCCTATCCAAGTGGTAACTGCCAGGAGAACCTGGGGAGAGGCATGATTTGTGCTCATGCCAGCTCTCCCACCAAAGCCACTGGGCACACACAGGCTGTATAGGGATGCTACCACTCAAAGATACCCTTCAAGACCGGAAGGGGTAACTATTTCACCTAATTTTAGAGTGTCAGAGAAAGTTGAGTAAAATGAGAAGACAGAAAAAATTGTTTCAGTCAAAAAAATAAGAGAAAACCAGGGCTTCTGTGAAGGTCTGGAAGTTAAGAATCTGCCTCCCAATGCAGGGGACACAGGTTCAATCCCTGCTCCAGGAGGATCCTACATGCCACAGGGCAGCTAAGCCCATGCATCACAACTACTGAGCCCATGTGGACCGTAGCGCCCATGCTCCGCAACAATGAGGCCACCACAAGAGCAGCTAGGCACAGCAAGGAAGAGTAGCCCCCACTCACCACGGCCATCCAATGCAGGGGACACAGGTTCAATCCCTGCTCCAGGAGGATCCTACATGCCACAGGGCAGCTAAGCCCATGCATCACAACTACTGAGCCCATGTGGACCGTAGCGCCCATGCTCCGCAACAATGAGGCCACCACAAGAGCAGCTAGGCACAGCAAGGAAGAGTAGCCCCCACTCACCACGGCCAGAGAAAGCCCACATGCAGCAACAAACACTCAGCACAGCCAAAAATAAACAAATAATTAAAAAAAAAAAAAGAGAAAACCCCTGAAAAAAACTAATGAAACCTAAATAATTAACCAGATAAAGAGCTCAAAACATTAGTATTAACAATAAAAGTACTAACTGAATCAGGGAAAGGAATAGATGAACACAGTGAGAATGTTAACAAGGAATTAGGCAATATAAAACAATAACCAGTCAGAACTGAAAAATATAATAACGGAAATGAAAAACACATTAGGAGGAATAAACAGTAGAATAGGTGATACAGAAGAATACATAAGTGATCTGAAAGACTGAATAATGGAAATCACCCGATTGGAACAGCAAAAAGGAAATTTAAATCATGAAAATAAATTAAGGGACTGCTGAGACCACGTCAAACATGCCAAAATTCACATTACAGGGGTCTCAGAAGAAGAGAGAAAAAAGGTGTCAAAAATGTATTTGATGAAATTATGGCTGAAAATATATCATTATTACTTATAAACCAAAACAATGTATAATAATATACAGGTCCTCACACACAATAAATCTTAGACATTGTCAATGTACTGACGTCTATCACTCTTAAGACCAAAGACTAGTATCACATTTTTGTTTAAATCTTTAACTGCCTAATAATAAATGATGTTTTTTAATTTATTTATTTTTAATTGAAGGATAATTGCTTATGGAATTTTGTTGTTTTCTGTCAAACTTCAACTTAAATCAGCCATAATTATACACATATCCACCTGCTTTTCACCCTCACTCACATCTCTCTCCCCATCTGAACCCTCTAGGTTGATACAGAGCTCCTGTTTGAGTTTCCTGAGCCATACAGCAAATTCACGTTGGCTATCTATTTTACATATGGTAATGTATGTTTCCATGTTACTCTTTCCATACATCTCACCCTCTCCTCCCCTTTCCCTATGTCCATAAGTCTATTCTCTATGTCTGTTTCTCCACTGCTGCACTGTAGATTAAACACTTCAGTACCATTTTCTAGATTCCATATAAATGCATTAGAATACGATATTTATCTTCCTTTCTCTGACTTACTTCACTCTGTATGATAGGTTCTAGGTTCATCCATTTCATTAGAACTGACTCAAATGTGTTCCTTTTTATGGCTGAGTAATATTCCATTGTGTATATGTTCCACAACTTCTTTATCCATTCATCTGTCGATGGATATCTAGGCAGTTTCCATGTTCTAGCTCTTGTAAATACTGCTGCAATGAACAATGGGATACAGTGTCTTTTTTAGTTTTGGTTTCCTCAGGGTATATGCCTAGGAATGGGACTGCTGAATCATATGGTGGTCTTATTTCTAGGATTTTTAAAGAATCTCCATACTATCTTCCATAGTGGCTATATCAATTTACATTCCCACTCACAGTGCAAGAGCATTCCCTTTTTTCCACCATCCTCTCCAACATTTATTGTTTGTAGACTTTTTGATGATGGCCATTCTGATGGGTGTGTGGTGATATCTCATTGTAGTTTTGATTTGCACTTCCATAATAATAAGCGATGTGGAGCATATTTTCATGTGTTTTGCTAGCCATGTGTATGTCTTCTTTGGAGAAATGTCTGTTTAGGTCTTTTCCCCACTTTTCGATTGGGTTGTTTGTTTTTCTGGTATTGAGTTGTATGAGCTGCTTGTATGTTTTGGAAATGGATCCTTTGTCAGTTGTTTTATTTGCTATTATTTTCTCCCATTCTGAAGGCTGTCTTTTCACCTTGTCACTTCACCTTATAGTTTCCTTTGCTGTGAAAAAGCTTTAAAGTTTAATCTGGTCCCACTTGTTTGCTTTTGTTTTTATTTCCATTACTCAGTTAGGTGGGGCATAGAGAATCTTGCTTTGATTTATGTCATCGAGTTTTCTGCCTATGTTTTCTCTAAGAATTTTATAGTTTCTGGTCTTCCAATTAGGTCTTTAATACATTTTGAGTTTATCTTTGTGTATGGTGTCAAAAAGTGTTCTAATGTCATTCTTTCAAAAGTAGCTGTCCAGTTTTCCCAGCATCACTTAATGAAGAGGCTTTTTTTGCCCCATTGTATATTCTTGCCTTCTTTGTCAAAAATAAGATACTGATAGGCACATGGGTTTATTTCTGGGCTTTTTATCTTGTTCTATTGATCTATATTTCTGTTTTTGTGCCAGTACCATACTGTATTGATGACTGTAGCTTTGTACTATAATCTGAAGTCAGGAATGTTGATTGTTCCAGCTCCATTCTTCTTTCTCAAGAATGCTTGGTCTCTTCGAGGTCTTTTGTGTTTCCATATGATTTGTGAAATTTTAGGTTCTAGTTCTGTGAAAATTGCCATTGGTAATTTGATAGAGATCACATTGAATCTGTAAATTGCATTTGGTTGTATAGTCATTTTCACAATATTGATACATCATATCAAGGAACAAGAAACATTTTTTTCTCCATCTGTTAATGTCATCTTTGATTTCTTTCATGTCTTATAATTTTCTGTGTACAGTTCTTTTGTCTCCTTATGTAAGTTTATTCCTAGATATTTGATTCTTTTTCTTGCAATGGTGAATGTGATTAATTCCTTAATTTCTCTAAATTTTTTATTGTTAGTATATAGAAATGCAAGTGATTTCTGTGTATTGATTTTGGTTCCTGAGACTTTGCTAAATTCACTGATTAGCTCTAGTAATAATACAATACAATCTTTAGGGTTTTCTGTGGACAATATCATGTCATCTGCAAACAGAGCTTTAATTCTTCTTTTCTAGTATGGATTTCTTTCATTTCCTTTTCTTCTCTGACTGCTGTAGCTAGAACTTCCAGAACTATGTTGAATAACAGTGGTAAAAGTGGATGCCCTTGTCTTGTTCCTGATTTTAGGGGGAATGCTTTCAGCTTTTCACCGTTGAGAATAATGTTTGCTATAAGCTTATCATATATGGCCTTTACTATATTGAGGCATAAAGGATTTGATTTAGGTCATACCTGAATGGTCTAGTGGTTTTCCCTACTTTCTTCAATTGAAGTCTGAATTTGGCAATAAGGAGTTCATGATCTGAGCCACAGTCAGCTCCCAGTCTTGTTTTTGCTAACTGTATAGAGCTTCTCCATCTTTGGCTGCAAAGAATACAATCAATCTGATTTTGGTGTTGACTCTCTGGTGATGCCCATGTGTAGAGTCTTTTCTTGTGTTCTTGGAAGAGGGTGTTTGCTATGACCAGCGTGTTCTCTTGGCAAAACTCCATTAGTCTTTGCCATGCTTCAATCCGTGTTCCAAGGACAAATTTGTCTGTTACTCCAGGTTTTTCTTGACATCCTACTTTTGCATTCCAGTCCCCTATAATGAAAAGGACATCTTTTTGGGGTGTTAGTTCTAAACGGTCTTGTAGGTCTTCATAGAACCGCTCAACTTCAGCTTCTTCCATGTTCCTTGGTGGGGCATGGACTTGGATTACTATGATATTGGATGGTTTGCCTTGGAAATGAATAGAGATCATTCTGTCGTTTTTGAGATTCCATCCAAGTACTGCATTTCAGACTCTTTTGTTGACCATGATGGCTACTCCATGTCTTCTAAGGGATTCCTGCCCACAGTTGTAGATATAATGGTAATTTGAGTTAAATTCACCCATTCCAGTCCATTTTAGTTCGCTGATTCTTAGAATGTTGTTGATCATTCTTGCCGTCTCCTGTTTGACCACTTCCAATTTGCCTTGATTCATGGACCTAACAT